>JALIZF010001591.1:0-453146 GCA_029948255.1 Telmatactis stephensoni | reverse complement strand
AAGCAGACATTGGTACCAGTTTCGCTCTCTTAGTATTATGGTCTCTTGTTATTTATTCATTCATTCATTCATTCATTCATTCATTTATTTGTTTGTTTGTTTGTTTGTTTATTTATTTATTTGTTTGTTTGTTTATTTATTTATTCATTTGTTTGTTTATTTATTTATTTATTTGTTTTGTTTATTTATGTATTTGTTTGTTTGTTTGTTTGTTTGTTTGTTTGTTTGTTTTATTCATTCATTTAGTAAGTATAACAAATAGGTAATCTATATACCAGTATCATCACACCATATGTGGTGGAGAAACAATGGGACACGAAGTCCCCTACGCGATTAATCTACCTTGCAGCCAAACTTTGTTAATCTAGGAAAAACTGACCGGGAAAGTTATTCGGTCATTTACGCTTAATAATGTAAAGAACATTTTCCATTCATTTTGTGTTCTTTGTCAGGGAGTGTTTTTCTCCCGTTACTGAGTGTTCTAACAAACTGTCACGAAAATAATGCAGACCAAAACTAGAAATCATGTGAACAAATTATCTTGTAGTTATGGTTATTCAGTTTTTGACTTCATACATTTATATATTTGTGCAAATATCGTTTAATACTTTTAAATCAGTTAATACTTTCAAATTCACTTACTCCATTTGATGGTTCTGTGCCATTTCTAGGTGATTTTTGAGGCTATTAGAGGTAAAGGCTATTTAGGCGACATTGCCATTGACGCAATAAAGTTCAGGGAAGTGCTATGTCCTTTTACTCCATCCGAAGCTAATGTTTCTCTAACTTACGGTAAGAAAGTCTAGGGTATAAGATATTAAAAGTATAAGTGAAATCGATTTGTAAAACACTCTTTTTGTCTCCCTTTTGGAAATTAGGTCAACAAAAAGTTATTGCTGGGTTGCATGTGACGTCACGGCAGCCATCTTGGATGAACTTCAACAAAAGTTTTCTCTATTAGCGTCTCTTGTTTGTTCATCCAACATGGCTACCGCTTCATTGTCTTTTGATTCCCGAAAGAATGGATGAAACTCAGCAATATTGATGTTGTTCTTGAGACTACTTTCAGCCAAAGTTGTTTTTAATTACATAGTATAGTGCTGGTTCCACGCAGGTGACCGGATAATCCTTAAAAAAACTCACATTGTTGCTATCAATTTCTAGCAGCCGTTCGTGCCATGTTAGACCTTTTGCTTTAAATCGTCTCAGTGTATCACACTATATTTAGCTAGTTTGATATATACATTACATGGTCGAAAAAACTTTTATTGCACTCTTGCTCCCTTAAGGTGCTCTCTTGCAAACACTCTAAAGTTTCCTAATTTGTCTTCTCAACGGGAAGGCAAACGGAAATCTCGGCATGGATCTGTTCGATATTCTGTCGAGCATGCATGTTTATACAGGAGACGTCGCCATAGCCTACAAACGTCACTTTGTGTAGTATGGCGCCAAATAGAGCCGATTTCAAATGACTGGGAACACGACACGCGGTCACTGCACGGTGTGGTGATGGCAGAAATTTCGAATGTTTTTATAGACATTTCGGCACTGACATGGTCACGGTACTGCACGGTAAGTTTCCCACTCACAAGAAAACGACTCTAATTGACGCGTCTTGTCAACGAGCAGGCTCAGACAATCAGCGATAACGTACAGAATGACATGCGTAAACTGGTTCAAACTGGTATTTATACGCTAAAAACCGGTTTTTGTTTAATTCATTCGGCATTGAACAGATTCGAGGTTTCCTTTTCCTTCTTGTAGAAGGGAGAGTAAATTAGTTAACCTCTGTAAACCGGGTTCTCAACCATATAAAACTACATTAACGTTAATCTCAAATTTGTTATAGGGTTTATGCCATCTAATGTCATCAGGTTAAACGCCTTGTTTGAAAACGAACTCATGAAAGCTCTTAGTGAAGCTGGCATGGGGGGACGGTTTTGGAAGCCATGCTACCAGACATCGAAAAATGATGCAAAGAGTGTTTTTTGGAGCAAATGTGAATCAAAAGGCCCGACTGTTACTATTGTTCGCTACAAGGAATACGTTTTTGCCGCGTATAGCGATAGAGATTGGCAAGGAGCACCAAGTGGAGGTAAGACAGACAGAACTAATTCGCGGCCACGCTCCATGCTAATTTCTGCCCCATCCTATTTTAAGGGGTTTGGTATTGCATTTTACCCCCAGTGCTGGAGACACTAATGAAATCTTCCACGGACGAAAACGCCTCACCCTAAAATTATGTTCAATAAGAAAGTAGCAACATCGAGGTGAAATTCATTATGGAAGGAACTCATGTCTACGCGTTCTCGTCGATCTGCAATGCCTACTTCTGATTTTCATCCTCTTGCTTGCTTGCTATTTTTCCCCCGATCTTTCTTTCTTTCTTTTGTATTATTTTAATTTCGTTCTGTTTAGCAGCAAATTGTCCATCGCTAAAGCTAGGCGGATGTTCTTAACAAAATTTTCTCTTGATTTTTTTAGGAGCTGCTACTTACGCGATGGCCAGTTCCAAGGCGTTCATTTTGTCGCTGTCCAATCCATCTTCTCAGCCGATGGTTTTTAAATTAAACCAAACTCATCGACATGAAGCTATCAAAATCGATAAAAGCAAAGGTCCCATTTTCGGTTCTGCTTTAGAAGTAGATGGACTTTCAATAAAAACAGAGATAGGAAGAGAATATGGAAATTATGGAAGTCCTCTAAAATACTTAACAGGAGAAAGCACTTTTAACGCAGACGAAGTGGAAGTTCTATATCCAGGAGGTTAGTGTAGCTAGTTTCACTTTTGACTCCATCTGTGCAGAGTACAGGCGAACGGAAAATGGAATCTATTCCTTTTCATATATTTACTGAAATATGAGAAATCTAGCAAACGACTCAAACGGGATGTGAAAGAGAACGAGCGCTGATGGATTTTGTTCGAAATGACCGTCATTTGACGTCGTCAAGAAGATGACAAGCGAAATCACATCCTGAACGTGACGTCGCGATATCGTCACGCAATAGAAGAACATGATATATTCGTTACCTCACGTCTTGTTCTCGCGTCACGTCGCTTTTGCTAAATCAGCCTTTTGCAACCAATCAGAGCGCGTGTAAGATTCTGTGACGTCATCTGTGCGTGTATAGAGTACTCACACAGGTCTTGACCAATCAGAGCGCGAGTAATTCACCAATTATTACACAATCTTATAACAATAAATATTTCATACCACAGATGAACTAACTTTCTAATTTTCTTTAGACCATCCTTGTCACAAATGGTGCGCTCTATCAGGTTGGGAATGTAATGAGCTGAATGGTAAATGTGAATGCCAGACTGATCGTAATTTTGGATGGTGTTTCAAAGGTATGTACTCAACAGATTGAAGTTATGTTACGAAAAAAATATGAGCAATAACTCGTTCTTCAGTTCACTCGTGCGTTGATTGATTGACTGACTGACTGACTGACTGACTGACTGACTGACTGACTGACTGACTGAATGAATGATTGATTGATTGATTGATTGATTGATTGATTGATTGATTGATTGATTGATTGGTTGATTGGTTGATTCATTCATTCATTCGCGAGGTTTTACTACATCTCATTCTGTTTAGGTTTATCTCAGACGTTCCTAGGAACCGACAATCAAGGCTTGTTGCCAGATTCCTGGTGGGACCTAGATACACTCCCCAAACTTTACGATGCCAAGACGAACAAAATGGTAGCAGTAGCTTCCTCGTCCGTCACTGAACTTCAGAACGGTTTAAGTCGAAAGGCGCTCAAACTGGACGGAAGTATTCATATTTTCCTCGGAAATTACTCGGGTACAAGTCTGCTCTCCTCTTCGCGCCTGGGAAATACTGTAAGTTTTTGGTTGAAGTATGGAAACAAAACCGGCGGCAGAAGTCAAACGTTTTTTACGTTTGGTGAGTAAATGAGATTGATACTAGGGTAGTAAGTACTCCCCCATTGACGAGAAGGAGAGGCTTTGAGCAAAGTATAATTTTATACAAACATTTTAAAAATAAAATATTCTTTGAAAAATAAATAACCATGTCTTCCTTAGAAAATGTACCCTAGGCTTCTCAAAATAGCATACCTATTACCAAATTTTTCACTGAGGAACGTTTCAAAGTACATGGATAAATAGGCCTTCAGATTCAGTGAGACCCACTCTGGATATAGTCTCTCCTTTTGGGGAGTTGCAATACATGTTTTGTAACTGCAATCTCCTGCCTGCTCACCCCACTCACCTTAATACGTTCTGTTATTCTGCTGTCGAGTTACTGGCTAGTTGGTATTAGCAAGTATTTGCAGGCGTCACCGAAAACTGATCTTAGGTATTTGACTTTATGATTTGCATCTTTCAAGAAATATGAAACCGGGCTCCCTGTGTTTTCGCACCTAAGACAAAAGAAAACGCCGTTTTGACGTGGACGTAAGACTTAACCATAGCAAAAAAGATGCGTTTTGAAAGCTATCCGGATTAGTCTGCACGTGAATAAGATTTAACCATCGTTTGAATTATCTTATTCTTCCAGGTGACGATTTAAATGGAGGTGCTCTCCTCAAAGTCAAGCAGGACAACCCTTCTTCAGAGGAAGTAACGGTGATTGCGAACTTTGGGGCGGCAAAAACCTCTAGCATATTCCCGATTCCATGGAACGTCTGGTCTCACCTAGTAATAACATGGACCTTTTCAGGATCTTCGTTGAAGGTGTACAGAAATGGAAAAGACTTGAGTGCTAAGTCAACCCAGACACTTTGCTCTGGATGCAGTATCACCAACGCCTATTATGTGTACATCGGCGAGAAGGACGTTGCCCGTGCGCCAAATACAGCTATCGATGAAATAGGCATGTGGGGTAGACCACTGTCACTGCAAGAAGTGCAAGAAATGTTCCAGTTTTACTATGGTAATTGTTCTATATATCTATCTGTTCTTTTATAGTTTTGGGTCATTAAGTAGATTTAGCAATCGCGACGTGGAGTGGAAGAGAAAGCCGCGTGCGTTGTTAAATAATAGTGATTTAGCAGGAGACCATAATACAAAGAGAGCGAAACTCAATGCTGATGCCTGTGCAATGTTTGCGGTGACTAAGGTTTTTAGTAATTTCGCCATCGCGCGCGCAAGGCTCTCAAACAATGGAATTCAAATGCCGAAAGCAAACGGTTCCGTCCGTCCGTCTATTCTTGGAGAGCCTTGCGCGCATGATCGAGAAATTACTAAAAATAACCTCAATCGCCGCGAGCATCGCATTAATACTGAGTTTCGCTCGATCTTGGTATTATGGTCTCTTGGATTTAACGAACACGACACGATGTGAAAGAGGATTCCGCGCGCGGCACAGGCACAACTTTTTTACAATCAGACTTTTACAATCAGGTTTTTCCTCCCTCAGTAAAAATGAACTAGTTTCGATCTAAGCTGTGCTCCGTGATCAGACATGAGTCGTATGGTGGCTGCTACATGTATGTGTATGTAAATTTGTATGTAAATGTGTGATTGTTTAATTGTTTCGTAATGAAAGCGCCCTTGTAAACCTTCGACTCGATCACGTTGAGCTGCGCCCTTCGTAATTCAGCACTTGGCTGCGAGGAAGGGTGATGAGCTACCCCAAATTTATTTATTATTTAAAACTGATATATGGTAGTAACTTCATGTTTGACGCTCACTTTCAGGACCAGAAGGGTTTATATTACGTTTGGAACTGGACTTTACTCAGAAAAGCTGGTCAACTCACAAAGATTTTGAATCTTCGGCATTTCAAACGTTCAAAACTGATGTAATCAATAAAGTAAGAGACAGCTATGTATATGCATATTATTGGTTTGATGACTAAACTGCAAAATAGTCGCCAGTCAAAGCTATTAAACAGATAAGTATTCGTAGTTATCATATGACCTGTACTTCCCTTCTCGCGTACTCTTAATAAAACCTTCGGAAAAAAATGACGTGATCGGGGCCGTACGGCTTTGCTCGAGCGGGCCGTAAAAAACCGTACGGTCATGCTCGTTTCCGCGCGCTATATTTCTATTTGTATTTCAGAGATTTTTAGCACTTTTTGTAACAGAAAAACCAGGTCATATGATAAAATGCTTATTGAATGAGTTAGGTCGGGCCGGAAGGGAAAATATTTGGCTCGATCTTGGTCATTTGTACGGACCTCACTGCACTCGGTCCTCACGGCATAACCTCGGGCCCAATATTTTCCCGTCCAGCCCAACCTAACTCAGTCAATAAGTACATATTATCAATCTAATAAAATTTCACTTCTTTACCTCAGATTACCAACACAATCGCTAAAGTCTCAGATGTGAGGTTTGAATGCAGGTACAATGGTTGTCTTCCTTCCTTCCTTCCTTCCTTCCTTCCTTCCTTCCTTCCTTCCTTCCTTCCTTCCTTCCTTCCTTCCTTCCTTCCTTCCTTCCTTCCTTTCTTTCTTTCTTTCTTTCTTTCTTTCTTTCTTTCTTTCTTTCTTTCTTTCTTTCTTTCTTTCTTTCTTTCTTTCTTTCTTTCTTTCTTTCTTTCTTTCTTTCTTTCTTTCTTTCTTTCTTTCTTTCTTTCTTTCTTTCTTTCTTTCTTTCTTTCTTTCTTTCTTTCTTTCTTTCTTTCTTTCTTTCTTTCTTTCTTTCTTTCTTTCTTTCTTTCTTTTTTTTAATTTCTTTCTCCTCGCCTCTATTGTAGTGACATGAATCATATTAAACACTTTGAAGACTTTATCGTAAGACGATAACATTGTTGTTTTGCGTCATAGCTCTATCGATTGGTAACTAGCTCTTGCCTGAAAATTATTAAAACAAGTGTCATTACCTAGCTGATACCCGTTGCCATGGCCTATACATTGGTCATTATTATTGGCCGTTTTTACACTAGAAGACAGACGAATTGTCCAGACGGACAGGTCGTCTCAGACGACAATAAATCTTCATAGTGTGAAAACGTCACGAACGCACTTTGAGACAAAAACGTGAATGGCACTAGAGCAAGGGATGGTGGTTTCTCGTTGTCATCTTTTTCATCTGGGGACTATTTCTCGAAAGATTCGATAATTATACGTGCGCGTTACCCGATAAAGTTAATTAATTGTACAGGCAAGTTTACGGGTGTGCGTGCATAATTCCCGTTGTTTTTTCCGTTAATCAACGTCCCTGTAAACTTATTGAGGCTTTTGAGAAACGGGCCACTGGACAACGTCTTCGTTCGGACGATTTGTCTGTCCTTTAGTTTGAAGAAAAATTGTTTTACACCGCTTAACAAAAAATACCACTCGTGTAGGTTGCGTTATAGAGGGGATTGAGATGGGAATTATTAGACAATGAAGGAATTTGAGGGAAAGGAAAAGAATATGGCCTCTATTTCTAACATGGTTTTCTTTAACCTTTTTCTACCCAGAGGACCATCCACGCTAATATGCTTTGTCGTGTTTCATGTAAACGACACTAATGCCAATGTCATCACACCAATATTTAATACTGCTAAAGTTTTTGGAAGTGGCGTTACTCAATTAAGCTACATGAGTACAGCAGGTATGTTTTTGTAATGTAAATGACCTTCCCGAATGCAATGAACACAAACAACAGACAACGTATCGCTGAGTCTCGGGTTTATTTTAAGTGTAGTGGCGTGAGATAAAATACAGTATATCTATCAAAGCGTATTGCATTCAAATAGCCTATAGGCTACTCGGATGTTCAGTATGACCGTACATATCAGTGAGTTCATAGGAAAAGTATTAGGCTGTGTAGCTGCCCTCTCCAAAGGGAAGGGGGAAGAGACATGAGACAGAAAAGCCTTTTTTACTTTCTTCTGTCTCCCTAGTCCCCTCATGAGGGCCACTACACAGGCTAGAAAAATATTTGCAAAAAATATTTGCCTTTGAATGAGTCCATAATATGCAAATCAGTGAGGATTTTTGTTGTTGTTGTTGCTATTGTTATGTTTGTTAGTTTGTTTTTTAACTGTTTATTTAAGAATCCAATGTCTTCTAGCACTTGCGCACTAATTTGGGGACACTGTACTCACACACTACTACTACACTCTAATACTCAATGCATACAACTCTCAGCTCACTAGTTCGTTTTTACTGAGGGAGAAAAACCGGATTACCTGCAGAAAAACCCTCGAAGGGAGAGAACGAACTAAGAAGCTCAAGGCACCCGTCAGGGAATCGAATCCGGTACCACAGGGGTGATGCACACACGCGCTTTTAATTTAACCACTCGGCCACCCTCTCTTCTCGAGGGTTTTGTTGTCGGTTCACTTAAAATAGAAGCCTTACGTTCATTAGGGACAATAAAATATATTAGAAAGAATCCAAATCCTTAGGAATGCACAGGAAGATAAATATAGGGATATAGTAAGGATACTAGCATGTTTATATATTGTTGAGGACATTTCATGGGGCTTATTTGTATAGAATAGATATCTGTTTTTGTCATCAGTTTGTTTTAAAGAATAACTTGTGTATTTTGTAGTGCCTTCCTCATGGCCGACACTCAACGGCAACAGCACCAATAATAACAGTATCAGCCTCGAATGGAACATCCCTGAAGACCAGCATTTTGGTATTTATCAGTGGTATACGATAACCTACTTCCCACAGTCCAGTTCTTCGTCAGTGGTCAGCATGATTGAAGAGCGTTACTTGACATCGTTGACACTGACAAATCTAACAGGTTTTACAGCCTATAACATCACTCTCTCACTAGGATATCTAGGAGGTGTTTACACTTCAGCAAGCAAGATTATTTGGACTGCTGAAAGTGGTAAGCAGTAGTGTGTACAAAAACGACTGTGGTGGGGAAGGAGGGGGTTGTTACGGGGTGTGCCGCCGAGTGTCTCAGACGCTAACCCTGAATTTTCGACCTCCAATTTATCTAGACGCTAAATTTGAGACTGTTTCAAACGGGAATTACAAAAATAGATGCCCTGTTCCAGACAGGGATCGATATAGAATATGCTCTATTTTTAGTCTGACCGTGTTACTGTGTTAACACTAACGTTACATGTACCTTATTCGAGATAAGAAATTGGCGGATCCAGGGGGGACAAAGGGGTCCACGGAACCCCCTTGAAGGTTTTAAGCCTTTTTTTGTCAAACATCGACCAAAGAATAGAGTATTATACACAGCTGGGAAAGAAACGGAACCCCTCTTGGAAAAATCCTGGATCCGCCACTGAAATGGTGATTTACGGTGATATTCAGGGCAATGTATGAAGATACATATAGTGAACGATTTGAAAGAAGTCTTATCTCCAACTGTAGAGTACCCTAATAGTTGTTTCACCTATTTCATGTTTTATGTATTTCACAGCGCCATACGGACCTCCACAGGATGTTCTTGCAGTGACGTACGGCAGCGATTGTATAACTGTTAGCTGGAAAGATCCTTTACCGCCGATTGGTGGAATCGTGCGTGGTTTCAATATAACATACACACTAGCCAATCAGACAGCATTTAACCATGAAATAGTGCACCAATCAAATCTATCATCTTATTCCTATAAGTTATGTGGGCTTCAGGCTTCCTCGACATATGATATAGGAATAGCAGCCTTTACCCTTGTAGGGGTTGGACCGTTTGCCATTGTACAAGGCTCAACTACAGGAAAAGGTGAGTGGACCCCGTTTATATTCAATTGGTTTATCATTCCTTTTTTATCTAATTAATTAGCCCATTTTTTTAATTACATTTACCAAACATTATTACAATGGCCTTTATTCTCATATTTGCGTTTGTATTTGAATCTCGGCGTTGGCCTCACTCCAAGGCGCAAGTTATAAGACATTGTCGAATTACAAAGATTGAAAGAATAAAGTATACTTTGATTTGGTCCTTCAGTGACTTATCAATGGTCCGTCATGGGCTGCAAATCAGTTACACCCTGAAAATATATCATTATCTTTATTATTAATTAACAGTATCATAATTAGCATCGTTATCATCACTAGTTAACACTAAATATTATCAGTATCATAATTTTCGTTGCCTTATTATCACTTGGAACTTTGATATCATCATCATCATAATTATCATCGTCATCATGATCATCATTGTGTGTTCTATTTGATGGCAGGTCCCGAGGTTCCACCAGGAAACGTAACTTCATTCAACGCAACTTTTCCCCACGACGACACTAGCACATGTTTCATAAACTGGACTCGTCCCCCAGAAGGCACGACAAATGGAAACTTAACATCGTATCGCATAGTTTATACAAATCTGTTTAACAACGACACCATCTATTCCGAAGTTGCAACTTGTAACACAAGCGTTGTAATAAAGAAACTTGCTGTTTATACAAGATATCGAGTAACAGTGGCAGCCTCCAATATTAAGGGCTACAGTCCATATAGTAGTCCAGTGTATTGTTTCACTAATGGAACAGGTACGTACTTCCAATATTAAAGGCTACAGTCCATATAGTAGTCCAGTGTATTGTTTCACCAATGGAACGGGTACGTACTTCCAGTATTAAAGGCTACAGTCCATATAATAGTCCAGTGTATTGTTTTACCAATGGAACGGGTACGTACTTCCAATATTAAAGGCTACAGTCCATATAGTAGTCCAGTGTATTGTTTCACCAATGGAACAGGTACGTACTTCCAATATTAAAGGCTACAGTCCATATAGTAGTCCAGTGTATTGTTTCACCAATGGAACAGGTACGTACTTCCAATATTAAAGGCTACAGTCCATATAGTAGTCCAGTGTATTGTTTTACCAATGGAACAGGTACGTACTTCCAATATTAAAGACTACAGTCCATATAGTAGTCCAGTGTATTGTTTCACCAATGGAACAGGTACGTACTTCCAATATTAAAGGCTACAGTCCATATAGTAGTCCAGTGTATTGTTTCACCAATGGAACAGGTACGTACTTCCAGTATTAAAGGCTACAGTCCATATAGTAGTCCAGTGTATTGTTTTACCAATGGAACAGGTACGTACTTCCAATATTAAAGGCTACAGTCCATATAGTAGTTCAGTGTAATGTCTCACCAATGGAACAGGTACGTACTTCCAATATTAAAGGCTACAGTCCATATAGTAGTCCAGTGTATTGTTTCACCAATGGAACAGGTACGTACTTCCAATATTAAAGGCTACAGTCCATATAGTAGTTCAGTATAATGTCTCACCAATGGAACAGGTACGTACTTCCAGTATCAAAGGCTACAGTCCATATAGTAGTCCAGTGTATTGTTTCACCAATGGAACAGGTACGTACTTCCAATATTAAGGGCTACAGTCCATATAGTAGTCCAGTGTATTGTTTCACCAATGGAACAGGTACGTACTTCCAATATTAAAGGCTACAGTCCATATAGTAGTCCAGTGTATTGTTTTATCAATGGAACGGGTACGTACTTCCAATATTAAAGGCTACAGTCCATGTAGTAGTCCAGTGTATTGTTTCACCAATGGAACAGGTACGTACTTCCAATATTAAAGACTACAGTCCATATAGTAGTTCAGTGTATTGTTTCACCAATGGAACAGGTACGTACTTCCAGTATTAAAGGCTACAGTCCATATAGTAGTCCAGTGTATTGTTTTACCAATGGAACAGGTACGTACTTCCAGTATTAAAGGCTACAGTCCATATAGTAGTCCAGTGTATTGTTTCACCAATGGAACAGGTACGTACTTCCAGTATTCAAGGCTACAGTCCATATAATAGTCCAGTGTATTGTTTTACCAATGGAACGGGTACGTACTTCCAATATTAAAGGCTACAGTCCATATAGTAGTCCAGTGTATTGTTTCACCAATGGAACAGGTACGTACTTCCAATATTAAGGGCTACAGTCCATGTAGTAGTCCAGTGTATTGTTTCACCAATGGAACAGGTACGTACTTCCAATATTAAAGGCTACAGTCCATATAGTAGTCCAGTGTATTGTTTTATCAATGGAACGGGTACGTACTTCCAATATTAAAGGCTACAGTCTATGTAGTAGTCCAGTGTATTGTTTCACCAATGGAACAGGTACGTACTTCCAATATTAAAGACTACAGTCCATATAGTAGTCCAGTGTATTGTTTCACCAATGGAACAGGTACGTACTTCCAGTATTAAAGGCTACAGTCCATATAGTAGTCCAGTGTATTGTTTTACCAATGGAACAGGTACGTACTTCCAGTATTAAAGGCTACAGTCCATATAGTAGTCCAGTGTATTGTTTCACCAATGGAACAGGTACGTACTTCCAACATTAAAGGCTACAGTCCATATAGTAGTCCAGTGTATTGTTTCACCAATGGAACAGGTACGTACTTCCAATATTAAAGGCTACAGTCCATATAGTAGTCCAGTGTATTGTTTTACCAATGGAACAGGTACGTACTTCCAATATTAAAGACTACAGTCCATATAGTAGTCCAGTGTATTGTTTCACCAATGGAACAGGTACGTACTTCCAATATTAAAGACTACAGTCCATATAGTAGTCCAGTGTATTGTTTCACCAATGGAACAGGTACGTACTTCCAATATTAAAGGCTACAGTCCATATAGTAGTCCAGTGTATTGTTTCACCAATGGAACAGGTACGTACTTCCAGTATTAAAGGCTACAGTCCATATAGTAGTCCAGTGTATTGTTTTACCAATGGAACAGGTACGTACTTCCAATATTAAAGACTACAGTCCATATAGTAGTCCAGTGTATTGTTTCACCAATGGAACAGGTACGTACTTCCAGTATTAAAGGCTACAGTCCATATAGTAGTCCAGTGTATTGTTTTACCAATGGAACAGGTACGTACCTCCAATATTAAGGGCTACAGTCCATATAGTAGTCCAGTGTATTGTTTCACCAATGGAACAGGTACGTACTTCCAATATTAAAGGCTACAGTCCATATAGTAGTCCAGTGTATTGTTTTATCAATGGAACGGGTACGTACTTCCAATGTTAAAGGCTACAGTCTATGTAGTAGTCCAGTGTATTGTTTCACCAATGGAACAGGTACGTACTTCCAATATTAAAGACTACAGTCCATATAGTAGTCCAGTGTATTGTTTCACCAATGGAACAGGTACGTACTTCCAATATTAAAGGCTACAGTCCATATAGTAGTCCAGTGTATTGTTTTACCAATGGAACAGGTACGTACTTCCAATATTAAAGGCTACAGTCCATATAGTAGTCCAGTGTATTGTTTCACCAATGGAACAGGTACGTACTTCCAATATTAAAGGCTACAGTCCATATAGTAGTCCAGTGTATTGTTTCACCAATGGAACAGGTACGTACTTCCAGTATTAAAGGCTACAGTCCATATAGTAGTCCAGTGTATTGTTTTACCAATGGAACAGGTACGTACTTCCAGTATTAAAGGCTACAGTCCATATAGTAGTCCAGTGTATTGTTTTACCAATGGAACAGGTACGTACTTCCAGTATTAAAGGCTACAGTCCATATAGTAGTCCAGTGTATTGTTTCACCAATGGAACAGGTACGTACTTCCAGTATTAAAGGCTACAGTCCATATAATAGTCCAGTGTATTGTTTTACCAATGGAACGGGTACGTACTTCCAATATTAAAGGCTACAGTCCATATAGTAGTCCAGTGTATTGTTTCACCAATGGAACAGGTACGTACTTCCAATATTAAAGGCTACTGTCCATATAGTAGTCCAGTGTATTGTTTCACCAATGGAACAGGTACGTACTTCCAGTATTAAAGGCTACAGTCCATATAGTAGTCCAGTGTATTGTTTCACCAATGGAACAGGTACGTACCTCCAATATTAAGGGCTACAGTCCATATAGTAGTCCAGTGTATTGTTTCACCAATGGAACAGGTACGTACTTCCAGTATTAAGGCTACAGTCCATATAGTAGTCCAGTGTATTGTTTCACCAATGGAACAGGTACGTACTTCCAGTATTAAAGGCTACAGTCCATATAGTAGTCCAGTGTATTGTTCTCACCAATGGAACAGGTACGTACTTCCAGTATTAAAGGTTACAGTCCATATAGTAGTCCAGTGTATTGTCTCACCAATGGAACAGGTACGTACTTCCAAGTATTAAAGGCTACAGTCCATATAGTAGTCCAGTGTATTGCTTTCACCAATGGAACAGGTACGTACTTCCAAGTATTAAAGGCTACAGTCCATATAGTAGTCCAGTGTATTGCTTTCACCAATGGAACAGGTACGTACTTCCAATATTAAAGGCTACAGTCCATATAGTAGTCCAGTGTATTGTTTCACCAATGGAACAGGTACGCACTTCCAATATTAAAGGCTACAGTCCATATAGTAGTCCAGTGTATTGTTTCACTAATGTAACAGGTACGCACTTCCAGTATTAAAGGCTACAGTCCATATAGTAGTCCAGTGTATTGTCTCACCAATGGAACAGGTACGTACTTCCAATATTAAAGGCTACAGTCCATATAGTAGTCCAGTGTATTGTTTCACCAATGGAACAGGTACGTACTTCCAGTATTAAAGGCTACAGTCCATATAGTAGTCCAGTGTATTGTTTCACCAATGTAACAGGTACGTACTTCCAATATTAAAGGCTACAGTCCATATAGTAGTCCAGTGTATTGTTTCACCAATGGAACAGGTACGTACTTCCAATATTAAAGGCTACAGTCCATATAGTAGTCCAGTGTATTGTTTCACCAATGGAACAGGTACGTACTTCCAATATTAAAGGCTACAGTCCATATAGTAGTCCAGTATTAAAGGGTATACAGTCCATATAGTAGTCCAGTATATTGTTTCACCAATGGAACAGATGTGTACTTAATCAATTACTAGCTCTAACAACCAGCAGCTATGGCGTCTAAAGGAGTAATAGAAATCCTTAGACGAAAATTCATAAAGCATTCTGGAAGATGTATAGTCAAATGACAATCACTTCCATGCAAGGCATTTTTATGTTTTAATCTCAAAAATTTTCTAAACTGAGAAGAAATAAATCAGAATGGTGGGCTTTTTTAAAGTAAATTAATCAGTTTCGTGTTGTTTCATATTTCAGTCCCAGCTGCTCCACCAACTAACGTCAAATCAGTTGGAAGTAGTTCCACGTCTTGTCGCGTTACTTGGGGACAAGTTCCTGTGGAATTTCGAAACGGTTTGATATTGGGTTATAATATCACTTACGTTAAAGATGGTGACCCAGATACAAAAAAGAAGTTCGTTATTGTCACAGCACCAGCCAATCAAACTGAGGTTACTGGACTGCTAAAGTTTACCAAGTATAAAATCAGTATTGCAGCTTTCACCAACAGAGGACGTGGGAATAGCAGTTCGTATGCACATATAACTTGCCTGACAATGGAAGATGGTAGGTAGAGAGTTGATTTTGCTTTATAGCTTGTCTGTTTTCGGGTTACTATTTTGTTGCGAGACAAGTTTGTTTTCGGGTAGAAAAACGCGCAGCAATGCTCTTCAACTCGTTTCGCAACGATGTTGCGAGACAAGTTGAGTGATTTTGTTGCTCGTATTGCCGCACCTTTATAGAGACCCTGCATACACGAATACACTGTTCAAACATCCTCCACATGAATACGACCATCGTCTTTTGAAACATTTACACTGTAGTAGAGGATAGTCAAAACGTATTCAAAATAATATGTCCGTGTAAACAGGACATAAAAATGCGTACTGCTGACATGAAACGTATACTGCGTGCCATTAAAATTGTATATTGCGTGACATGAAACGTATACTGCGTGCCATTAAAATTGTATATTTTATGGTAATGTATGATAATGAGTTTAAAATAAAGGAAGTAAAAATTGAATAAAGGATAAAATTGAACCACAACATATATATTTCTTTTTTAAGTTAAGATGTATCCGCGTGTAGACGACACTAATTCCTCTTTCTTTGAAATAATTTTCAGTTCCCGACGATGTGCCTTCAAACCTTAAAGTGCTTAAAAAATCCACCATGGGTTGTACTATTTCGTGGGGAGCGATCCCAGCAGATAAAACTAACGGAATCATTCGAGGTTATGAGGCACAGATTTACAACACCAATGCCTCTGACCCTGCCATAGTAGTTGGGCCGCTACACGTGACTTGTGCGAATGGTTATAATACAACATTTACGAATCTGCTGTCGTTTCATTTGTACAACGTTACTATACGTGGATTCACCTCGATAGGACCGAGTAATAGAAGTGGCGAAATTCAGTGCATGACGGATGAAGACAGTAAGATTTGAATTTGAATTTCTATATATCTTGGGTTTCCTGTGTTGCTGATAGAGAGGGACTAGGAGCTACGTCATTCTTAGCCTCCTTCGTTGGCGTCTTAATTTAAGAATTTGAATTTTTATATATCTTGGGTTTCCTGTGTTGCTGATATAGAGGGACTGGGCGCTAGTTAGGTAAGAGTCTTCCCTTCCCTCTCCCCTCTCCTCAGTCCCCCTCTTCTCGAACAAGAATTCCCACAGGAATCCCACAAAGAGAGAAAACAGAGATGCCTGTGGAGGAGGCTAACGTTTAGCAAGCAGCTCCCGAAGTTTGTTCTGCTGTTTTAATAATTTGTCATTAATGGTAATTATCAAAAACTAGCAAGGATAGTAAAGTTGGTTAGCGTGCGGCCTTCGGTGCAAGAGGTCCGAGTTCGATTTCCAGGACCTCGCATCCTTTTTTAGACTTCTTTCCTTTCCGTGTAGCTTTAATTAGCTTTAAATACCCTTAAAACGGGTGGAGAAGAGGGTGAAGGGCGCACACTTCGAACACTTTATACATGAGCCACTGGCTCGGGAGAATTGGTCAACCACTCCCCGCGTTTCGAAGTAAAATAACTTGCCTTTGCCTTTTGCCTACATTTGTGGTACCATTGGTCAAACGTTTTCACAATACTTTGTTAAGTTGCAGTACAGCTTATGGGACATATCTAAGAAAACTATTTTTTCCAGCTGCTGATCAAAATGTCACCTCTCCCATATTTCTCTTCTCCTTCACTAAATTTTGGTATTTTGTTGTTTGGGCCTCAATGGGCTTGTATACAAAATCATTAAACTTAACAACCTACAGATTCTGAGAGTCCATTTTTCCTGGCCAATTTGCGCGGGAAGTAAGTACGAAGTTCGCCAGCAATGTTCGTTGAGAACTAGAAGTTCAAAGGAGCGAGTGTAGTTCAGAACTGATAACCGAAGCTGACCACAATGTTTCTCACAATCTCATGGTTATGAATCTGTCAATTAGGTCTCACTAAGATTATTTTTCAGGTCCTCTTTCACCTCCACCGAACATAACATGCCAAGCCAAGCCATCTCGTATCATTGAGGTATGCTGGAAAGAAGTTCCAAGAGAACAGAGACAAGGTATCGTCAGACATTACATGATCCACTCCGAGCTTCTAAATCAAACAGCAAGTGTTCCAGTCAACAAAACAACCAACACTTCATCCGCACTTTGTTGGAACGTCACAGATTTAGAGGAATTCAGTCAGTACGCCTTCAAGGTTAAAGCAGTTACCGTAAAGCCTGGTAACTTCAGCGAAACACCTATCAAGTGTATGACGATGGAAGGACGTAAGTAGCTTATCATATAGGATTTTTTTGATAGGTGATTTTTGAAAACTAATCTCAATGTCATCCATTTATTTAGTTCCCACAACTGCGCCTCAAAATGTTAGAGGAAACAATATTACTGCGTACAGTATTTGGGTTGCTTGGGGACCTTTGGCTGTTCAGCCCCCAGGAATTCTACGTCAGTATATTGTATATTATCGCATATGGAACGCTTCTGAAGACACCACAAAGAATATTTCTTACCCTGCAACAACTAATAGGAAAACTACTATTGAGAATTTGCAACTTTTCACGAAATACTGCGTACAGGTAATAAACTGTGTTCCAGTTTTGAAATCATTAAAATGTGACCTCTTTAAATTTTGAACGACCTACATTTTCTGTCTTTCTTAATATTATTTGTTTGAAGACCAACTTCAAAGTGAGGAGTTTTGCTTTCCTTTTGTCAGAGTACTTTTTCCCGCCGTTCAAGTGTACAGAAAAGGCGGGAATTTGGCAGTTACAATTTCGCTCTAGTCTTTCACTCTAGTTTTTAGATATTTTTGGTAAAATGTCCGCCTGGAAACATTATAAATGACAGGTTTCCTCTCCCACTTTATTGTCATTATTTGTCATTATTTATTATTATCAATTGCTTCATTTGCTTTGAAACTTAAAATGTTTCTGATCATCATCATCATCATCATCAACAACAATATCAAACTTTTATAGTGTAAAATATTTCTTTTCTATTTTGCTTTTGTTTCGTTTCTTTTCGTTTTGTTTATTTACGTTTCCTTTCATTCATCTTGTAATCACAGGTTGCTGGCTTTACAGTTGGTGTAGGACCAAAAAGTAACTGTACCTACATCACAACGGACAGCAAGTCGCTACCTCGTAAGTGGATCACGTTGTGCAGACACATGTGCGTGTGACACATCATTTACTTGATGTCTTCAGAAAAGCTTTGAAACTTAGGTTGACCAATACTGCTCTTGGGCTTAGACCACTGAGTTTTCGTATGAGTGTAAAACGGACCACGACGTGTCATGGCCGTGTCAGTGCCAATTCCTAACCGTGCAAATGTCCATTCCTAACCGTACCGTTTTCACAGTCAATCGAAAACTCCTTTCCCTTTCTTATGTTGTGACACTTTGATTTTTCTCCATCCTTATTTCCAGCCCCTGATGGCGTTCCAGGATATGTAAACCAAAAAGAAGACAGCACCCCAACAAATTGCTCCATCACGTGGCCCATAACCAACAACAGCCACCCTGATCCTGATGGTCGCGTTATTGGCTACACTATATATTACAAACCAGCAGATAAAAACGAAACAGAAAAAGAGAAGGAAGTTGAAGGAGTAAACACAACAGAATTTGTTTTACAACACTTGGAAGAATTCACTAAGTACGCGATAAGAGTGGCGGCAAAGAATATTTATGGTTCTGGAAATAAAAGTGTTGTGTTTTACTGCCAAACCAAAGAAGATGGTAACGTAACTTAACCTTTTTAGATTCCCTTTCAAACGCTATGACTGCGCTCTGAAAGTTTTTCGGCTCTGACTTATAATATACGTAATCTGCTGCTTATAAGCAAAGCCCTGGGACTTATACAAGACTTATACAAATCTACTACACATATCCTTGCATTGGAGGGACGTTAAAGAACCCACACCAGTATTCGGGCGGAGATCGAGTAGGCCATAAAGTTGCCGGTGTGTGTGTGTGATCTGGCCTATTGCACTACAGGGCCCAATGTCATTTGGCTGTCAAAGCTGTTGTGCAGGGTGTCCCTGCTCTCGTAACGAGGAAAAAATCAAATAAGCCAATAATCCAAAGTTCATCAGTGAAGGGTTTTAGGAGGCCTTATGAATGGGGGACTTATATATGGAATATAGATATTTGATTACACCGTGTAGTCTGGTATGGATTTACCTGAGAAATAAAGAAAGAGGAGGGGCTATAATCGAGGAGGAGGAGGGGAGGGGGGGGGGGGGCTTAAAATATCCTTTCGCTTGCTGCTGAAGGGGACTTATAACCGGGGGGGAGGGTTATATCTGAGGGCTTTCTTCCTGCTTATGATGGAACCGTGTCTTCACAGTATCTAATGGTAACATGATTCTTTTTCTTCCAGCGCCATCACTTCCTCCAGTTAACGTCACTGGTGTTAACTCAAGTTCAACATCTATCATTGTTAACTGGGCTGCAATACCAGTCCCAGAACAAAATGGCGTTATACGTATATACGTTCTCATTATTTATGAAGTAGCTTTAGGGAAGTCAAGTGCATTTAATTTGACAATTACTGTTCCCAATGAATCAACGATTAGACGTCGGCGTGCAGTTTCCTTCGATCCAAATACCAAAACTATTATTGGCTTGAAGAAGTTTACCAAGTACGCTATACAAGTTTATGCTGTCACTGTTGCTGCAGGTCCAATAAGTCCTGTTATTTATGTCACCACTGCTGAAGATGGTATGTAATAGAGCAGCCTAAAACATATGTAATAGTCCTTGCAGATAGGTTCTGTGGGGAATGAACGGGTGTTAGCTAATTGGGCGTAGCCATGTTCTGATTATGAATGTTTTACTAGAGCAGATTTCGTATGAGTGTGATACGTACCGCGTCAGCGCCGTGGCCGTGTCAGTACCGTAATGTTTATAAAAATCTCCGAAATTCCTGCCGTAACCGTGCCGTGACCGTGCTGTACGTAACCGTGCCGTGGCCGTGTCGGTGCTGTGATGTCTAGAGAAACATTTGAAATTCCTGCCTTGACCGTGCGGTGCCGTTTTTACAGTCATACGAAATCTACTCTAGTATAAGTCTTTTCCTTTTAACATTGTAATGGAAATATATTTGTGGGAAATGTAATGGACCTTTCCCGAATTCGGTCTAGTGCGCACGGACAATGGTTTTAAGTCGAGGCTTGATGGATACAATAAATGTTGAAGCGCAATTCTATTGGAAATTATGAATACTTATTATTTTCACATTTTCATTGCAGTACCAACCGCACCAGTAACAAACCTCACCGTCAGAAACTCAAGTTCGTCAAGTTTATTTTTAACGTGGGGTAACGTGCCTGAGGACAACACACACGGTATTATCCGATTCTTCGTGGTGTTTTACTGGAAGGCTGATTTTCCAATAGTTCTCATGAAAAACTTTACATTAGCTATAGACGATGTTCGAGTCACTCCACCAAAATCCAATTCAACTGAATTCCAATTTAACATGACAGGACTACACATATGGACCAATTACACCGTTCAAGTCGCTGGGTATACAGTTGGAGCTGGTGTACGTACCGACGAGATTACGGTGTCAACGGATGAGGATAGTAAGTGAAAGCGATGCCCTTTAAAACTTTGGCTATTTTAGAACTCCTAGGGAGAAACGTTTTTTTAATTTTTCGACAAGACTTCGTATTGCTGTTGAGATCTATTCAAGCTCGTAAAAAAATGCATTTTCCGAAGGCTTTCCAAATTAAGTTTAATTATAGTTTTAGTTGGGGTGGGTTAATTATGACGTCACTTTTACAGTGAAATCCAGGTAAAAATTTCTAAGTTTTGTATATCTTGGATGTCCAAAGGAACTTGTCTCTACTTTTTTAATTCAGTGGCAGTTTTTCATACTACTGGCTATGATGGCCGTTAATTATCTTGTTCTTTCTCTTGATGAACAGCAAGATTGACGTCACACGCATTAAGTTTTGACAAATTTCCTACGAGCGTTCAAAAAACTACCTCTACATTAAATATTTACATCGCTCAACTCACATGTTGAATTTTGCTGAGGGAGGAAAAACCGGTGGAGAACCCGGAGAAATACCCTCGTGGCATGGTAGAGAACAACACATCAAACAAAATCAATTCACATATGATCCGATTGCCCGAGCCGGGACTCGAACCCGGACCACAGCGGTGAAAGGCCGGTGCTCTCACCACTCGGCCACCCATGTTTGTTAACCCTACAATTGTACGTTGGTAGCTGTTGGTTAGCAGTTAAAATGCGCCCAGCATTGTTGTGTTGCGCATTTTTGACAAAAGAGCACAAGAAATGTTGGCCGGCGTTGCCTTTAAAGGTCTCCAGTGAAAGACAATCAACATAACAACGTGTTGGAACCAATGATACTTCAAGTTGTTGGCCAACACTGTTGAAGCGTTTTCATGTATGGACCTTTAATCTTAAGCAAACGAAATCACTCAGAAAGATCACAAACTGAGTACACTTTGCTGCGGTTATCACTACTAATTTCAAACCCTGCTTCTTCATAGTACCGTGTCGTCCACCAAAATACGTCTCATTTGATATACCTGAACACGGCTCCTTATTGGTGAGATGGACAGAAGTGCCACGTCATTGTAGAAATGGCATTATACGAGGGTACCGACTGATTTATCAAGAACTAGTTCCACGCTCAAAACCTGTAATAGTAAACTTTACTGCTAATCAATATTATTATATCATTGAAAACATGAATATGGAAGCCAACTATACTGTACATGTTTTAGCATTCACCCGTAAAGGAGACGGAAATGCTTCCTACGACCATGCTCCTATTGATAAAGATGGTAAGTAAATAAAGATATAGGGGAACTGTGAACTGAATGACCAAAGTATAACGAATTCATGAAATTATTTTAAGCCTAATTTTCACTGTGGAAGCACAACAAAGGTATGCAGACTCAGTAATTCATAGTCCAGACCCAGGATTCATTTTCGGGGCAAAACTGAGTCCAGAAGAACGTATATGCGCATGCGTTGCATGCACCAATCAGAAACATGGTTTAAAAATAAGAATTTCATTTCGCTCATTCATCATCATAAGTAAATGTTATTCAGGCTTGGATATTCGAAGTATTTGATAGGTATAGACTTGTGTTTTGCTCGGCAATAATAAACTACCATCCTTTTATTGTTTTCGAGTTTCCATTCTGCTCAAAGCGTCATCTGGACTTTTTGGGCTGTAGTTTTGCATAAATACTGATGTTGTTGTGAACTGTATCAATTTTCACGTGCAGCCTATTACATCGTGTTATTTGGACCATTAACTTACTATGGCATATTCTTTGCCGTCGACGCTATTATGATAAACAAAACCATATCAAAGCTTTGTCAGCCTCGCACAACGTATTTTACCTCTTACATGTGCGAACGCAAGTTCTCCTGGTTTCTGCTTTGCCCGCGGAGCGAGCTAAAACAAGTCCTCCGTCTGGGCTAAGTAATTCACTGCTCATTGTCTTCTTTCACCATATGCAACACTGAGTCTGCACATGTTCTTTCGGCTTCTGCTTCCATCAGTGAAAACACAGGCTTAAGAGAAAACAGTCGTAGTGATCAAGAACCTGTAACGTGGAAGACCATTTGCCAGTGACTTCCATACGTTTCCCCTCCTCCTCTTCCTCCTTCTCTTCCTTCTCCTTCTTTTTCTCATTCGTCTAGATCTTTTTCTACTTCTCCTCAGTCCTTCTCTCCCTCCGTCTCCTACTCTCCCTTAATTCTTCTCCTTCTTGTCTCCCTTCTTTTTCCTCCTCAGCTCCTCCTGACTTCCTGTTCTTTTTAGAAAGGCTTTATGCATATCAGAATTGCTGTTCTCATCAGACATCTCATTGAATCACTGATGTTTGTTTTAGGTCCTCGAAGTAGACCAATCAATGTAACGGCGTACAACTTTACCACACCGTCCACCATCCCACTTACCTGGGAATCCATGCAAGATCCCATCATAGTCGACAGACTGATGGGCTACCGGGTAGCCTGGAAAGTTCTGTCAGAAGGGGGCGAAGAAATCGAAGAGGCTCCATGGAACAATTTAACTGTCAGAAAGGAAAATCTTACCGTTATTCTAAACGAACTCAAGAACTTTGTTCGTTATGAAATTCGTGTATCTGGCTTTACTCGTGGTGGATTTGGTCCATATGGTTTAGCTTTTGGAGGTAAGAGAATTTTAGCCTGTGGAAGTAAGATACTTACCTATTTTAGCCTAAGGACTTACGATGGGCAATCACAACGAACAAGGGCACCCAAACAAATTATCAAAAAAATCTTCTAGCCACATTTAATTTATTTCGCGATGATGGACAACTGAATGCTGTACATACTGAAGTTGAAGGTGATTCTTGTTCAGTCGGTCATCTTGGGAATAGACAAGTAACCTCTTACCTTTCAGCTGCGCATGCGTGTTTGAAGTCCCATTTCAGACCATCTGGTTCTTCATGGTCTGAAATGACAAATTTGCACACTATGCTGAAAAGGTTCTACAGAGATATAAAGCAAACAGTACTGAACCATTATTTGACCTGTGCATCATATTGCAAACGTAGGGAAAGTCCAATGGCATGATCAAATTATTTTAATTGATCTATTGCAGATACGTGCCGCTGCTACAAAAGAATTACAACAAATTACCGCATCTTTTCACCGTACACTAGTGTGCAAATTTCAGCTGACCTTAAGCACGTCAACATGTCAGGAATGATTCCTAAGATATTAAACGATTTAACAGTGGAATGCTGTCAAACGTGTAAATCACATGGACCATCTTTCGTTGATTTTGTTCAAAACGGCAAAAAAATGTCAGCATTTCAGCACAATGAACAAGATGTTATCGACCTCATAGATGACAGTAATGATCTGAGCTTTCCAGTTTATGGTTGGAAGTGGCAAGACCGATACCAGGAAATCTATCGCTATATACCTTTGGTGGAATCTCCGGGTTTTGCTTTTATTCTTTTAGAACCAGAAACAGATAGTCCTCTGAAGGCTATTATGACGTCAATCTTTGAAACATGGCCTTACCTTCTTATAACTGTAATTATGGCACTTATTGCTGGGATTATCATATGGTTCATGGTACGTATTGGGCAACCTACGGTACTCTGCATAAACCTCTTCTGGTTTGACATTTTACTCATATGATAGTGATGCTGGTAGTAGTAGCTTTAATAATGTTAATACTCATATCAATTTGAAATGCTCTACAGGACACAGCTTATAACAAAGAGCAATTTCCTCATTCGTATATTAAAGGAATCGCTAATGGTTGGTGGTGGGCTTTTATCTCCATGACGACACTTGGGTAAGTTGTAGACAAATCAAAGGCAAATCACCAAGATCAGCCATGATAACACGTATCTTCAGCACTTTGCCATAGCTTTTTTTCGTATAGATATTTATAACTACATAGACTAAAATACCAACTGGGGATAAACATTCCTTGGCAATACTAAAAAACATCTCTCTTATTATGTAGATACGGTGACAAGGTCCCTGCAGCCAATCACAGCAAAGCATTTGCAGTTCTCTGGGTTCTTATGGGTCTTGTTATTTACGGGATTTTAAGTGGTTCGATTTGCACGGCCTTTACGACTGTAATTTATCAGTCCAGCACACGTCTCTATGGAGCCAAAGTAAGGATATGCTCTAGCAGTTAAACAAAATTATCTTTCTTCTCCTTCTCCTTCTCCTTCTCCTTCTCCTTCTCCTTCTCCTTCTCCTTCTCCTTCTCCTTCTCCTTCTCCTGCTCCTGCTCCTGCTCCTGCTCCTGCTCCTGCTCCTGCTCCTGCTCCTGCTCCTGCTCCTGCTCCTGCTCCTGCTCCTGCTCCTGCTCCTGCTCCTGCTCCTGCTCCTGCTCCTGCTCCTGCTCCTGCTCCTGCTCCTGCTCCTGCTCCTGCTCCTGCTCCTGCTCCTGCTCCTGCTCCTGCTCCTGCTCCTGCTCCTGCTCCTGCTCCTGCTCCTGCTCCTGCTCCTGCTCCTGCTCCTGCTCCTCCTCCTGCTCCTCCTCCTCCTCCTCCTCCTCCTCCTCCTCCTCCTCCTCCTCCTTCTCCTTCTCCTTCTCCTGCTCCTGCTGGAGAATTTTCACTCTTCAACTATTGAACACGTTTTGTCTTCATTAATAGGTAGCTACTCTCTACAACTCTCCGGAGTATAGATTTGCAGTTCGAAGGAATGCAAGGCCACCTATGGGTATGCTGTTTAATTTCATTTTAACCGTTTATAGATGACGTTTATATCAACGTTTTATATATAAACCATGATAGGTTTGTCATTTTGTGCCTATCTATTCTCTAGTGACCTTATAGTTCATATAAGGTGCTTCATTATTCTTTCTTTGAAAAAAAAAATCAACATGTGAGTCGAGTGATGATTTGCAAAATACTTAATGTAGAAGTAGTGTGTGTGTGTGAGTACAGTGTCCCCCAATTAGTGCGCAAGCGCTATAAGACTTGGACACTTAAATAAACAGTTATTTATTTAAGGAATATAAAACGCGCGCGCATGTCTCTGTACTGTGATATAAACACGATGGAAGATGTAGAGCAAGAGAAAAGCAAGCTTAGGAACACGAGGCGTAGCCGAGTGTTTCTCTTGCTTTTCGAGTGCTCTACATCTTCCAGAGTGTTTATATCACAGTACAGGGACATAAGCGATCGTTTTATATTGCTTTTATAAAATATTTTCGACGTTTTTTGAGCGAGCCATGTCTCTGTCCTCTGATATAAACATGGTAGCCAGCCAATCAGCGCGCGCGTTATATCTCAAATATTTTATAATCATTTTTAAATGATACTGAAAATGCACTGTTCGTTTCGACACAGACGCCAACTACACCAATTTCGATGAGGTTCTTCAAGCCTTGATAGACAGAAAAGTCGACGGAATGCTGATGGACGCTTATGAAGCAGGGACAAAAAGGGAAGAGTTTATAAAAACCGGTCAACCAATACGTTTACACAAAATTTACGATTATTCATCTACGTTTGGAGTTGTTCTAGCAGGTCCTTCATCCAGACTTTATCAGTGCTCAAGTGATTGGATGTCTGCAAATCGTCTAGAGATGACAGACCACATCGCTAAGTTCATGCAAGTAGTAAAGGTACACATACTGAAACCAAAAGCCAATAAGCGCTATATTTGGTTATAGGGGACAATCTGCATCGTAAGTGGTCGGAAACTGTTTTCTTGTGGAACTCTTACCGAGCACTGATCGATCACTTGCCGACGACTTAACGATGACTTATCGGCCACTCAACAACCATCTGTATCGACCACTTTCTAACAATTTATCAAACAATTATCAATCACCTATACCCAGCACTTATCACTTATCGATCACTTGCCAACTCGACAACTTATCATTCACTTTCCGTACGGTGCAGATTTCGTTGTTTGCTATGCGCGTTGATGTAACTGCTGATGAATTTTAAATTGTTCAAGCAGTATAAGCCATAAGTTTGCACTTTGATGGAATCTCTACTTTTTTTTTTTACAACTTTTTTTTTTTACAGACGGATGAAGTTAATGAACTGGTGGAACTCACCACTGGTTTATTTGATGCTGAATCGCCAGTTTTCAAGGACTTACTTAAATACAGTCTCATGATCGGTGCAGGTCTTGGGATTATTGGGATAATTTGGGAGATTTATTACTGGACAAATAAGAAAAAACTTAACAAGATTAGGGGTAAGTAGTCTCCATGCAATTCTGTCACTAGAGTGTCGTCCATATATAGACATAAACCTAAACACAAGAAAGATTGATAAGTTTTTTATGTGATTGAGTACAGTTCCGTCTGAAAAATATTGCAGCCTTCTTCAGCCAGAGCAAGCGCAATATTTACGTAAATTTTATAGAAAACACTAAAAAATGAGCTGCTATGATTCATTATAGTTATATAAACATGAAACCACAGATTGTCCATAAAATGTTCGCTGTCAGGTTTCTTTAGGTTCAAATTCGAGTACAATACTTTTCTCTCCTCTCTAACTTTACACTGGTGACGTAAGCATAAGCAATATACACAAACTCAGGGTCCGTCCAAACGGAAACGTTTTTATTTTTTAAACGGTTATTTTTTTTTGAGCGTTTACATGTCCTGTCCATACGAAAACGCTAATCGTTACGTTTTCACTGTAAACGCTTCTTTTTGGAAACGCTTTTCAAAGTGACTATTTTCGAAAACACTCATCTACTGTTTCCGTGTGGACAGTCGTAAACGCTTCTTTTCGAAAATGCTGATGACTCATTTCCAGTCTTTTTTAAGTAGGATAAAAACGTTTTTCGGCGCATGTTCAGTAGTGCTTAGGATCCATGAGTCTGCGTATGTTCAGCTTTAGGATCAGATTTCAGCCGTCAGGGATTCGTGCTCGCGATACTCATCACGAGGATGAATATCGCGGACGCACGAATCCTTGACGGCTGAAATCTGATCGTATATAGCTTACGGTGAAACTTACTTGAGTCGCTAGTGTAATTTTTTAAAACTGACAAATGTTGTAGCTTAGATTATCTTGGGAATGCAATATCGTTGGAATATAATATTTGTATTATCGAACGTCTATTGTCTCGCTATTTTCAGCTTCTAATTAATTCCATAGCAATGCATTTCAACTGTAGATTTTCCAAGTCTCTTTTCAGTATGAAACTGTAACCATTATTTCAAATTGGCTTATTTTCAGCATCATCACCAGCTTATCAAAAGAAACAGTTACTACAAGAGGTACTGGGAAAATTCACAAATGATTTTGTGGAGGAGTTCCAGTCAACGATAAGTAGCATGCGTGAGCAGCACGTTAAAGAATGGAAAATTTTTAAACGATTTAAAGGAAAGGATTATTTCGACCATGCAAGAAATATGATCGCTTTGGATAGACTTATGATCAAAAAACAGAAAAACGAAACATTCTTTTGAAAGCGCTGTATGATTTTATCTCTATGGTCGTGGTCTTAACACTATCATTTATCTCATAAGACAATTGTTTACCGCATGCAGTAATAGTCAAGCTTGGCATGTACACGACTTACACACCTTATGCATGTGTACATATATATTAGACGATAGATTTGCTGTGCACAGGCCCGTTGCAAGCATATTGATAGGGGATGTTCGATTTCCACCAAATTCGGCTGGGATTAGGAAGTGCACGTTTAAATGACCTGCACAA
The DNA here is from genome assembly GCA_029948255.1 of Telmatactis stephensoni. NCBI lineage: Eukaryota > Metazoa > Cnidaria > Anthozoa > Actiniaria > Isophelliidae > Telmatactis > Telmatactis stephensoni. The sequence continues at coordinate 424,700 of JALIZF010001591.1, read as the reverse complement.
GTATCAGAGCGCACGCTGGCCTTTGGAAAGTGGAATGAAAATTTTATTAGATAACTAGTATTTCAGGGAATTTGTTTTTCTAAATTACGCAAAATTTGAAAGCATCAAACTAATGTAAAGAGTTTATGTAGTTTTATTCAATGAAGACCAGAATTTTAAGCCAAGAAAAATTAGAGAAGAGAATTCATTAAAAACAGGAAAAAAAGAAAAGAAAAAAAAAGAAAAAAGAAAAGTTGTTGGCCCTGGTAGGACTCGAACCCGTTACCCAAACAAATTAGTATGCTAATTTTATGCAAAATTGACCGTGGTCTTGACCATGCATCCAGACAAATCGCTGAATCATCGCATGTTACGTATAGGATGGAGATTTCGGCCCCTTCCGCGCTATCCGGTAGAACGCAGCAAGCTTCGCGGTCAAAGAGGGAGGAAACAGTCGGATCCTAGGCCATAAATGACTGCACCTTACCACTAGGCTAACTGGTCTACTGAGGGATTTGGAGGACAAAATAACCTAGTGTATCGCGTGAATGACTGTCTATTGTTGTGCAAATTACGCGATCCCGTGGCGCAGTTGGAAAACCTTTGCACTGTGAAGCAAATGAGCAGATGTAAGAGCCGGGTTCGAAACCGGCTAGGGCCATTTTATATTTTTTAATTTTTAATTTATTTAATTTTTTCCTGCCTCAAAATCAAAATTAGTAGTTGCTTAGAAAACAGAGATAAAAAAGACAGAAAAAGATTATGAAAAAATAAATAATAGAAATACTCCAGTTTTTAAAACTAAGAAATCGTTAACATAGATAGCTGAATGTCGGAGTTTTGATAAAAGCATAATTTAGCAACATTATTCACCCAAGGTTCATTTAGAGAAAAATGCATGTGACTGTAGTTTCTTAATTGGCAGTACTAGTAGCCTAAGCTAAGCGGCTATCTCTGTGGAAAGGGAGGGGTTCGTTCGAATCTTCGAACCACCCCAAGCGACGGGCCTGGTAGAAGCGTACATGCCGCCTCAGCAGCCTTCACCCATTTTTTAAAGAGCCGCACGGGCAACGCTATAGCTACGACGCAACGCAACGCAGCCTGAAGCTCAACGGCCACAAACGTATTCGCATGCACTATTAGCAGTTTCATGGTAACTTTAAATCAGAATACGATAAAAAAATAATAATACGATATTTATCGTCCATATATTTCATATCATGCAGCAAAGAATATTTGCTAAAAAGAAATAAACTGTTGTTAATTAACGTGCACATTTTTCGTTTGTTAATGTTTTGTCAAGTTGTGTTTTGTTTTTCGAGCTGAATGATCAACTAAATCCGTTTGTAGATACATACGTTCTCTGGGGAGGATCCAGAAAAGATCCAGGAAAAAGATTCGAAAAACTGTGCTAAAAATGGCTGTATCCGCCGATCCGAAAACCCCCATGTCCCCCTCCCCGAAGGAGACGTGCGCTCCCATTGCTCCACCTAGCATCCTCCCATGATTCTATTACTTTCTAGAGTACCTGTTAGAAGTTTTTGTTTGCACAAGTTCAGTAAAATAACTATCCAGGCTATTTTGTATCTACGATGATTCCCAGAAAACTTCAAATGGAATGAATTCTAGTATACTAAACAATCTTTGTTTAACGAAGATTCATTTTAATGAAAAATCACCTATTAAACTTTGCGATATGCAGTGCTTGTGCACTTTGGCTCCTTTTGTTAAATGGGGTTGAAAACAGAAGAGAAGAAAACTATTTCTGCTGAATATTTGGAAAACAATGGTCAAAGCTGATTGTCGCATGAGTGATAATATCAGTTACTGGTTTGGGCTTCCTGTGCCAAAGCTAAATTTGGTATTTTGGGTTCCCTGTGCTGTTGCAAACACTTTGGTTGCCAAGACGATTTCAGCAAAAGGGCAATGGATTAGCAAAATCTCGCCAAGAAATCACCATAATAATCAGTCACAACGATATTTAACAATTCTAAAGATGACCTGAGGTGTAGTGTAACCGTCTAGAAGGATAAGAGTTCAAATATTGGGTAAAAATGGTCGAAAAAACTAAACCTACGAATGGTCTTGCCAAGGGAGCCGTTGATGGCCAACGAGCAACAGGTTCGTTCAATGTCTTTGAAATAAGAACATACAACTCAAAATTTTAGGGTTTTGATGAATTGAAAAGTTTATCATGATCATTTAGGGCTTCTGGTTGTTTGAAAAAAGAAAATATGAACTTGGTCTCGCTGGTAGAAGTTTTGGTGTACTGTTTCTTGCTCCTCGTGTGTTGTACCGATGTAAGCTTATATAGTGAAAGCTATAGAGTCGTATCAAAAATTCTTGTATATAAAGATATACTTGACAATCCATATTGACCTCTCTGTAGGTAGTATATTAAAGAAGGTAGCCAGGTCACTTGACAGTGTGCCAGAGACTAAAGAATCACCTATGATGCAAGGCAATGATAACAATGATAACATACCAGGAGAGGTATATATTATAATTCACTCAATTGTTCTTATATAATACATTGTAGTTGTTGTTGATGAAATTGATGATTCATTCAATTATCAACATCATAATAATGATCAATGAATACTGTGGGAATAGCCTGGTTATTCAGGTTATTATGGTTCTCAGAAAAAGGAATGTTCCACCTTTGCCAATGATGTTGGTATCCTAGCCTCATTAAACATAGTTAATTACTCGTGCCCAGGCCTTTAGGCCGGGAACGAGTTATAAACTGCAAATGTTTTTTTTTTTTTCCTGTGTTCGTCCTGAGGGACTTCTGATTGGTTAAGAACGTACAAACAATGCCCTTCATTCATCACCTTTGAGCGAACGCAAGCCAGGAACTTTAGGAATGCAAGATGGCCGACTACAAAGAAAATAGCTTTCAGAGACAGGCTTTTCCTGCAGTACAACAATGTAATTTGGAGCTTTTAACTCGAGATATACCTATATACTTATAAGAGCTTCGGAATGGGCTGTTATTTTGAGCTTCATCTCCAATACTTTGACCAAATATCGAACTCTAAATGGAGTACTTGAAAGCCGATGCCCTCGCGATAACGACTATTTCCTATGAGCTGGAAAACTACGAATTTCTCATCCTACATGTTGCTAAACGAACATACATAGAAGCAAGTCAATTATATTCCTCATTCAAGCATTCAAGAGATCTTGAGAGGTTTTTGTACTGAATTATAATTTTATATCGGAATGACATGAAACTAGATTCCATTGACCTTGTATTTCGCGTTTGGTCACGTAACGTCTTTTATTCATATATAAAACATCCGAAACATGAACGAAAAGATACACGATTTGTTATTGTGTCAAATATACCGTTGTAGAAGTCTTTACAGCAAACAATTGAGATATATAGTGAAATAAGAAGTTGAATAAACTGGTATATTTTTGCATGTTGGAGATATTTAATACCCATGCATGATAATAGAAAAGGGCAAACACTAGTTGTTGACAGACAAACTGACTAATCAAGATATTTTTTAGTTTAAGTTAGCCGATTCAAAAAAGGTCATTATGTTACGGTTAGCTATTTCCCGGAATGATGAAGAATGCGTGAAACGGCTCGGGAAGAGTACGAACGGAGCTGGTCATTGGAGCCTCTCTTAAAAAGGGCACGAGTGAACGCACGTGTGCGTCTAGTTTTATTTAAGGAAAAGGTCTAATCATGCAGTTGCTTGACACTTTTCTAGAATTATAGGGAAAGATTATTACTCAGGACTCTAAGTGCACAATTCATGCTGTCGTCTTCAAAGTGCAGAACTGCATGAACAAGATATGTTGAACAAGTTAATAAAATCCTTAAACAGGCATTTTGGCCTTTTATGCCACATAAATAATATTTTGCACTGATCATGGGAAATGGTGTCTTGATCAATATTTTCCAAATCATCAAAAGAAAAAATGCTTTCAAGATTGACTTGCTCAATTTTACGATCTTTGCAAATATAAGGTATCAATGGCTTTCAAAATTATATGCGAGAAATAAGGCCTGTGTATAAGCCCTCTTTTTGAAGAGAACTAGGAAATGGTAAATATACCAAGGAGGGGCCTGCAATTAGCACTCATTCCTTGTCAAAATGAATTGTTTAATTAGGTATATCAAATATTTTGATAAAATTTTATTTAGAGAAGTCAATTATCTGGTAAAGAGGAAGAGACTGCCAAGTTCAGGGCATTGTGTGAGGGTGTTCAAAATCAACTGGCATTGTTTCAAGTGTCAATGGTAGAGTTGTTGGCTTTAAAAGATGAGCTTTTAAAGGTACTCTATGTAATGATTAAATTGTTGAAAACAGACATGTATGTATATTTTACGGTGGTCCGATGCTGATTGTGAAGGTTGTGTAGTAACTAACAATATTGTACCATTAACTAAAATTCCATCTGGACATTCTTGACAGCATGCTCTGCCTCCAAGTTTGCTGGTAAAAGTTGCACTTGTCACATCTAAGTTGTTTAGAGGGTAAGTGCTCAACTATTAAAATTCTCATTCACCAAGAAATATGATGATCATGAAATAGCCAAACCATTTATTGATAATGCATATGCATGTATTTTGGTTAAGTATATACATTAATATTTTCACTTAAATCTATAATAATTTCTATGCTGCATAGTCATTTTCACCTCAAATGCCTACATGTATTGCTCAAAATACCAAACAACTTATCCAATTTATCTAACTTATTAAACTAACTAATACCTTGGCTGATAACGTGTAGCACTCACTGTACCCCCTGTATAGGATAGGATATATAGGATATGATCAAAGTACCATCACTGGATGTTTGTTCCCTGTGTGATGACCATGAAAATGTTGCAGTGTCACATTCAGGAGACCATTATTTTGTTTTTACATTCTCTTCTTGATGGTGACATCAATTACAGTCATTTTGAACATAATTTGTAAGCAGTTCATGTGGAGTTCTTCCTTCACCTTACATTTGTGTATCCAATAAATCTTTTAGATAAATAATTTTCATATTCTTTATTTATCAGTGCATCTGACTTAGCAATACCAGTGAATGAGCTTGTTAGGCTGGTTAAACTTTACTCTGCTCCATGGGAATCTAAAAGTGCTGCTTTGAAGAAACTTCATGAGGATTATGAAAAGTATGCTTATTATTAACAGTTTGATTAAATATTATTTTGTACATCATATTTGTAATGGTTTCTTTCATGTACCTTGCTGTTGGTTTTATATTTACATGTACCTGCCAATCACACATGTACAACTGAGTTTGTATAATTGTCTAGGTAATGCTTACTGGTCCATGTATACCTGTCCACACGCAAACAAATACAATACTGTACGTAGCAATGTGTACATCACAGTTGTACCATGTGACTGTCCAACCATGCACTGTTACAGAAAAAAATGCAAAAGTAGAACTCAATCCTAAACCTGCACTATTGCACACAACCATTGAAAGGGTGAATACATGGTGCATTAGTTTACCCTGTGTTGCACACAGTGCTGAATACTTTCCTCAAGTAATCTTATGTTACAATTATAAAAATTGCTACATTTTGAATGGATGTTAATTTCTTTTTCTTCCTTGATGTTATTTTAGCAAACAAAGGCAGCTTAATGTGGCCTTGCAGAAACTTGTACTAGTTGGGATTCAGGTAAGTACATTGTACGTTGTAATTAAGTATCCATTCAATATTCTGATACATCTCAACCAATGACTTTTAATTATCTGTAGGCAGATAGAATGGCCCAAGAGAGAAGGGTTTTAAACTGGGAAAGGCTTTATTCAAGAATAATGGTAAGTTAAAATTCTTGACTGGCATTAAATAAATGTACAAATAGAACAGATTAAGGGGACATTTCAATCAGCACAGTACAGCTTTGTAAGGTATATACAGTAGTAATGAATAATCAGTGCTATGTATGGTAAGTTGTTGGTATTAAAGCTTATAGGAAGTGGTTGGTAAGTGGTCAGCAAAATGAAATGATGGCCTGCATCTCATGTACACTGTAGAAACACTGTAACCCTCTTGTGTATGTCTTACACTTTATTTCCCCAATGAGAAAAAATAAGACTTATTTTGCACTTGTAAGTTTATAAAAAAAAGTCAACAGACTGAATTAACCAAAAGGATGTTTTTAAATTTCATTATTAAGCTAAAAACTGCAAAAGAGTCATGAATCAAATCTTATTTCTTTTGAATCTTTTTCTGATCTACTATAAATAACATTATTTTAAATGCAGACTTCTAAAGCTCATGGATATCGATGGAAGTTTCTTATTGAGTCATTCAAAAAGAAGATCAAAACTGGGTAGGTTTTATGTTTTCTATGTTTGTATAATAAATTGTAAGCTAAGTCTGTTGAGCATTGATTGATATACAATTACTCTATCCACATGTAGTGAGATATATGAAGCTGGTACAAGCACTGATGAAGACATGGAGAAAGAAAAAGCCAGGAATGCAAGACAACTGGAAACTATAAGACGAAAATCTATGAACAAGGAGACCACAGCAAAGCGTATTATGAAAGAATCTGTAACTCTTGATGGTGCAAAGAGTAGTGTGGTAACAGTAAGTATAACTTTAAACTGATAGGACATTGTATTTCAATCTAAACTTTATTAATTTGTGTACACTGTATATAGTATTTCACTGTTGCATGTGGTCATTATAGAGAATTCTTCATGTATCTGTGAAAATGGCATGACCACAGTACAGTTAACAATGTGGTTAGAGCATGAATATCAAATGTTTCTATAGACATCTCAACAATGACATGGTCACAGAAGAGGGTGGTTTATTCCACATTTGTACAAAATTTGCTCTATATGCTATACCCATTAGAAAGTAGCCATTTATTGGAATAAAATGGTAACACTTTTGGACTAAATTTCAAGTCCACAATGTCTTCTTGTGTTACATGAGTAGGTAATGTGATCTCAGGAACAAAACTTAGGTCAAGGTGAGGTGGTGCAGAGGGGTTTATTAGAAAGTGACCTAGCTTGTACATCAGGTTGGGAGATCTATCCAAACCAGGGGCATTTTCAACCTTTTGTGAAGTAGATACACATGTATGTAGATACAGTACACTGTACCTAAATCTACTGTATATGTAATGTATTATTGTATAATTTAAGTAATTGTGCTGATTCTTCATTCAGTCAGCACCTAAAAGTGAAGTCAAGGACACACATGTAAGCTCAGAAGATGATGTTGTCAGTGACTTTGATGGCACTAGTGTCAAAGAAGATGAGGAACAGTTCACATTACAGCAAAGTCCTGATCAACCTAGGTAATTTGGTGTTCCATCATTTGTATATTTTATTTGACTGTACTGCATGACTATACATTTTGTACTCTATTACAAGATTGACAACCCAGCTAGTGCATAATCAATGATATAAATGCTACAGTGTACAATGTACATTTAATCCACACTTAAATCTGGATAAATTTGAAATATCTTCATTTTTGCGAGTTGAAAAACATTTTGAAAGACAAGAAAGTGGACATGGAATGTTATTGAAATCACAAACTTTTTGTTTCTCTGCAGAAAAGGGATAATGTCTCCTCAACAACTTTTCCCCTCTAAAAAAACTGGTAAGAATTGTAAAAATTAGAAATAATTGGACCATTAATGTGTGATAACTGTTTTTTAAATACCTTATTACATTAAAATTTTGGTGACATACATGTATAAATTTTACAATTTTGGAAATTATAAAATTATTTCGTGACACTTTATTTTTGCGATTTGGCAATATAGTCACTTTGTAGTTCACTTTAATTATGTGAATTTAACATGATCTATTTTACAAAACAGTTTTTCATGTATAACGACACTAGTTATATCCTGGTTAGTCTTGAAGTTGATGTCAGTTTAAGGACCTTACTAAAGACATTTTTCCTTGAAGTTGAGGAAAAAGGCAGTAGTGTTGATGAGAACCAAGAAACTGTACATGTATAGAATAGTCTGATTGAACTTCAATTTAGAAATGTTGTATTGGCAATAAATGCATACAGTCACATACTTTCTTTACTATCAAAGTTCAAAATACCAGTCGCTAAATTGCAGTATCATTTTATATTTGTGACACTTATTTTTTGTAACACTTTATTTTTGTGAGTTTTTTTTAAATAATGTAAATTGCAAAATTAAATGTCACAAAATTTGACTTATTTATAATAAGATAAAACATGTCACTAATTAATTATACTTTCAGAAAAGAAGCCACGTCCAAAGATAAGTTTTAGCTTCAAGGCACCCTCTGATGATGCTGATGATGCTGACAGTGATGACAATAAAAGTACTGGCAAGCCTGGACTGTTTCAAGTAAAGCGTACGCAAAGTTCTACATTAAAAAAGAGTGGAAGGGGAAGTGTACAGTTTGCTGAGGAAAAACCGAAAGCTAAACCAAAATCACGGGTATGTCTTGAGAAAAATATAATCAATATAGATGAAACTGGTATTGCTGCTGCTGCTGCTGCTGCTGATGATGATGACGATGATGATGAATATTATGATGATGATGATAGTGGTCAGGGCAACAGAGGATGTATACATGTATGTGTGTTGTTTAATGTAGAATATGGTAATTATCACTATCTTTTGAAAAGTATTGAACATGTAACTGCTGTATGTTATACGTACACTATTAATAATAAAAAAATAACACCTGAAAATAACAGCTGATCAGTTGATGATGATGATGATGATGATGATCAGTGGTCACTGAAGTGAAGGTAATGTGAAGGTGGAGGACCAGTATTTACAGACATTTTTTTGGAATGTGCAGTTCCAGAAAATGTCCGTACTCCAACCACAGAAGAAACCCCAGCCTAACCCCTGGAACTTCCAAATTTCTTTGGTGCAAACTCTGTAATTCAGAATTTCCAATTCCCTCTGTAGTAGGGGTATGGATATTTTCTTGAACTACACAATGTGCCTATTCTAGCTAGCCTTACATGCACTATGCATACATTTGTAGTACCAGCACTTGATTAGCCTCCCCCCCCCCTCCCCCAAGCAAAACCCTGAAGTGATGTGTAAACTGCTGTACATGTATGTCAGAGCAGTCTTCTTATAACTGTGAGAACAGCATGTCTTGGTGATGGCAGGGATTTCCAATGTTTTTATAGACATCACAGCACTGTCACAGTCATGGCAATGCATATGGCACATTCACAGTCATACCAGTACATGTATAAAAACTGCTCTATACATAGTACAGTATGTGTGATCTGAACAATTAATATTACAGGTGCGAGGTGTAAAGTTTTTTAGTCTATCCGATGAAGAAGAAGAAGAAGATACAAAAATTTCACAACCAAAACATCCTGAACCCACTCCTGCAGTGGTAACAAAGGTTATTACAGAAGATAAAGAATGTTGGACAAATGAACCTGACTGTGAAAGGTGAGAGATTAAGGATCCTGGGAGGGAGGGAGGGTGGGGGAATTCCATAATACTTGGATGAAATGATTGTCAGGACTTTTTTTATTTTGACCCCCAAATGGAACCTAAATGGACATGGTTATTCTTGGCTATTCTCTATTGCTATGCAATTCACCATTACAAATTATATTTTTTATATATATATCCTTTGTTATTAGATTTCTCCATGTCCGTTTATACAGACCTGTTTGTAAGAAAGGTAAGAATATTGTTGTAATTGACCTGTAATAAATATTATAATTGTATTTTTTTGTTGCTTACTATTACATGTACATGTACTTTCATGCTAAAATGGCCTAGCATTTCTTTACCTTCTTGTTCATTCTTTCATTTGTTCATCCATCCATTCATTCATGAATATTATTATTCATCCATCCATTCATTTATTCATCTGTTCGTCCATTCCTTCCTTCCTTCCTTCCTTTCTTTCTCTCTTCCTTCCTTCCTTAATTCATTCATGTATTTATTCCAGCTGACTCTCCATGTTGTACTGTTGTGTTTATGGGACATGCACTGAAGACAAACACATATGACCCACCCCTCCCCCCATCATCTACCTCTCCTGAACCACCTGTTGAAGAAACAGACAGCAAAGCAGATGACAAGAGTAGCAAGGGCAGTAAAGTACAACATGACCCAGGAGATGAGTCATCAGGAGACACAAGTACTTCCCTTGAAGAAACTCTAAGGTAGAGATTTTTTTTTGACTTTTTTACTTCAAGGTAGCTCATTATAGCTTTACATAGCACAATATTGGACAGTCATGTGGGCATTATATACAACTTCATTTTCAGTAAGCCCTTATCCTTATAGATTAAGTTCCCTGAATTTCCAGAATCTTTTTCAGTAGCTTGTACTGTTATGCTAGTATTTCACTATTGTCTTGCTGTTTTCAAAAGAGCTTAAACATTTGAATATGAAAAGAAATTTTGTATTAAAAAATATGGAAGTTTAGGCATAACACATCAGAAATGTATATGATAAAGAGGAATATTCAGATATAGACATGTAATTTGATCAAACAATTATGAAAACTAATAAGATATAATTATAATGATAATTCTTGATTTAGTTTTGAAGAACTTCTGTTCAAGCTCCCTGACAACAATGGCTATGCTCCTGGGGAGAAACCTATTGACCTTACTGAAGAACAGATTAAGGTGGCTGTGCACCCTGTACCCGAACAACCCATGGTTGCCATGGCTGCAATACGATATGGGGATCTCAAGATTTTGGTATGGCATTTAGTATTACTACCTTGTTTTCTTGAGAAATTGTAATGATATCCCCTTCTTGAATAAATAAGAGCACCCTGTCCTCTATCTAAGATGTATATATATCTGTCCTGTAGGATCAGTTTGAAGGTCGATGGTCACATACAGACTTTACCAATGAAATACAAACGTTTCCATTGATGTCTACGTTATCTGATAGAGACATGCCTTTTGGGAGTGAATGTGGTCATGTTCCTGTAGTCTGTTACATGGTAAGACTATTGAACATTACAGTTTACTTGTCAAGTTGAATTACAGCTCATCCAAATTTTTCTTTTGCATGTAATTTACACAAAAGTCTAAAGTTGAGAGGTAACATACATATGCGTCTTGTTTATCATTTGTATAGTGTATGATTTTTATCTTTGTTCTTGTATTATTATAGATAATAAAATTTCACGATCATTTTGTAATCTATTTTGTATTATATTTTTCCTTTTCATGTAATGTGACAATTCAGCCCTAAAATGTTATCTAAAGAAACAGAAACAGAATCATTTGAACAGTAAGTCAATAATTACGGCGAGTGATTATATTTAACCAGTGAAACAAAGATGACTACTTAGTTTGTACTAGTTGATAAAGAACAAAAGAAAACCTGGATGGATTTAGAGTCTGCTACTAACTAATAGTTTGCCAACTTTCTTACGGGCTAAATAAAATCACTCTAAAGACCCCTTCTAAAGGCCCTTCTAATAATGAAATTACTGTAAAAGGAACGCGTCGTTGGTTTGTGACGCGTTCCTTTCCATCTCACTAGAAACTAAAATAATCGGGTACAATAATATCTGTAAATGTGAGATGTGAAAAATAAAACAATCTTGAATCTTGAATTTCTATACGACAAATCAGTTTTATGTTTTTCACTTCAACATTGCAAATGAAAATTGCTCAAATATTCTCACACGCGAGCATAAAAAATTTTGTCAAGGAAATTTACGCGTGTGGAAGGCCCTTAACACAGGGAATAAAATCATGCTAGAGTAGATTTCGTATGACTGTGAAAACGGCACCGCACAGTTACGGCAGGAATTTCGAATGTTTTTATAGACAACACGGCACTGACACGGCCACGGCACGGTGCGGTCCGTTTCACACTCATACGAAATCTGCTCTACCTTTCGTGCTGCAACGTAGTTGAAGAGCAAAGTTACATATATCGCGACCAACGAATTTCCTTTGTTGCATCAAGTAGAATCGGCCTTTACTCTTTGCAACAAAGAAAATGTATTCCGCGCTGATCGGTGATACGATAATGATTTGTTGTCAGTTGCAACAAATTTTTTATTATAACAAAACGTTTTACCCTGGACAATACTGATCTGGATTGACCTTATAAAAAGAACACTATTTACGTCAAGATTATGAAAAATTTCCTTTGTGCGGAAGAATGTCATTCTTTTTTCGAGGAAAAGTGAATCCAGAACAGTTTTATCCAAGATTTTGTATGTACAGTATAATTAACTGCATTTTTTTCCCTAGGCTCATTCGAAACGAGATAGAGGAGAGAAGAAAGTGAGTGTTGGCTTTTATCAGACATTACAATTTGCAAAAACGCGCGTGCGCGTGTGCAAGGTAGCCAGCCAAAAAGCGCGGGCTTTATATCTCAAACATGTTAGAAAAATTACATACAATATAGTTTAGTTTAGTCTGCAAATACAGTCACCGCGCGTGGCGCGCGATACTTTTACTTAAATGTTTTAGGCATTTTGTATTCGCAAAGATAAATATTAGTCCCACAATAAGTGATCTCTTAGGATTTTCTCGCATGTTTTCCTCTTACAGACTTGAGGAACAAGAACGAGAGGCAGTCATGAGAGGAGTAAGTAGCTATTCTTAGCAAAAATGTAATTTGTTTACTGGTACGTAGTTAGTATAAAGGTTTGCTAAACTGTTTCTCTTCACTACAAGGTATCTCCACCTCGATACACCGAGTCTGAGTTTCAGTCTATTCGGGATTCACATGCTGAAGAAGTCCAAGCATTACACGAGGAATATGAGTACGTCTTTTACCTTCTTTTATCCACTGTATACTACAAATGTTTTTACTGAGTGCAGCAAACTTGAATGTGTACACTAATAAAGAGAGCAGGATTTTTTTGGTACTCGATCTGCTACACCACACCAGTCGTATGCACATCTTGGTTTGTTGGTTGTTTTGCATGTTTTGTTTGCTTCCTGCTTGTTTTTTTTCGTGCTTGATTGTTTATTTCTCTTGCTTGTTTGTTTGTTTTTTGTATGCTTGTTTGTTTGCTTGCTTGCTTGTTTGTTTGTTTATTTTGTTTTGTTTGCTTGGGTTTTTTTTCTTTCTTGCTTGTTTATTTCTTTGCTTGTTTTTTGTTGTTGTTGTTGTTGTTGTTTTTTGTGTGCGAGTGCTTGTTTGTTTGCTTGCTTGTTTGTTTGTTTATTTGTTTGTTTTATTTGCTTATTTAATATTTGTTTTTTGTTTTTCATAATTGTGATTCCTTCATTATAGAACGATTACTATCTAGTCACATAACAGTTCGTTGCATGAGTATTAGAACATATGTTGATGGACAGCGTTTTTGAGAACGACTGTAGCTATCATAATGCAATATATATGTTAATCTTCATTTATGGTGAATATGATTATAATATATGTATCATATATTTGTCCACAGGAGACGACTAAATGAGCTTGCACAAGGATTGGACTCTTTCATTGGAAACGAGGAAGAGATGAGAGAGTTTGTAAATGGTAATAAATAAGCTTATACTACTTTTTCTTTGAGCTGTTCCTCTTTACGCGACATTCATGTTATAACCAACTACCTGGGTCCCCGAGGATGACTAACTCCCCAACGGCCGTGCGACAGTGAAAATGAGCAATACTAACCTTGAAAAGAGGGTGCAAAACATACTAAACGATTTATAAATGATTTGTTAAAACTTACTTTTTAAGCTGCTACCTCGCCGCTCCTATTACGATCACCATCGCCCATCCGATCATCGACTTCGTTACAATCTGCGTCACCGTTACGAGCTCAGTCTGCACATTCTGTCATGCAGTCACAGGGAACATCTGAACGAACACCGCGACCACCTACTGAGGAGAGGTAAGCAACGCCAAATATCTTCTTCAAATACCTTATGTGTTCTGTAAGCATTCTGAGCAACCTGCTATTTAACGATACCAAAAATAACAAATAGTGCTTAAGCGCATTTGATTATATTTATAGAAAATGGCACTATATAAATATTAAATATTATTATTATTATTATTATTACTTATGATAAGATACGTGCATTCCTTCTCTTGGCTTTCTCTTAGTAATATCGCTTGGCGGAAATCTAAATAAATTACCACCTTTTGCACGTAATTACGTGCACCGTGAGACAAAAGTCTTGATATGAAATATGTGGTTATCTATAAGCAAAGTTAACTTGGAGTGGATTGCTGGCCAGCGATTTGGTTGTTTTGTGTCGCGCATGCGCACACGCTCGTGGTTGCTTGCTGTGGCTCCATTGCTGTTCAGTTCATCCATCAAGAATCCAACACAAGGTTCAGACAGTCATACAAAAAGGTGGAGTTTCCCCATATTAGTGGTGAAAACGAATTCCGCCTATTTGGGAGACTGTATGAACAATAATGGCTTCACAGTGGCCTAACGCCTTATTCACAATCAAGACTTTTGTCTGACGTAGAGCGTAATAGACCTTTTACAGTCTCCAAACTGCTATATCACATCGAGTTTACTGACGTTGACCGAGCACTGATACAGATCCTCTTTCTTTTGAGACCTTTTGACATGTAAATCAGTGTTATTATAAGAACCTCCGCTTGATTATACAAATCCTTCTGATTCATTTGTGTGCATTTCTTGCATTTTTACGGACTGTTACCAGAAATCCCAAGAATATATTACGCGCAGTACATGCACAGTAATACACTACGGTCGGAAGGAAACAATGCCACAGTCGACAAGTAGAACAAAAAGACATTGTTCATCATAATCCACATATTCTTTGTTTTTGTTGCTTTACCAAATCACAAGCTTTGTTGTAACCGTAGTGGATGACCCTACATGCAGGCTGTCGTTGAGCAAGATAGAACTGTAAAATGGTATTGTGAATACGGTGGTAAATGTAATATCAAATGAACTTAGGTAAAGTTTCTTCATAGTTTTATTTTGAGCCTTGCATGGTTTCTTGCATTTAAAATTGCTAACTCTTCATATTATTAGAGCTACTACTACGTCACCTCGTAAAGCAAGACCAAGGATCCCAAACCTACCAACATGGGGTAAAGATCTACCACATGATGTAAGTTTGGCTTTGAACATTCCCCGCCATACATTGTATTGATTCAACTTTCCCTGGAGAAGAAAAAGATGCTTGGGATTCCCACGTAGTTACAAATTGTACATCAATAATTGCTACTTCAATTTTTATCTGCTATTTTATTTTTTCTTTCAGTTCCTAGTCCGTTTGGAGATGTTCAATGAGAACAGCGAAAAATATCGACTTGAACTTGAAGACAAAACCAAGAAAGCTGTAAGGGAGTGTTTCTGTGCAATTTCGTTCATTCACCATTCACTATGAATATCGTACGATCCAACATAATCCATTACCCTTACCGCCTACTAGTGAAAGTTGTAGTACTCCCTAAACTAGAATCCTCCTAAAACAACTCTTGATTTTGAGGGCCCTGTGGAAATATAGGGACGAGAAGGGCCTGACACGAAATGCGAGAGGGAAAAAAGACGAGAGTTGGGATCCCTTTCTCCAATTTTACACAGAAAATCCAAACCTAAGGGTTTACCTAGAAGGTTAGGCCAACTCATATTTGGTGTGTTTGCAGATACAACAAAAGTATGAGCTACAAATGGCTGTTCAAAACAGGCTTAGTATTCCAGATGATGAACACGTCCCACAAGAAGGTAAAATTTGAAAAAAAATCTTTTAGAAGAGAGTCATCTTGCTGTCTCAAATCTACCACTAATGGACTCGGAGTGGAAACACGAGCTCAGGGACCTGTTTCTCGCCGAGACCCAATAACTGCGATAACCGTACGGGGTTCGCAAAGCGGCGCAAAGCAAGGGAAAAATGACGAGAGTACACGAACACCCGTCAGTTTCTGCACCTGTAAACTTGCCTGTAAGATGGTAGAAATTGAAAATATTGTGCGCTTCGAGAAACACCCGTAAACCACACGATTAAAAACGCATTGCACGTACTCGGAAGTTTCGAAAATAGAACCATTCGAGTAAATCTTGAAAGTTAAGGCTATCCGTGAAAAGTTGGTGCTTATTTTTCCCTAAAACATCACTTTAGTTGTTATCTTTCCCTGGCCAAATAATACACGAGAAACTCGGATTATACACGACAGTTGAATCGATGGTACTTTTATTTGTAAACACGAACGCGTCCACAAATTCCCGCCGAATTTCCGAGCATGCACAATGCGTCTTTCACCCGTGACCCGTAAACTTTATCGGGTAAGTTAACGGGTCCGTAAAGCTATCGGGTATTTCGAGTAACGGGCTCCAGTTCCGTATTTGGACCTGTGACCCCCCCCCCCCCCCCCGTCTCCCCCCCCCCGTCTCCCCCCCCCCCCCCCCCCCCCCCCGCCCCCGGACACTAGTCTGCTTGGGTTCTTGTAATGTGCGAAATCACGACTTCGAATCTCTTTTGAAGCTCGGATTTTTTTCCGAGTTCATTTTTGGACTCGATAAACTCACAGAGTAAACGTCGAGCGACTTACGATCCAAATGTATTTAATTGTTGTGTAGAGGTTTGTCTGCCCGCTGTCTTTATGCCTACCAAGACAGGATTAATATATACTCCTAAAGCTCATTCATATTTCCATCCACCTGGTAAGTCACTCGTCTATCTATTTTACAAAGGTTTTTATCAGTGTCTTTAAATTTATCTATTTTATTTGTGGAGTTTTTTAAGTCAGGACACACGATGCAACATTGCGCTCAACAGTAGATCGAATAGCACTGTGTGTCCACCCTTGCAGCTGTTGAGTGGAACAGTTTGCTTCGTATAGCAAAGAAATGGCTGCGGTTTTACACTTGTTGTTTTGCCATCGAATTCACATTTGTAATCATAGAATTTGGCACCGCTCTCAATCTAGTTGCGCACAATGTTGTAAGAAAAGTTGCTTCGAAAGTCCGAGACCTTTTAGTGTGTTATGGCGCGCTACTTGTTATAACGTAGTGTGCTACAAAAATGTTCTTCAATATTGCTCTTTTAAATGGAGCGTGTATGCAACGTAAAGGTAGGCAAGAGAAGAAATTTTATTCGTTGCGCACGTTAAGGCGTATCGTATCTTGCTAGTAACAATATCTAATTGTGAAATATGTTTCTTCTTCTTTGCTATAGGATCATCAGAAGGTCGCCTTACACAACCCCCCTCCGTGTTCAAATTACCTCACTTAGCAGAGATGCGCAACGTATCCTTTTCTACGTGTAGGATAACGTTACACGTTACAGTTTTTGTAATAATAGCGGCAGTGAAAGACAGTCATAGGCAAATCCCAGTTGGGACACGCCCAGACGCATAAACGTAACCCTCTAACGAAGTTTCGTTTCCATATGAAACGTTCATGTTATTTGCCTCCAAGAACAAAATAAGCCAATACGCGTAGTTGAACAACATAGATTTCTCGTGTTTCCATCTGTTACTGATTTTGAAAATTACGTATGAATGAAAACTGTACCAAAACTGTAAAAAGTAGACAAGTTGTGGGTGAAAACAGCTCCTTTATTCCTTGTATAGCACTCAATATTAGAATGACATTTGATATGTATGATTGCCTAATATCAAGTTGGCGTGTCACGCACAACTTGTCACATCTTCTTTTTTTTCTAAATATTGAAAGGCTATCGCTAACATGGAGAAGCACAATGACAAGTCCGGTCGTAATGCAAATCAAAGGTCATGTCCGATTTTTTTTCGTATTCTTATTGTTCTTATTGTAATCAAGACTGTTTTTTTTTTGTGAGAGTTATGTCTTCACATGTAGTCAGTTCATGACAAAGTCCTTGTGCCAGACCGGTGTTGTTGCTACTCGTTGGGATCGGCGTAAGGTTGGCAATGTAGGGCTTGTTGTCTCTTCAGAGTTACTGCTGTCGGTACGTAGCTGTTCGTCTGGTTTCTGGTGCTGTTCTGCTGTCATTGGTTCCGGTAGCTGGATCGGTGCTGGCTCTCCTGTCTTCATCAGGTGTTTTCGGTTGCGTCTGTACCGTCCCTCCCCAACTTCTACTTCATAGCTTCGAGGGCCAACTTGACGCGCACAGGTTCCTTTGCTCCACGTGTTTTGTCCTGGTAACCGCATCCGAACCGTATCACCCGCTACAATCGGGTCCAATGGTTTAGCGTTCCGGTTGTAGTAGTGTTCCTGACGTTTCTTGTTTCCGAGGATGTTACGGGTCTCATCCTCTGTGGAATGTCTCGGCTGTAACAGTGTTCCTGATACTGGGATCAGCGTTTTACAACGTCGGCCCATTAGACGCTGGGCTGGGCTTGTTCCAACTCCCGCAGTTGGTGTATTGCGCCAGTCAAGCAGCGCTTGGAACTCTGAGGTATTGGAGGCTTTGCACTTGCTGAATAGCCTCTTAACAGTCTGTACGGCATTTTCAGCCTTTCCGTTTGACTGTGCGTATGTCGGCGAGGACGTTCTGTGCTCAAACATCCATGTCTTCGCAAACACTGCGAACTCTGCTGAGGCAAATTGTGGTCCGTTGTCCGTGACCAATGTATCGGGTATGCCAAAACGTGCAAATATGGCCTTCAGCTCTTTGATAATTGATCGAGACGTAATCTGTGTGACCTTGCTTACTTCGATGTAGTTGCTGTAGTAGTCGCTCACGACTAACAGGGTTCTTCCATCGAACTCGCAGAGATCTGCTGCTACTTTGGCCCAGGGGCGGGCTACAAACTCGTGGTGTATAATTGGTTCCTTTGCTTGGCTGTGACGGTGAGCTAGACATACATCGCAGTGAGAGATGTATTCTTTCAGATCCGTTGTCATCCTTGGCCAGTAAAGAGCTTCTCTAGCTCTGCGAATACATGCCTCTATCCCGATGTGAGACGCATGTGTTTTCTCCATCAACTCTTTCCTGAGTACTGTCGGCACTACCAGTTGTGGCCCTTTGAATATCAACTCGTCTTGGGTGGTCAATTCATCCCTCACGTCGAAGTAGGGCCGCACACACTCGTGCACGTCTGCCTTGGAGTCTGGCCACCCACGACGTATGACGTCTCGTAACTGTTGCTGTATCGGATCGTCTGCCGCTGCATTCTTCAGTTGCTGCCAACGTTCCTTGGTCACCGGCAGGAACTCGCGATGATCAACTTCTTCTAGCTCTCTTGTAAAGCCACTAGCGTTCACTTCAGGTATGTATGCTCGGCTGAGTGTATCGGCGAGAAGGAGTTCCTTGCCTTTCTTATACTTAACTACCAAGCTGTACTTCTGAAGCTGTAGAAGCATTCTTTGCAGACGCTTTGGGGCTGCGTCTAGGGGCTTTACAAAGATCGGCTCTAACGGCTTGTGATCGGTTTGTATATTGACCTGCTGGCGGCCGTACACATAGGCGTCGAATCGTTGACAGGCAAACACTATGGCCAATAGCTCCTTCTCTATCTGTGCGTATCGTGTTTCAGCTGGGGTCAGAGCTCTTGACGCATAGGCCACGGGCTGACCATTTTGCATGAGCACGGCCCCGAGTCCCGATTGTGATGCGTCACACTGCAGTGTGACTTCCTCTTCCAGGTTGTAATAGCGTAGGACCGGTGTGCTCGTTATGGCCTGTTTCAGGCTGTCGAGAGCTCTTGACTGAAGCTCACCCCATTGCCACTGGGCGCCGTCGTGCGTCAGCTCCCGTAAATCCTTCGTGGTATCTGATAAATTTGGTAAGAATTTGGCTAGATACTGAGCCAGGCCCAGGAGGCGCTGTACCGCTGCTTTGTCTGTGGGTGTCGGCATCTCTAGAATGGCACGCACCTTCGCCGGGTCGACACGTAACCCTTTGTCTGTTGCCATGTGGCCAATGAACAGCACTTCTGACTTCCTCAGGTTGAGCTTTTCCGCATTCAGGCGCACGTTTTGCTCGGCGCACCTCTCGAGGAAGGCCAAAAGATTTTTGTCGTGGTCTCGAGTTGCTTCTTCGTACGTGTCGCCAAAGCCAACAGCCAGGAAGTCGTCAGCCACAACCTCAATGCCATTTAGCCCCTCGGCAAACTCGTGCATTTTCCTTTGGAAAACCTCAGGGGCGGAGGAAATGCCAAACGGCATACGCTTCCAGCGGTAGCGACCAAAGGGCGTTTGGAACGTGGTTAAGTACGTCGACTCCTCAGCCAATTTCACGTGCCAGAATCCATTTCTGACGTCCAATAGGGTAAACACCTTGGCACCATGTAGACGTGTGGCGATATCCTCAATTGTAGGTAGCTGGTAGTTTTCACGCAATATGGCCTGGTTGAGATCTTTGGGATCGAGGCAGATGCGTAGCTTACCATTTTTCTTTGGCACAGTTACTACGGAGCTTATCCATTCTGTGGGTGTGGTCACTGGCGCAATGACCTCCTGACGGACTAGGTCGTCCAAGGTTTCTTTCAGCCTTGGCCGCAGGGCAACGGCGACTCGACGCGGTGCGTGTTGTACTGGCTGAGCTGTAGGATCGAGGCGTATTCTGTACTCGCCCTCGAGCTCTCCTACTCCTTCACTAAATACTTCCGGGAATTTTGCAAACAACTCTTCCTTAGAGATCGGCGCCGATCGTGTGTCCACTGAGAAAACGGGTGCACCATTAACATCGGGTTTATTCAATAAATCATTGTCTTTGTATTGAATAATGTTCATCCCCAGACAGGCTTCACGGCCGAGAATGGGGCGGATTTCTTTATTGTCAACTACTTTGCAGTCAAGTAGACAAGACGTATCGTTTCTCCAGACACGCAAACACACTCTGCCAACAACTGCGACCTTTGACCCCCCGTAGGCCACCAGCGATGTTTGAACAGACTTTATCTTTGCAAGGTTGACATCATTTGTTGCTTGTTTGTAGATGTGCAAAGGTATGACGTTACATTGGGCTCCGGTGTCAGGTTGAAATCTGACGAAACTTCCGGTTTCTAACCTCAATGTCACTAGCTGTGAATCATCTAGCCTGACAGCTGAAATTTCGTCTGTTTGATACATTTCCGGTTCAGACTGGCCGTCTTCGAGATCTTCGGTAAAGTTGACCTCTTGTCTACATTTAGATGCAAAATGGTTTTTCATATTACATCTTCGGCACGCTTTTCCCCACGCGGGGCAGGCTTCGCGGCTTGCTGCGTGTCGGTAGCCGCAGTTAGAGCATTCTTTGCCTTGCTCTTGTTTTGTTGATTTCCGACGAAAGTTCGTGCGCTTGGGTTTCCTATTTTGTGTCACGCCATCCGCTGTGTTTTCAACTTTGTTAACGTCTGATCCTCCGCTGTTGTCTTGAAACACTTTGATTTGTTGCAACATAGTTTCTGAAGCACGACATATTTCATCTGTTTTGGCGAGTGTTAGATGTGTCTCTCTAAGTAATCGTTCGCGTACTTTGCTGTCTTTGATGCCAAATATAAGTCGATCGCGTAGGATTTCATCAGGGGTTATTGTGTCAAAATCGCACCCTTCTGCTAGTTTACGAAGCGCCGTTCTATACTGGTCGTACGACTCTGAAGATTCTTGTGTTCGTCTGTTGAAACGGTAACGCTCAAAGGGTACGTTTTTCCTTGGTTGGCAGTAATCTCCAAATTTCTTCAGGACCGGCTTGATTTTGTTCTCTTCGCCTTCGCCCCAACCGCTGAATGTTGAGTACACTTCTCGTCCTTCTTCTCCTATTATCGTTAGCAACGTCGCCACTTGTACTGGTTCTGGCTTTTTACTTAACTCCGTCGCCAATGAGTAATTCTCCCAGGCTAGCAAAAACTTCTTCCATTTTTCAGCCGCGTTGGCATCATGGATTTCCAACGGAGGCGGCGGTGGTAACGCGTATCCAGAAGCCATTTGTGCCTCGATTTGTCCCAAAAGCGTTGTACGTTTACACACCGGCTGCCACCATGTAAAAAGTAGACAAGTTGTGGGTGAAAACAGCTCCTTTATTCCTTGTATAGCACTCAATATTAGAATGACATTTGATATGTATGATTGCCTAATATCAAGTTGGCGTGTCACGCACAACTTGTCACACACGACACGGTTACGGCGGGAATTTCTTTAAAGGCATCATGCCACGATCACAGCAGTGACAGTCTACAAAAACTGCTTTAATGATTGGAGTAATTTTGGTAGTCATGTTCCTTAACGTTCTCACAGCAAGTCGGGGTGCTTAATCTCCTTGACATGGGTCAACGATATTCATCAAGTCAAAAACAAAAACCAACTGGTGTACCACAAACCGCACCACCACCACCCACCGCCATGCATAACATTGACTCACCTCATATCTATACAGGACGAGCGTGCACTAGATAGTATATCAACATACTAGACTACACCACCACCACCCACTGCCATGCATAACATTGACTCACCTCATATCTATACAGGACGAGCGTGCACTAGATAGTATATCAACATACTAGACTACACCACCACCACCCACTGCCATGCATAGCATTGACTCACCTCATATCTATACAGGGCGAGCGTGCACTAGATAGTATATCAACATACTAGACTACACCACCACCACCACCCACCGCCATGCATAACATTGACTCACCTCATATCTATACGGGACGAGCGTGCACAAGATAGTATATCAACATACTAGACCGCACCACCACCACCACTCACTGCCATGCATAACATTGACTCACCTCATATCTATACAGGACGAGCGTGCACTAGATAGTATATCAACATACTTAGATCGGAGTGTTTACCACAAGTACGAATACTATGCATGGACTGTATATGGCATGCAGTCATCTAACTGTATAAGATACGGAGTAGTCATCCAATGACTATCTATGCACAACTAACGTGCATCAGATCGTATAAGGATTGTGTAATACCAATATACATGTACTTAGATCGGGGTGTTTACCCCAACTACTAAAGATTTTATAACAAACACTATGGACTTTTATGTGGCTTACAGTCATCCACTGCATAAGGCACGGACTAAAATTATCCGATGTCTATGCAAGACTTGCATCGTTACTCTAGATAGTATAAGACCTAGTGGCATTAATGTAGCACTAGTGATGAAACTTCTTAGTGATGTGTTTTACAGTAGTGATATTTCTCATTAATTTATTGATAATAAATCAAGGACAGAGTAAGATTGAGTGCAACACACTTTGTGGCCTTTAAAGCGTGATGGTGTGTCAGGCCATACCAGGGCCCCGATCAAACTAGACGCAAGTCATGGTATATTTTGACTTGGTACTTGCGCGTTTTGTTTCAACATCGCTCAACTCATGAAGTTTTTTTCATAAACGCTCAACAGAAATCAGCTAGTTGAATGACAGTGAGAAAATCCGGTTTGTTTTTGTTTGATTATTTGTATCGGTCAAAAAAGACAAACTTAATTACGAAGTTTAGTTGTTGACTGTACAAACGAGCCAAAACTTGCATCAACTTGCGATCAAATTGGAGCAAGTTCAAAATGCTGTCAAGTCCATGCAAGTGAGCGAGCAAACGGAACTCGTGTATGCATTTTTGATCGTTTCTCACTGTAGCCATGCACATGAGCTCCGTTAGAGAAGCAAGATGGCCGAGTAGTGCCGGTCTGTCATCTCTGTGGTCCCTAGTTCGATTCCCGGACGGGGAATTAATCACGTGGCTTGAGTTTCTTGTCCGTTCTCTCCCTTACTTCGAGGGTTTTTTTCTCCGGTTATTCCGGTTTTTCCTTACTCTGTAAAAACGAACTAGTTTCAATCTAAGCTGTGCTCCGTGATCAGACATGGGTTGTACAGTGGCTGCTACGTGTGTATGTAAATTTGTATGCAAATAATATGTAAAGTATAAGTGTCTCGTAATAATGAAAGCGCCCTTGTATACCTTCGACTCGATCACGTTGAGCTGCGCTCATCGTAATCCAGCACATGTACTGCAAGGAAAGGTGATGAGTTACACCAAATTCATTTTCACAAACCTTTAATATTGACATTTTAAAGAAATGGAAATATCAAGACAAAAAAAAACCCCGATAAAAAACCCTACCTCGAAAAGGATTCTGGTAGTTGGGGTAAATGTGATTGGACGATATATAGTGCTACGTCATTGAAACGTCACACACCAGATGGAGGTATTAGTGATGTATTTCCGGGTCCAAACGCGGGGGTCCATTTCTCGAAAAATCCCGCGTTAGTTTCTAAAATCATCAAATAGAGAGGTGACGACCCTCCCCCGTTGCAAGCAAAAGAAAGGCTTGACCCTTCACAAACATTGAATTTTTTTTGATGACCCCCCAAAAAATTAAAACTCCAGATTATAAAGCAATACCCTACAAGATACCAGGGAATGCTAAAACTCTAAACTTCAATTTTAACACCCTAAAAGATATCAAATCGGTGATTTTTACCCTAAGAGATACGACGAGCAGATCCTTTTACAATGGAGTCACACACACACACCCGGAATACTAATTAGCTGTTAGTGTGCTTTTATTAGATGCAAAGGAACAAAAGGAGACAAAACATTTAGCATCTAATCATTTTTATTTGCTTAAAGACTATGAACAGGTGGTATTTTATAGCGCTTTAGAAATAAAGTAATTTTTTTACGCCATAAATATCTTTGGTGGGGCTAAAGCTGGCGGGTCAATTGTGTGACGTCATGTTAAGCAGGTTATTTGTTGCAATATTCATGGCTATCACGAAATGACAAACTTCAGTCTCACTCTTTGAAATTAAGAGTATTGGATTTTAGTATTCATAGGTAACTGGGCTTTTTGAATACTAGCCATCGATATTATTTTTATAGCCTTCTCGCAGACTAATGTAAGTATATCCCAATTACCATGGAAACCATCAAAATCGTGCGATTTGATTGGACGAGCAATTTCAGAGCATCTAATATTTATTCCTCTTTCTTCAATCTTTCGAGCCAGTAGAACATCAAAAGTATGCAAGATGGAGAAACTCTTGTCTCTTTTACAAGGTAAGTAGTTTAACTGCTTTACCATTACTTACCGCAAATACTTAATGAGAAGTGTTTGGACTATTTCAAAGTGAGTGGGAAAAAACTAGCATTCTCATCCCATTTCCTTGCGAGTTTCTGTTCCTCGTCGTCCCTTTCGCTGGATGAGGATCTATTCAACGAATAGCGCTGTCCACCTTTCGTTCAACTGGGAATAGAACTTTAGAAAACTCTTGGTTAGATGTGTATTTACTTGTCGTGCACATCAACATTTTTTAACATAATTCGCACGAACAACAATATATCACTGAGGCGGCTGAGTTTGTCACGAAACGAGTATATATAAGAAATGTCGTGCCAGGTATAAAATAGACAAAATACTCAAATAAACGTAAATTTAACAAAAAACGGAAAGCCACTATTATTTGATTTTTACCACAAATTGGAAAAGTAATTTCTCGTGGAACTGGCTCGAGCCGGCGCGAGCGCACATGCAAAATCAAAACGATAATGCAAATCGATGCATTCTTATTTACCACAGTTTTCTACTCAAGTATGTAAAAGCCTGGTTCAAGCCTAAATACGAGAAGAAAAGGAAAAAAATCATAATCTTTCTTCCTTTTGTCCAATCATGACCAAACTTTGCACAGCTAGCAATCGAGTTTTACGTCCTGAATTTATTTAAGTAAGGAAAACACCAAAAAAGTGATCACTTGACTTGCCACGTGACAACAGGTTTTAAAATTTGAACTAAAAATGCGGTCGCCAGTTTAGCAGGAATGTGAAAACAATGTATGAATGAATGAATGAACTTTATTTAAACACGGTGTCAAATCACTAACTTTACAAGTGCTCTCCCTTTGAGCCGTGTAAAAAATTGCTAAGGAAAATAAATACTAATTTGCTAATCTACTTATACTTAAATAAAAAACGATTTCCAAGACTGATTAAAAAATGTGTATGTTGTCATTGCTAGTACTCTACATAACTGCGTTTGGCAAAGTTGTCATTCATTTCTATTATATAAGAGAGGAATTCGTGAAAACAGGTCACGTTACCATTTTGACAGAATCACGTTTTCTCGATATTCTTCAAAACTAAAACTATGGGACAACTTTTCCAAACGCTATCTTTTTTCAACAGTTGTCCTTAACACTGTGGCATTAAAACTTGTTTTAGCATAAGTTAAACTCGCGACCGCATTTGCAAAAACTAATATTTAAAGCCAGAGGTCACGTGACCACTTTACATCACTATTTTTATAACTTAATCATCCAAAATCTTGAATACCAACTTATGCCTAAATATGAAAACCATAGCAAAGAATCCTAGCGAATAATAAAAATAAACGTGATTTTCAGTAATGGCGTCAGAAAGATTGCGGTAAAAACATTATTTTACAACACTTGATACTAATCTCGCGATCTGATTGGTTGATTAGAGTGTGTCAATAAGAGGACAGACACACTGCTGACGCGTTACGTTTCGGCGCGCGCACTCGTTCAGTTACCCCGTTTGACAAGGATTTTTTTTAACTTTTATCTCAAATAATTGTTGTAAAAAACGCTTCGCTCGTGATTCCACTTGAGTTTTGAACATATTATGGCTTGTGTCAATAAGAGGACAGCCAACTCAAAACTATCTTCAATTTGTTAATTTGTATCATCCGGGGTGTGTGTGTATCGCTTATGTTTCCCTTCAACTGTTTGTAAGGGTCAATATCCAAAGCTTGGATCGATCCGTAGTTAAAATTTGGTTTGGCGACTCTTCATAGTTCTACATCAGTACTTCGTTTTCCACACGCTGGATATCTTGATTTTCAGATCAGACTGATCATAATTAACAAAATATTTTTGAAACAAAAATAAAGAATCAAAACTAAATAAATAGAAAATCTTACTCATTCAAAAGTGTGCAAGTTATTAGCATTAATTATTAGCTTTAAATTATATTATTTATTATATTTTTTTATTAATTATATTTTTTATGTTTTATTTAGGTATCACAAATATGATACCAAGCTCAGAACAGTTGGTTTTGCTGCAGAAAATGGTTTTCCCTGCAAAATATATTGGCCATTGTAAAGTGCTTCATCCAAGCATCACTGCTATGCATCAAGTCATGTATAATTTATACCTTCTAAGGAAAGAGAAAATCAAGACCGCGCCGTACAACACCGTGGAATTAACGTCCAGTGGGATTCACTTGGATTCAAAACATGAGAATCTCACAGTATTTCCTCTCAGCCAAATTGTCATCGCTGGTGTCGCAAGCAGTAAATTACAACTGTTTGGCTTCTATTTCCAAAGAAAAGACCAATTTAACATGGCAGTGGAATGTCATCTGTTGTGGTTTAAAAAGTCAAGGGATGCCAAATCGTTTGCAATTCGAATATCTCAGTTCTTTGAAGAAAGTACCAGTCTTTCATCGGCGTCGGTTACAAAACAAGAATTCTTCGGCAAAGTGTTTAAAGATGAAAAAGAACAGCATAACGAGAGGAAGGAAACGAGAAATGGTTTACCAAATAAAAATAGTCCACCTCACCATCTCAAGAAATCACTCCCTGTAGATGATGTCCTGAAATCAAGAATCCAAAACCAAGAATCTTTAACTCATGTCGATAATAGCATTGAAACATACACAACAGATGTCGAATATTTACCAATGGAATTTTTACCAAAGGGACGAACATGTGTGTCCAGATCTAATGGCAATGAGGTCGCTACATCCTCTGTTCTTTCTTTTCCTGTCCCTCAAGCAAGCAGTCCCAAAGGCAGTTCAAGCAATGAGTTGGATTTTTTACCCAAGGAACCAACGTGCAATAACTGTACCAAGTCCAGCTCTGATGATGATGATGTCACTAGAAGCTCGGTTCTTTCTTTTCCCGTCCCCCAAGCAAGCAGTCCTAAAGGCAGTTCAAGCAATGAGATGGGTTTTTTAACCAAGGGACATAGGCGTAATGAATGTCCCAAATCCAGGTCTGTTGCCGATGAGGTGCCTGCATCCTTAGCTGACTTGGCTCTCCCTTCTCCTTTTCCCAAAGCAAGTGGTTTTAAAAGTAAATCATACAATGAATTGGCTTGGTCTCCTCGTCAAGGAATTGACAACATAGCCTCCACACCAAGAAATAGAAAGAAAAATCCCGATCAAAGTGTTGAAAGCTTAAAGCAATCAAGGGTTAGGTCTTTAATACTCGTCCCGGAATCTACAAGACACGCATGGGACACAAATCAGAATCTTTCTTCTTTCGCCGAAGCAAGCAGTAATAATAATGACGGCCCATGCTATGAGATGATGGATTTATCTCAATCTCGTCTTTTAAAGGACAGCAACGCTTTGACACGACAAACACCACTATCGAAGTTTTAGTGTTGACTGGGCGATCGGTAGATTCGTTGCCACTTTCGCCGGAATCCGGTCCGCTACAAGAAGCAACGCAAGTAGGAATCGGAATTGTTCATTAACGCAAGCAAGCCATCACAAGAGTCAAACTCACGCTATGAATCAATGGATTTATCATCATATTCAGAAAGACAGCAAAACTTTGAGAAGATGAAGTTAAAATAACAATCATCATCGAAATCAGTCAGTGCTGAAAGTTTTAGGGAATCAAGAATGCACCTATGATACAATATTTAATATTCTGAATGAAAAGATTTTGATGCCATATGCTTGGAATTGTAATGAATAAGGAAAAAGGACTTCTTCAAGCAAATATAGTTGTTTTACTGTTCGCAGACGTTTCGGCGGTTCCGGGGGGGAACTTCATTGTAAAACGATCGGGTATGCTCGTCGTAAAAAATCAGCGATTTGGTATCTTTTAAAATTGAAGTTTAGAGTTTAAGCATTTCCTGGTCTCTCTTAGTGTATCAAAAGGGCCCATCGCTTATTACCTTGTTAATTCTCAAATGGAAGAAATTTGCCCAACAAAAAGAGTGTCGACCGTTCAATTTTATGTTCATCATAATGTCTATTATCTTAAGCTTGTTATCTGTTAGGGGTTAAAAAATCGTCCAGCCACGTCCTTCTTAAAAGACTTCTGGTACTTTTAGGGGTATTTTTTTAAATTTCCGACGAGCATACCCGATCCATATCCTTTTACAATGGAGTCTTCCCCGGGCGGTGGTTAGGGCTTCTTCAGTGTGAATTGAATACACTAGCTTAACGTCTATAGTCTTGGACTCAGTACAGATGTTAAGCTAATGTATTCAATTCACACTGAAGAAGCCCTAACCGGCGAAACGTCTGCGAACAATTTGCTTGAAGAAGTCCTTTTTCCTCATTCATTTAAAAATTTGTAGTTGTTGAAATTTGATGATGAAAGAAACAAATTAATCCATACTCTTTTTGTAAGAACAGTTTTCCTTGCAATACCAAGGCCCATGCAACCTTCTTTAATTCACTCGATAATGAAATTGTAAATGGTGTTTCCTACATAGTATTCACAAATAAGCTTAAGCCCTATCTTAGTTGTCTTATTTCTAAATATTGTAAAAAATACTTTAAATATTTTATGTAAATCTATTGTAAAACGTCATCATCACATAATTTTGCAACTGATTAATCAATCAATCAATCAATCAATCAATCAATCAATCAATCAATCAATCAATTAATTAATTAGGTCTGACACCAAAATAAGCCCACGGCTTCACATCAGACCCACCTCGCCATTTTTGTTTTTGTTTTTGCTGTTTGTTTAGTTCATAGATATATTTATAGAATGTGATTGTAAATAATTATTTCATGGCAAAATTAAACTGTAACTGCCATTACCACAGGACCAACGAAATAGTTCGGCAACACTTGACATGATATGCAATTACGAACAGTGTCGCTCGTCTATATTTTATGTATAGGATAAAGAACGAGAGAGAGTGTTTTATCGGATATAAAGATCCGAGCCGTAGGCGAGGATCTTTATACCGATAAAACACGATCTCGAGTTCTTTATACGGCTTAAAAAACTCCAACACATATTAGAGTTGTTCTCTAAAAGAAAATCAAAAATATCTTCATTTATCTTGGAGAAAATCGAGGTTAAAGTTGATGTAAATTAGGCCGAATCTTTATCAGATATAAAGACACTCGTCACGGTGGCGATTTTCATTGTGTTTGCCTTATGAATTATTAATGAGTTTTTTAAACATTCGTATGACAATCCTCAACAAACTAAATGATGATAGCCTTTAATACCTATCCTTAATTACACTTAACCATATACAGTATAAAAAGATACAGAATTTCACAACTAAGCACATTTAGCATTATCATTACATAGTCATATTATGTTGCATATTTTATATTGCATATTTCTACTTGATTGTTTATATATATATGCTATAAAATGGGCGTGGCAAGAAGAGGGTTAAATATATATAAAGTTCTCAGAGTGAAGCGATTTCCTTCGACTTTCTTTGAAGTATCTTTGAAAAAGATAACCAGTGGAAACGTATTTTCTATAAGCATCTTTAATGGCCCAATCTAAATTTCTTGTCTTTGCTCTTGTTCTGTATATAACTGTACCTAACTCGGCCAAGTTAGGTAATAGCAATCGTAATAGTATCATGCTATGCCTTAGTGACCTCGGTGGACAGTTTGAAATGGGGGGATCAGGGCGGATCTAGCATTTTGACTGAGTAGTTTCCAACTCGACCGAAACTTAATATCATTAAATCCTATGATACCATTTACACTTTGCATATTCTGAGCATTAGCACCCACAATAAACACATTACTACAATTTTCAAAATCATCCGAACTCAGACACTGATCAAGTCGTCGTCATAGGTTCAAGAAAAATCTAACTCAATTTAATTTCACATCCAATCGATTTTATTCTAAAATATGGTCTAGGAAACTGTTTTTTAGATAATTTTTGAACTTATATCGAAATAATTTGATGCACAAAATGTTTTATTCGGCAAGAGTTGTAGCCGGTGTTATGTCACACAACGCAAAGTCACGCGCCTGAAAAGCCGGGGAAATCACTACAAATTCTTTCAAACCACAGTATTTTGTGTTTATATACACTTTGAATTGCTAATTACTCGTGCCAGGCCTCTGGCCGCACGAGGTAAAAAATGCAGCGAGTTTTGTATTCACTACTTCCCGTCGACCTTCCCATCATGCCTTTCACTAACCACATGGCCGAGCCTGCAATTAATGGGTCAGAAGTTATCTTTTCTAATCCTGGCTGTGGGTTTCCTGCCGCTAAACCACATGGATAACAAGCCAAAGCTGAAAAATACCGACGAAAATATGGACTTTTTGGGCCAAACTGTGTACCATGACAAGCGAAATCTGACATTCTTCACTCGTCAGAATGTTCAGATTGTTGCTAAGTTGTATTTTAATGACGAAGAGATCTTAAACACTGAGATCATCAACCCTTTCACTCGTGAGGGAGCTGTCCTAGCAGCAAAAAATGAGGAGACTATTAATAATATAGTCGATAAGGAAGAGACCATCAGAGTTAAAATGGTCGCTACCAGTCTTCCATTCCTAATCTTGAGAGCTGTTCTAGTAGCGGTTGCTCAAAGAGCAGCCATTAACGAAGAGACCACTAGTGAGGTCGAACAGTCAAAGTATTACAAAACAAGCAAAATATTACAAGATGTCACTGAGTATTACAAAATAATGAAGGTGTCATTCTCATTTGATGTACATAAATTTAATGTTATTTTATTCAATGCAATAGTGGAAATCAAGTTCTTAATTAACGAAATAAATACCAATGTTGGATATTATTTTATTGTGTTGTTTTACATGTATTTTACTCACTTGTGTCAAAAATATTGTGTATCCATGAGGCAATTAATGCTTTCAGGTGACATTGAGCTAAACCCTGGCCCAGCGGATGTAGACAAACTATAGTATTGAATATACCAAACCAAGCTTTTAAAGGCCTTTAAAGGGACTCCTCCCCCTGGAGTATGTGTATTATAACAAATACACTTAATTCCAAGACGGTGCCTAACGTATCTAGGATTTTCATGGGAGGAAAGTATACCTCTATGATACTTTTCTGGACATTTCCATTATCCCAACTACGCATGCGCTATTATTCTCCACCAATCATATTTTTAAGTGGGAACGGTACTTGTTCAACGTTCCATTGAAAAGGTACAATACCCACTGCCCATGTTTTAAAAACTTTTTTTCACCATGATCAATGTTTATTTATTTCATATCATTGACTGAAAGAGCCTTGACAACTCATTTTCAGGGCACGAGTCAACCCTGGAATCAGGGTCTCGTTGTAGTTAAAATAAGTTATATTTGCCACTTTTGTGTTTGAAATTATGTTCTTAAAAGTTTGCCGCCATGCTGGTGGACGTGAGACAAACCATCATACTGAAAATCAAGAATACGAATATCTATTATTACTCGTGCCCAGGCCTTTAGGCCGGGAACGAGTTATAAATTGCAAATGTTTTTTTTTTTCCTCTTTTCGTCTCGAGAATGCAGCATTCTTGCGCAATCGGTCACGTGTTACACCCCTGATTGGTTAAGAACGTAAAAAACAATGCCCTTCATTCATCACCTCCGTAGTGAACGCCAGCGAGGAACTTTAGGAATGCAAGATGGCCGACTACAAAGAAAATAGTTTTCAGAGACAGGCTTTTCCTGCAGTGGCACAATGTAATTTGGAGCTTTTAACTCCAGGTATACCTATATACTTATAAGAACTTCAGAATGGGCTGTTAGTTTGAGCTTCATCTCCAATACTTTGACCAAATATCGAACTCTAAATGGAGTACTTGAAAGAGAACCCTCGCGATAAACATGGATAAAGAGTATTTCCTATGAGCTGTGAATCTACGAATTTCTCATCCTACATGTTGCTAAACGAACATACGTAGAAGCAAGTCAATTGTATTCCTCATTCAAGCATTCAAGAGATCTTGAGAGGTTTTTGTACTGAATTTTAATACGGAATTCTAGAGCAGACCATTGCATGGATAGGTTCCATTGACCTTGTTGGTCACGTAACGTCTTTTATTATTTAAAACATCCGAAACATGAACGAAAAAATTCACGATTTGTTATTGTGTGAAAAACGCCGTTGTAGAAGTCTTTACAGCAAACAATTGAGATACATAGTGAAAATAAAAAGTTGAATAAACTGGTATATTCGCTGGTAATATTTTGCATGTCGACTAATAGCTGCTGACAGACAAATTGACTAATCAGATATTCTTTAAAAAGGTCAAAAAAGGTCTTTATTATGTTACGGTTAAGTGAAGAATGCGTGAAACGGCTCGGGGAAGAGTACGAACGGGGCCGGTCATAAAAGGGGCTTCCGGGGCACGAGTGAACGCACGTGTGCGTCTAGTTAAACTAAAAACCGAAATTATATTTCGCTGTTACACGATCGCCCTAGGATTTTAGAGATCTTTATGAGTACCTTTTGGTTGGTTGTTTGAAGTGGGGGAAGCAAGAAACCAAATTCCAACGCACTGTTTGAAGGTCAGAGTTCGCATGAACATTTCAGTAAAACTAGTCATATAAAACATCAGCTATCAATTGTAAATATAGCTTACCGAGGAAACTGTTAGCTCAAGCTTAAACTTAGAGCTTAATATTTGCCCAATTTCCTTGTTTACGTTGAATTTCAACCGCAACAGTTCCACAATAAGCCACTTCACGCTTTCGTCCGCCATCTTGAATTGGGGCAAACGCGCCAAAATTTATAGAAATCTGGATCACTTTGGCTTACCATAACTCGGCTCATTTTTGTCGGATTTTTAAAAATTTAATTTTTTTGAAACTGTATTGGCTTTGTTTCTTATGCCTGTTTACATGATAAATATTGGAAGACTACAAGACGAGAAAAAGAGGATTTTTGTTTTCAAAATAGAACGTTCGGCACGTAAATATTAAGATCATTCGCGAAAAAAAGGTTGACTTGAAAAATATACTTAAAACACTTGTACGAGTTTTATTTTCATTCCGACATCTGGCATGCACGTCTGCAAATCAATGAAGCTTAGATTTTAAAAATCTGACAAAAACGAGCGGAGTTATGGTAAGCCAAAGTGATCCAGATTTCTATAAATTTTGGCGCGTTTGCCCCAATTCAAGATGGCGGACGAAAGCGTGAAGTGGCTTATTGAAGAAAGTTCGTTCGATCATGTGTTTCATTTTGTTCGTTACGAGTTCGAAGATTCCAATGGACAAAGAACCTCACCAGGGTAGGCTGGCCCTTTTATACTTTTGTCAGTAGTTTCTGGACTAGTTTACGCCGATTTTAGCCAATCAGAATCAAGTTGGAATGGTAAATTTGTGCTTGGTTTGACTGTGGGTTTCCTGTGTGAACCACTTGTGGGGTGTTTTACTTCCTGTGAATCACTTCGGAAACTACTGGCGGGGTGTTTTATTTCCGGTGCAGTAGTTCACACAGGGATACCAAACTGTGAACTAGCACGTTATGATAGCTAGAAATTCCTGTGGGACCCCTCCCTCAACAAAACTTGAAAAGGCTACAAAAATAGCCTGGGAACATGTGGGTTTCCTGTGGAAATAATTCAAAATGGCGTCCAAATAAAGGTAAAATACGCTTAAACTTGTTCCATTTGTATTATTTATTTTTATTATCTCAATAATTCTTTTTTCTGGGAAAAATCTCAGTAGTTTCCGGAAACTAAGTGAACTACTCTAGATCCGCCCGTGGCCGGATGGTTACGCAAAATTGGAAAGCGTTAAGCTAATGTAAAGAGTTTATGTAACTTAGTTTCCTTCATTGAAGACCAGGATTTTAAGCCAAGAGAATTTGGGGAAGAGGATTTGGAGGACTTAGAAACAACCGAACATAATAGGACAAGTATATATAGAACTTTCGAGCCACCCCAAGCGACGGGCCTGGTACGAGAAAGGGAAAGCACTGCTTTCTTGTTGATTTGAGTGTGTTTTAGGTTTTTACATCGAACACATGAATTGACGGCTTGCTCGATTATAAATGTCATAAATGATGGGTAGGGTGGGGGGTCAGTTTACAGAATGCTCGAATTCTATTTTCAGACCTTCCATTGCTATAAAACTATAAGTACGGTACTTGTTTTTAGGCGTGGCTCCATATCTAGGATTACTTTGGGCCTAAGCCTTTAAGCATTTGCAAGATTTCACATGGACACCATGAGAGGAAAACCTTTTGTATCAATTACATTTATAATGTATTCCATAGCTATTGTTCTCCAAGTAACATTTATGGGGCGTGGCTGTCAAATAAAAATTACTCAGCATGCTCTACCTTATCACTATCCTTCATTACACCCCTTTCCATTAACATTAGATACTGTTTATCTTCGTTTCTGAGATAATTAATTCCAAGAATATCGATATGTATGATTTCTGGGCGTGGCTCCACCTCTTGAATTGTTCAGGTCATTAACCTCTATCGGGGTCCTATCATAAATTTGAACAATTCTAGGCCATTTTCCTGGACTATAATTAGAATGAAATTTGTTTTACAGTCGAATTTGCACTTCTGCAGTAAAATGGACGAATATTATACAAATCTTTCCGACTCAAAATTCATTTACAAGTTACACTGCCCTATACATAAAACAGCTAAAAGCCACACATAAACGCACTGCGGCTACAAAAAGTTGAATTCCATCGGAGGTGAACACAAACTAAAAGTTTCAATCATGTATTTATTGCTAGTAAAACTACATCTTGTCAAGTACAAATCTAATAGAGTGGAACCTCTCTTCCGTAATGTGCAAGTTTTCATACAAAGAATGAATCAATACGGGGATTTTGCCCGGTCATTTTGTCCGTAATATGAAGGTGTCCATATAAATTGTTCAGACGTCGAACTTTTGTCGCGTCGAATCTTATAGTTGCATTTTGTAGATGAGAAGTGCAGGGTCTGAACCAACTGAATTCGACAAATTTGATTCAAACTGAACTTTTTCAGTGCAATACTTATCAAATCTGTCGAATTCACTTGGTTCAGACGCCGCACTTCTCATCTAAAAATGCAACTATTAGATTCGACACGGCAAAAGTTCGACGTCTGAACTGCGCCTAAGGAGACAAGTTACACAAGTATAGAGTGATTTCATGGCAGCCATGTTTGCGGGTAAGTACAATAGAAAGTTTTTGAATTAGAAAAGATTTCATTTCTTTTGGGAAAAAAGTTCTATTATTTTGACCACAAACATGGCTGCCGTGAAATCCTTCTATTGCAAATTCTAGTCCCTGTTCTTTATGGTCTTTTAGGATACCAAATATCATTTATCCCAATTTTATACATATGATTGTAGCAGCAGGGGCGGAGCCAGGATTTTGCAAAGGGGGTGTCCCAAATAGGCCTCTTGAGAGATGTCACATCCAAGATGGCGGCCTCCTAACAATCTGATGACGTCATCTCGTATGACGCTAGGGGGATGTCCGGTGCACCTATGGACACCCACCTGGATCCACCCTTGACCGGATGGTTACGCAAAATTGGAAAGCGTTAAGCTAATGTAAAGAGTTTATGTAACTTAGTTTCCTTCATTGAAGACCAGGATTTTAAGCCAAGAGAATTTGGGGAAGAGGATTTGGAGGACTTAGAAACAACCGAACATAATAGGACAAGTATATATAGAACTTTCGAGCCACCCCAAGCGACGGGCCTGGTACGAGAAAGGGAAAGCACTGCTTTCTTGTTGATTTGAGTGTGTTTTAGGTTTTTACATCGAACACATGAATTGACGGCTTGCTCGATTATAAATGTCATAAATGATGGGTAGGGTGGGGGGTCAGTTTACAGAATGCTCGAATTCTATTTTCAGACCTTCCATTGCTATAAAACTATAAGTACGGTACTTGTTTTTAGGCGTGGCTCCATATCTAGGATTACTTTGGGCCTAAGCCTTTAAGCATTTGCAAGATTTCACATGGACACCATGAGAGGAAAACCTTTTGTATCAATTACATTTATAATGTATTCCATAGCTATTGTTCTCCAAGTAACATTTATGGGGCGTGGCTGTCAAATAAAAATTACTCAGCATGCTCTACCTTATCACTATCCTTCATTACACCCCTTTCCATTAACATTAGATACTGTTTATCTTCGTTTCTGAGATAATTAATTCCAAGAATATCGATATGTATGATTTCTGGGCGTGGCTCCACCTCTTGAATTGTTCAGGTCATTAACCTCTATCGGGGTCCTATCATAAATTTGAACAATTCTAGGCCATTTTCCTGGACTATAATTAGAATGAAATTTGTTTTACAGTCGAATTTGCACTTCTGCAGTAAAATGGACGAATATTATACAAATCTTTCCGACTCAAAATTCATTTACAAGTTACACTGCCCTATACATAAAACAGCTAAAAGCCACACATAAACGCACTGCGGCTACAAAAAGTTGAATTCCATCGGAGGTGAACACAAACTAAAAGTTTCAATCATGTATTTATTGCTAGTAAAACTACATCTTGTCAAGTACAAATCTAATAGAGTGGAACCTCTCTTCCGTAATGTGCAAGTTTTCATACAAAGAATGAATCAATACGGGGATTTTGCCCGGTCATTTTGTCCGTAATATGAAGGTGTCCATATAAATTGTTCAGACGTCGAACTTTTGTCGCGTCGAATCTTATAGTTGCATTTTGTAGATGAGAAGTGCAGGGTCTGAACCAACTGAATTCGACAAATTTGATTCAAACTGAACTTTTTCAGTGCAATACTTATCAAATCTGTCGAATTCACTTGGTTCAGACGCCGCACTTCTCATCTAAAAATGCAACTATTAGATTCGACACGGCAAAAGTTCGACGTCTGAACTGCGCCTAAGGAGACAAGTTACACAAGTATAGAGTGATTTCATGGCAGCCATGTTTGCGGGTAAGTACAATAGAAAGTTTTTGAATTAGAAAAGATTTCATTTCTTTTGGGAAAAAAGTTCTATTATTTTGACCACAAACATGGCTGCCGTGAAATCCTTCTATTGCAAATTCTAGTCCCTGTTCTTTATGGTCTTTTAGGATACCAAATATCATTTATCCCAATTTTATACATATGATTGTAGCAGCAGGGGCGGAGCCAGGATTTTGCAAAGGGGGTGTCCCAAATAGGCCTCTTGAGAGATGTCACATCCAAGATGGCGGCCTCCTAACAATCTGATGACGTCATCTCGTATGACGCTAGGGGGATGTCCGGTGCACCTATGGACACCCACCTGGATCCACCCTTGAGCAGAATGGTTTTATTTAATCTGTGAAAAATTGGGAAATTAACTAATAGTTAGTGGTAGTCAAAACCATTGTATTTTTTTGTTCTTTGATCAAGTAGTCATCAGTTTTTTTGTTTTTTGTTTTCATGGGTTAAAGATAATTACTAAATTATTTTATAGACACGATATGCACTAAAATGCTAACACTGCAAATTGACCTTATTGGTTGTATGTAATTATGATAGATAATTATATAGAATACGGACATTCATTTATAACAAAAATTATACTAAAAATAAACAATTCTGAAAGAAAATGAAACTATTATATGGTTGTCCTCTAGCATTTGTACAAATACTAGAGTGATTTTATTTAACCCATGAAAAAAATAGAGGATATTACATGGTCGCGCGGAGATACGGATTTTATCTTCGAGTGTTCGATTGATATCTCACGAGTGAGCGCAGCAAAGAGTATCCATGGTAACGTGTTATTTTCACATGTGAAATAACATGTTATTTTCACATGTGAAGATAACACTTTTTCGTGCGAGAGATTACCTGGTATTTCATTATAGTTTATATAATAATAGTACATAATAGTAGTAGACTCTTAATCTGTTTACTTTTGTTCTTTACAAACCAGTAAAATTAACTAAATAGTCATCTTTCTTTCATGGGTTAAATAAAATCACAAAAAAAAAACACTGGTTACTAGTATATACTACTCCCCCATGCCAAACAGCATGGTTTTTAAGGTGTCTCACAGTTGTTTTTTACTCACAACACTTGACTGTTTACATAATATTGATAGATTTATCCTAGTTTGATAAATGTTTTATTCCTAATGTTAGAATCATTAAAATCATTTAAATTAGAATCAATGGATTTGAAAAAAAATTGTTGACACGAAACACTGTTGTCTAGACAACACCAAATGTAGCTTTATGAGCAGTTAACGTTCATCCAAGTTCAATAACAAGTGCAATAAATCATTTGACGGAATTAAAATCAGGGTTTGGCTGAAAAAAGCATTGTAAGACACCTCAATTTCTTGCAGTCCTGATAACGCATTATTAGTGTTCATAAATCTACTAGATAGCACAATAATTTATCACAAGTTAAAATTACCTCAACAAAAGACAC
The DNA here is from genome assembly GCA_029948255.1 of Telmatactis stephensoni. Taxonomy (NCBI): domain Eukaryota; kingdom Metazoa; phylum Cnidaria; class Anthozoa; order Actiniaria; family Isophelliidae; genus Telmatactis; species Telmatactis stephensoni. The sequence goes on along the minus strand of JALIZF010001591.1, from coordinate 385,566 downwards.
CCAAAATTTCATTTCACCTCTTATGTTTGTCAATATTGATATAAGCATAAAAATATGAATATTTCCAAAAACATGAATTTAACACAAAATTGTAGCTCCTGTCATTTCTCCTCTTGATGTAAGACTATACAGTGTACATGTTTTTGCAATAAATACAGCCGTCATAAAATGGTGCAGTCCTCTTTTTTCTCTACTGTCCCATTTTGATGTTTCTCTATTTCATACAGCATAGACTGGAAGATTTCTTGCACACGCTGAAGTAGAACAAAATCAAGAGTTAACATAAGGTTCACATAGTCACAATTGTATAAAACCTGCTATTTTCATCCCATTTCCACCTACTTTCTTCTGTGTGCAAAAATATTATATTTTACTTACAAGGGCAGTAAAGGTGCATTGATTAAAAGGTTCTGAAAATCTCTTGTAGGTGATAGTTCTTCATCACATTTATGGTAGTAAACCATTTACTAGATGTTTACTTACACTATTTTCTTTAGCTGAAGCTTCAAAAAATGCAGCTTTCCAAGAATCTGCAACAACTTTCCCTGACTCTGTACTGACAACTCTGGAAATCAACAAGTATTGTGAATAAATAATGAAAGGTTACTTCCACATTAATTCAGATAAATTTGAAAAAGCATTTGCTGTTAAGGCCCTAATCAAATGAGATGCAAGTCAATGCAAGTTCTGACTTGCGACTTGTGTGTCTTGTGTGAACACTGCTCAATGCAAGTTGGTGCAAGTTTTTCAAAAATTCTCAATGAAAAATCAGCTGATAGAGGGACAAGGAGAAAATCCAGTTTGTTTTTGTTTGAATGATTTGTGTGAGAGGAAATGTGCAGACATTCAGGCTAAAAACTGACAAAAACTGCAAAGTTTAGAGTGGTGACTGTTCAAACAAGTCAAAACTTGTATTCAAATTTGAGGACACTCAAAGTGTTCACAAGTTTATGCAAGCAGCTGCAAGTTGAAGCAAGTTAGCAGTCCAACAATAAGACACAAGTGAAAACTAAAATATTTTAATGTTAATACTTTACCTTTCCATATGTAAATCAGTCTTGTTTCCAACCAAAACAACAGGAACACTAAACATAATAATGAAAATATCTTTTAGATACAAAACAGATATATCAAACCACCATTAAAAGGTGAATATGTAATATAATTTATATAGAATGGCATTGATTGAATCCTGTTTTACTGAACAGCTATTCCTTTAAAAAGTAATTCAGGGTGAAATGATTTACAGTCTAAAATAATCAAATGACTCAAATTAGTAATAATAGCCATTACCATTGCAACCCTAGCCTAGTGATGGTTACCATGACATCCTAGCCTAGTGATGGTTACCATGACACCCTAGTCTTAGTAATGATTACCATGACGCCCTAACCAAGTGACAGCTACCATGACACACTAGTCTAGTCATAGTTACAGTATAAAGTATTACCTATATAGTCAAGACTATAGGCCAAGCTTTTACAATATCATTTTTTATATCAGTTTCAAATTAGAACTGATACCATTTATATTGGAGAGATCTTCAGTGTGATTTTGACAGTTCTGAAAGTCCTACAGTACTTTGAATTCAGCTGGCTATACTTTCTGTATCCTTTCAGTAAGAGTAGCAGCATACATCCATGGCATAAATTGATTAGGTTTGTGAATTAGATCTGGAAAGAGCAATCCCCCCTTTTTAACTCACGGATACTCCGTAGGAGTAGCTGTGAGTTATTGCTGTAGATGGGACTTTCTCATTTGCATTGTAAATATGCTATTGTACAAAATCCTCCATCCTGCTTTGCGCGCTTAAACAATAGAAACCGGTTCTAACCGGTTACTATGCGAGTACTTGTGAAACAATGACAACAAAGGTTTAACCGGGCGAGTTACGTTTGGGACTTTCTGATTTGCATTGTAACAATTGCTATTGTTAAAAATCCTCAAGCCTGCTTTGGGCACTCAAATAAAAGAAACCAGTTCTAACCGGTTATTCTTCGTGAAGAGATTTCAATGCTTGTTTGAACTGTTTGCGATGAATTCAAAAGATCAATCGAATACGAATAATTAGCAGCTACATTCCAACGTGCATTTGATCACAACCTTCCCAATGTACTCAGACTCGGAACCGATTCAGCTGTACGTTCTAGAATTCGACAAACAAAAGCTAAGCATACGGTCAGTTTAGATTCAGTTGAAAATCCTTTGAGATTTTTATAATTTCACAACCAAGTTTATAGTTGCTAATTGTATATGAGTGCAGCTTTGATTCGAGATACACAAGTGTTTACGGTAATATCGAAATTTGCCATTTACGTCTTTACACATGAATTAAAGACATCTAAAGTAACGCAGTTAAATGCCTATGGTAAAATAGGAGCTATTTATTTTGCTCACTTTTAGTGCTCGTACACTAATCAAGGCTGTCAAAGTAAACCCCGAGGGGGAGGGGAGTTCAGGAAGAAGACGAAAAAGGGTGCGATTTAATCAAGAGTTGATTTTTTTGTCTAAATCCTGACAGTTGGGAAACAAATTGATAAAACATGCTTAACATTTCTTAATATTTATGTGTCCCGGGACCCAGATAATTATCAAATGCCTGACTGAGGGGACTGCAAACGCTTTCAGCTCCCCTTATTTTAGTTGCAGTCTCCCCTCCCCCCTTCGGGATTTACTTTGGTGCATAAGTTTTTCCTTTTGGAATTGGCTTGCATGCTATGTAGCTGTATCCGTGAGTTGTCTCATTGAGACCTTTGATTATGTTTACTCATGTTCAAAATAATCAAAGACTCCCTTGTTTTTGTTTTTGTTTTAGGGGCGCACAAGTACACCAGTTTTCAGCTTAATTGTGCTGGAATTGAGTGGGTGTGCTGTCAAAGCATTCATATTTTTAAACATTTTAGTGCACGCAGTAAAAGGCAAGTTACAGTGAGCAGTGAACAGTTACCAAGGCACACATGCAGTGTGACAAATGTTTGGCGGGCATGGTTTCCTCCCTTGGTTTTGCCTTTGTTAATTTTCCATGTGTATCGAGCTCTGCTACTATACAACAACCATCAATTTTGTGATTAAATATGTAAGCAAACTTACTAGTTCTGTCCAGTCATGTCAAGAAGCTTTTCATGAATAACTTTAACAACCTCAAAGCTAAAACATATGGATATGTCAGTTTACAAATGACAAAAATATATGTCATTGAGTAATCAAGAACATAATATGTTTAAGTAAAATGATTGAGGTTGATCATACCTTTTAGCAGAAGTGACAGTGTACACCAGAACATATCCATGGATTCCCATTGAATACGATTGTGGAAAGATAGAATACTCATCCTAAAGAACAGTAAAATTGATGTATAATTATCATAAGTGGTTTCTAAAGTGTTGGATGCCATTGGTAGTGTAGAATGTGTCAGTAAGTGGTTAGTAAATTAAAGGTGTTAGCAAGTAGCTGGTAAGATATCAGTGAGTGGTTGGTCAGGTGTCAGTAAATGGGTACTAAGGTGTCAGTAAGCTTGACCGCCACCCAGTTGGCTCAGTTCGATGAGCAACACTCAAGGTCTTTAAATAATCAAGTAGAAGGTGCTGCCTTTGTATTTACATCATGGTTAGACCTTTATGTCTTCTTGGATAAGGACATTAAACTGTATGCTCTGTCTCTCCTCACTTCACAACTTGCACTGGAGGGACGTTAAAGAACCCACGCCACTATTTGGGGAGAGTAGGTCATGAAGTTGTCGGTGTGTGTAGTCTAACCTACTACACTACAGGGCCCACAGTAATAAGGTGAAAGCTGTTGTGGTGTCCCTGCCTTCATGGGAGGGAAAAGCTATCAAATTAAACTAAGCTATTGGAAAGGTTTCAGTAAGTGATTGATAAGGTGTCATTAAGTGGTTGGAAGCTGTTATTAAGTTTCTGGATATGTATCAGCTAGTGTAGAGTGAGGCGCTGGTATATGGTTGGTGAGATGTCAACAAGTAAGTTGGTAAGTTGTCAGTAACCTATTGGAAAGGCATCAGTGGGTGACTGGAAAGGTACAGTATCTGTAAGTGATTGATAATATGTAAATAAGTAGTTGGTGAGCTGTAATTGCTACAGCAGATTTAGGTTGAACATTTCAACTTGGTTTCCATATAATTGCTATAAAGACTGAAAAATGTGTTTAGTTATAATTGCTTTGATCATATTGAAACCACACTACCTGACAATTGTGATTGTAGTGATGGATTTCAGTGCTCTTTCTCAAAGCATTTCCATATGATCGTTGCCATCACTGAACACATTTTTTGTGATTGTAGTGATATATGGGAGCCAAGCCTTAATGGTGGCCAATTAACAAATTTATAACGGCTTTTCTGCGGTATGGACTCTTGTTTACCAAGTTAATTAACATTTTGTGTCAAAAGGTTTAGCCAAGTGGGTCCATAACTATACAGTGTAATTATTTTTGTGTGACAAAATTGGTAAACAAGAGTCCATATCATGGAATGCCATTGTAAATTTGTTAATTGGCCATAAAGTGGAGTTCTAAGTAATTTCTTGAACTAGTTTCAAGTGTGGGTGCATGCGCAAAATCAAAATGATGACCCTAAATGTGATTTTATTTACTACAGTTCTTGACCAATCAGAAAGCGAGAAACTGATTGATTGTGGTAAAAATTTTTTTTTTTCATAATTGTTGACTGATTGTTTTGAGGCAAAATGTCAGTTGTTAGGCACTTGACAAATTTGGGATGGAGAATTTCACCAAGGCCTCCCATCTATGTTACCTTCATCATGAAGAACAGGGTCCTCTATTAAGGGTTAAGGGCTTATCATTGCATCTCCCTGTCAGCCTAATGCCTGGGTACTCTTTCTGGTCTTGTGGATCATGACCTAACTGGGAATTTCCCATATTTCCATACTATACTTTAGGTTTCCCATTTAGAGTGAAACCAGGTAAATACCCAGGTAAATACCCATGGTAAAAACGAACTAGTTTCGATCTAAGCTGTACCCCGTGATCAGACATGAGTCGTATGGTGGCTGCTACGTGTATGTATATGTAAATTTGTATGTAAATGTGTGATTGTTCAATTGTCTCGTAATGAAAGCGCCCTTGTAAACCTTCGACTTGATCACGTTGAGCTGCGCCCTTTGTAATTCAGCACTTGGCTGCGAGGAAGGGTGATGAGCTACCCCAAATTTATTTTAATTTATTTATAAGCTGGCCCTAATATTGCTGGCTTTCAATTGACGTCACGGCGGCCATCTTGGTTGAACTTCAACAAAAGATTGCTCATTAGTGCCTCTTGTTCGTTCAACCAACATGGCTGCCACTCTTTTATATTTTGACTCTCAAGGGAATGATTGAAAACCAGCAATTGTGGTAAAGTAGGGTTCCACTGTATATAAAATCTGCTTTTAATAGGTGTGTCCTTGCCATCCAAATACATATAGATTCAATTTTTCATGTAGCTAAATTCAAAATAGCAGTCCTAAAACGTAGGATGTACTGGCCACTTTCAGTAGAAGGTCTTCCCCTCTAGTAGTACAAAAAGTAGATGAACTAATAATCATCTTGTGTGTTTAATCCAAAGATTAATCCTGTGGCTTCTTTTTATGAGTTTACATACCTGGCCAGCAGTATCAACGAGTTCAAGGTGAAATTCTTGGCCTTTATATTTTACATTCTTCGTAAATGCTGAAGCGAAAATCATAACTTGGCATATTAATATTTGTCTAAGCTATGGTGTACTAAAATATCAAGATAACAAAGATTGCTTACTGTTCTCAATCGTTGGATCATATGAATCAACAAACTGTCCTTCTACATACTGAATAGTTAATGAAGACTTCCCTAATAAAACAAAACAATGAGTGTACGACAATTTCAAAATGTGAAGTTGATTTAGAACACTGTATAAAATATCTTGGTAAAACCCGACTTTTGTTAACGTTCTACTCACCTACAGACCGAAATCCCATCACTGCTATTCTACGGCTTTTAGGTGGTGCCATTTTGGTTGCAATCGATTGGATAGTCTTTTTACAAAATAGATTATTTTCGTCAAAAACAAAACAAAAATCCTACATTTTGTAAAATGTTTCTCTCAGAATCGTGGCTTCCCAGAATTCGCAGCGAGGCTTGCACTTTGTTCCATATACACCGATAGTGATATTATCCCCCTCTTCTATGCATTTGTTTGAATCTTTAGCGATGTTACCCTCAAGTCTCTATAGGACTGAGCACATCACTATTCGGGGATCATAAAATCCTGGACTTGTTCTTTCTTTTAGGGTAGATTTCATATGACTGTGAAAACGGCACGGTCACAGCACAGGACAGCACAGTACGGAGGAGGTCCTAGGGGTTTGCGGTATTGCGGTATTGACCATTTCTTTGTGCGGTATTGCGGTGTTTTAGAAAAAAAATTGCGGTATTGCGGGATTCTCAAACCCTGCGGTATGCGGTATTTTCTTTTTTGAGCTGCGGTATTACGGGAAAACGATTTGAAATTGCGGTATTTTTGAGGCCTGCGAGATGCGGGATTTTGCTTCTGGCGCTCGATAGAAAATTTCATGTTTCTGTGATTCATATTTCTGCGCGTGAGGTCCCGTGGGAGTGGTATTTCGAATTTTTCGTGTGGTGAGCCGTATTTTTGAATTTTTCATGCGGGATTGCGGGATTGACCATTTTTTCGTGTGGGATTGCGGTATTTTCGAATTTTTCGTGCGGGATTGCGGTATTCGCAACCCCCCTAGGCCCCACTCAGTACGGTAGGACTTTCGACTGTACACTCATACAAAATATACTCTATAAAACCGCGAGGGTGCTCTGGGTGCGAATTTTCACCTGGAGGAAGTACGGCTGTTTCTCTAAGTGGTAGGAGTAATCGGCGGTCCTATTAGGTTGAAAATATTTCCTGTCTCAACCTTTTAGGGCTCCGACTCAAAAGTCAGACACTTTGTTTATCGAAATAAAAAACGTGACTCCGTACCTTTTAGAGTCAATTGTTATTTCTTTTCTTATTTGAATAAACATAAAAGAGCATGGCTACAACTCGATGCTTTGCGAAAAAGAGCCCACTACACTCAAATATTACTGAAAAAAGAGAACACATCTGCCAACAGGTTATGTCTGTGTAGTTGTAGACATTCGTGATTTGCATTTATAAAATTACTTATATAACGCGCACTCTGATTGGCCAACACGCTCGCGTCACCTAGGCCTTTTCGAATTTTTCGTAAATTTGTGCGTTACGTTTGTTATTTTATGAAAGAAATAAAAACTGTTTTCCGTGTTTGATAGCCTGATCAAAACACGCTTGCTGTTGAGAGAACACGAGAGTGCGTAGAGGAAGCACGAGACGTAACAGTAGGCGAGTGCTTTCACAGCTCTAGCTCTCGAGTTAGTGTTCTCCCAACATCACAAGTGAGAGAGCTATGAGAGCAGTGAAAGCACTCGCCTACTGTTACGTCTCGTGCTTCCTCTACGCTCTCTCGTGTTCTCTCAACATCACGCGTGTTTTGATCAGGCTATCAAACACGGAAAACAGTTTTTTATTTCTTTTATAAAATAACAAACGCACAAATTTACCGGAAAAATTCGAAAAGGTGGCGTGAGCGTGTTTGGTCCAATTTATCTTCCTTTTGGATTCTCTATAATTATTGTAATTTATTTTATGATTTTTATGATTTTTTTTAAAATGTAAAGGTTGGCGACCTTGGCTGTGCTTTGCATTTCATTGCGTGACACGTACATGGACACTCCTTCGAAAACGCCTCCGATGTTTTGAAATCATGACTTGTGACTGTTATTGCGTCAGGGCAAGAAATTCGCTCTGTTGACCCTCGAAAATGAAGATTGTAGTTTCTAAACTTTTGAGTAATAAAGATTATTTGATATATTCATCAAAATCGTGAAGAAATATTGAAAGTCTTTTCAAAAATGACAAATAAAACCTTTCAAAGGCTCACAATGTATTTTAATTCATGGTGTCATCATGAGTCGTTCACGTGAACAGAACGTGTGACATTAGGAAACACTGAGCTCTGATTGGACAGTCACGACCGAGTGCATGTCAGGCCACCACGGGATTTATTGTGCGGTAGAATAAACTTTTGTGTTATTTTGGTTGATGTAACGGTGGCTTGGAGCTGGGTTTTTCCTGGCGATCTCTTTTAAGTCTGCTCTTTCTGAGATCTTACCAGGACTACCTTTCACTTGCCGAAGCTAAGCTGTGCTCCGTGTTCTTCCATCCAAGTGATATAAATATTTGGTACACATGCAGAAACTACATCAGCAGCCATTGCCATTGTCCAGGTATTTGAAGGGGAACCAAGAACCCTGTAGTTTTCTGTCGACAAATATGGAACATACTTGGGACGAATTCTACTTCAAGCGGTCCTTTGTTGGGGTAATCGAAAAGTATCTAGAAACAGTGGAAAAAATGGAATCTACGATACTGGTCCCTAGCCGCTTAATGGGTTTGCCCATGAAAGACATACTACCTCCTCAAACCCAAACCATCTGCGATAGCTATGCCGAAAACATGGATATGAGAGCGTTTTTTGCCTATATGAAAGCCGTCAAAACCCAGATTTCCCTTGGTAGCAGTTACATCAACGAAAATGATGAACGAAATTCGCCTTTTCAATGTAAGCTCCGTGAAGCAACCAAGCGAGTCAATCAAATCATTCTGATTGCAAAATACATCACCATATTTGCCCAGAACATTGCCTTTAGATCGGGAACACTAAGTTACAAAGAGTTTGAAAATAATGTGAGATTCAGCCAAATCCCGACCCTACAGCATACCGTAAAGGAATTTCTAAAAGAAGTCGACGAGATGGAAAAAGCTGTGTTGTTTCCGTGTCTGCTCAAAGATCATGGAATTGTTGAAGACCTACCAAAATTCTCGAATTCTACATCCGAAGTGGACAATCTACATGATGTTTTCACTTTGCTTAAGCTTGTGAAAAAGGAAATTCTTTCTGGACCCCAAGAAAGTCAGCTACCCAATGAAAAATTGCATGTAATACTTGCAGAACTTTATGAAACATTTCATCTCTTCACATCGTTAACTGTTAGGCTCACGGAACGCTACAAACAAGAAGTACAATGTATCTAGAACTTTCTCTAAAAGTGAAACTGTAAGCTAAGAATAATTCAATATTTCAATATCTGCCGATTAACTTACTAATTAATAATTGTACAATGTACAAAATGTAAATAATTTGCATATTAAAAACTTGTGAATGTTGACAACTGATGAGGTGTGATTTCCGCTTTCTGGTTTATCATGAGTCAGCTCACCCTAGGGTTCCATGATGTCACGGCAAGTAGGTAGGCCTTTTGCATCAACTGATCAGATGATACAAAATCTGCCAAACTGGAGGGTAAAATAATGCAACAGCCTCAAAAACAAAAGGATTACAACAATTCAAGCTTGACTTGTGTTAGTTGTAATCCTTTTGTTTTTGAGGCTGTTGTATTATTTTACCCTCCAGTTTGGCAGATTTTGTAATACTCTATATCATTTAAATCTTTGGCTAGCTAGCACATTACTTTTTCAAAACTATTTTTTGGTTTATATTGCAGCACTGATTGCTATAAGGACAATTCTGAAAGTTGGCAGTTGATCAATTTTGTAATCTTCCCTAAAACAACCCAAACATGATTGGATTACCACAGAGTGCAAACAATTATCCGTGAAATAGTGCTTTAATACAATATATCCATGAAAAACTTTGTAAGAAATTGCACTAATTTGCACGTCTAATTAAACAATAGAAAAAAAGCATTTTGCGCTATTTAGTACAATTTAGTTCGCTAACTTTTTCAAGGATATATTGTAAGCACTCTACAAATTACGAAATAGTACAAAATAGAGTAATTAAACAATAGAATTTGCATAAAATTGCACAATTTAGTAAATATTGTTTGCACTCTATGCTGCATTTACAACAATGGACAAGAATGACAATCATATTTCCTACTACCTTGGCAAAATATAATTCTGACTATTCAATCACCAAAATCCATTTTTGCTGTATTGAAAAGCTAGCATGATACAGGGCTTTTGGGGGGGTTCTTTGTGGAGTGGAATAGGCATATAATTATTCGTTGGTTTGTCTACTGAATTGTGTCAACAGCACCCAGTACACAAAGGTACAGGGCTCCCTGATATTTTATATTACCTTGCCAACCCAAAATTCCTTTTAATTCAAATGAACAATTCCTTGGCCTCAAAAATTCAAGAATTCCCTGACTGTTCAAGCTCAGTGGAAACCTTGATAATAAGGAAACACTTATCCACATAAATTTGAAAATGCATCTTTTTGTTGTTTTGTTTTGTTGCTGTTTTTTGTTTGTTTGTTTGTGTGTGTTTTTTGTTGTTGTTTTGTTTTTGTTTTTTGCTGTCCACACTGGAACAGCATTTGCTTAGACAAATGAAACTGAACACCATTTTAGTGCACACGTCAGAATTAAGACCTAATTGTAGAGATGCATTTCCAATTTTATCAAGATTAGTGTAAATACACTCGGTGTAAGTGTACAATTTAGAGTATTGTTCCTATTTTATATTTTTATCCTCTAGATGTGAATGGTTCCCACCCTTTATTGGTGATGTATGCATTGTAGAATCTGAACACATCAATGTCATCATTATGTTATGGTAAATAATATTTTATTTAGTATTTATTCAATGTTGACTATTAACACAAATAACAAGGAAATAAAAACTAATATGTCTGCATGTACAACGCTTCAAAGTAAGATCTCATTAAGGCCCCCCACAATAGCAAATCTTCTATACAATAACTTTTCTTTGGTAAATTTTTGCTCATGTGGATGAGAAAATTTGACCAAATGTCACAGGAAAAATGCATTTGCCATAGAAAACTCATCATTAAAAATTTGCTCATGTTGAAGGGCTTATAATTTAAAACAGTGTATATCTAGCAACAGAGGGACTTTATGACTGCCGTCTTTGAGGGCGAGAACAATGGAAAATGTTTTAATGACTAAAGAAAAAGCTCTACTATTTTGACTGTAAACTTAAGATGGCTGCCATGATATCCATGGCTGTAATAACAATCATTGCTTTGCTGGTGACAGTAGTTTCACTTCCTATAAAGTACCTCTTCCATGTCTATCTCCTGGTATTTTCAATCATTTTCATTACCTTAGAAGTTTAAGTAATTAGACCTATACAAGGAAACTACTGCTTACATCAGATATGTATGTCATTCTCACACAAGGGATGATACATGATAACTGTACATTGTACACCATAACGATCACATCATTTTTGTTGATGCATAATTATCTCCGTGATTTTTGCTTCTGCTTTCTGGTTGACTCCTTTTCTTTTTCTCGTTGTCTAAAAGAGATGAAAAATATTTAGGTTTTCCTATACATTCAGAGACACCACAAAACAGCTAACACAAATTACTGTGTGTCCTGTAGTGACCACACACTCTTCATTTTCTGATAAATATAATATTCAATGTCATCAAATTCTCACTCTTTCCCTATGCCATATATTTACAGATTACAGTCTTTAGCATCATCTATAAGGGGATGTCTTTTAAAAAAAGTTTGAATAGAAAATCAGGACCCAAGACCTCCTGTTGTGTTTTGAAAAAGACAATATACTGCACAGCTAAAGGATGACATTTAATGAACAAAAATCTATTTTTATTGTTGTTTGTTGTTGTTGTAACAACAGCTGAGTAAATAAGTTATATATTGACAAATGCTGTAAGTTATAAATATCAATAGATATTTAACAACTGCCAACTTGTCTTCAGCTGATGGCAATATATCAGTTGCTGCTGCCAGGCTAATAGTAACTTAATAGTAACTATTAAATACAGTAAATACCTTCGTTTTCTTCTTCTTCTCTTCCTTCTTTCTTCTTCAGAATCTTCTGATGAACTTTCACTACTTGTACTTTCTGGATAAAATATAATTAAGAGTTGTCATATTTTTATAATGTACAATATAGACACCATGAGAGATGTACTGCTATGTGACAACAACTTTGGCTAACCAGTGAGAGCATGTAATATTAATATCTGGAATGACTAGCACCTTCACTACTAGAGTCACTAGAAGAATCACTACTACTGCTACTATCACTTGAATCATCTTGATTTTGTTGCATTATCTTTTTAGGAGCATTCTTTAAATGTTCACGAAGTTCATCTCTACAACAAGAAAAATGAAAATTCAACAGTGAAATGTTTTACTTTGTAGAATTATAAACAGTGGTAATAATGTCAAAATATAACTTACGTAACACCACCAAGTCCAATGGAAGTAAAGAAGTTAATAGAAAATCGTGTGTTTCTTGGGTTGTCTCGAGGGAAAAGGCCTTCAAAGTATGCACCTAAAAACCTACAACAAAATCAGATAGGCATTAAATTTTTGAAGATGGATCTTGGAGGAAATGATATTGCTGCTGAGGTTCTAGCATTGAAACAGTAACAACAACAACAACAACAACAACAACAACAACAACAACAACAACAACAACAACATCATTATGAGAAAATATATAATTGTATTATATACAGTACATCAGAGATACCAAAAAGTTTGTTACTTACGGATCTTTCAGTCGCTCATTGAGTTTCGGCATTCCCATGTACTCGGCTAGTTCTTGAAATAAGATTTTGATAAAAAACTCGACTAACAGAAAATGAGACATATATTTCAACACAAATAATGAATTAATAATGAATAATTAAATAATACATTTACAAACCTTGATGATGTTGTTTCATCTTCATTTAGATGTATACACTCTAGGACCTATCATCATGACGGTAGGAAAACATGTTACTTCCACTAAACGATTCATATGTAGAACTATATTACTACCTCTCTCTTTGCCAATAAAACCTGGTTATCAGTAACAACACATAAGCAAAAGCCTGACCAACATACATGCACACAGACTCAGTAATTAATGTATCTATATTGATCATTGACAGAGCTTGCCTTTTTACTGACAACACAAACAACCAACATATACAGACTCAGTAATGTATATATACTTATCAAACTCATTAATAATTCATAAGATTGTAAGCCAATGATATGCTATTATACGACCACGTGACGACATTTTTAGTAGTAGAGAAAAGCGCAACATTCTAAAAGTCGGGGGCGGCTTTGAATTTTTCAGGGGAGTGCGGGGCTGATAAAGCATTAATGAATAAAACATTAGTCCTTTATCAATTTACGATAAAGGACTAATATTTTATTCATTAATGCTTTATCAAGATCAAATGCAAGACGACAAAGCAACATATAGTCTTTAATTTTCAAGTTTTACCTTTAAGCTAGATAAATACATCTGTGTTATTACTTAACTGTTCAATCATTTTGAATTAGTAAACGTTACATTGGTGAAAGTGCAGTTACTAAACACTAATTTAGGTGGACTAGCTGTACAAGCTTCACTAACTTTTGGTGTAGGCCGAGTTACACTGGTAGTGGCACTCTCGTAATCTATGCCTGCTAATATTTCATCTGCCACATCTTCATTAAACATCAAATCATCATCAGATAAATTAATGCTGCATAATGTTTCATCAGAAATTACATTATCAAAAAAATTATCCTCTAAGGTATCAAACAGATTGAACTCAAATGAAGGGTAATTTGTACTATCGTTAGCCTTGGAATTACAAGGACCTAAAATTGAACTCGCTTGCTTTAACTGTTGATTTGAGACTCTTTCATATTTGAAAAGTGAATCTGATTTGTGACCCGTTCGATCTCTAATAAGCTTCTCTTCAATACCACTTTGAAAAAGCCTAGTTGCAGTGGTTATCCTTAATGAATGTGCTGTCTTCCTTGCCAGGCCAGCCTTAGCACAAAGCTCATCTGGTAGAATACCAGGCCTAGTCTGGGATCTAAACTCGCCTTAACTCGCCTTATCTCGTGCAACCTCGCCAATACTTATGTATCTTGCATTACCTTGTACTATTCCAATTGTGGGATTTTCCCTTAACTCGCCTTAACTCGCAGTAACTCGCAGTATTGGAATTCTTTGATTTTCCCTTAACTCGCCTTATCTCGCGCAACCTCGCCCATACTCGCTGCGAGCTAAGGCGAGTTTAAATCCCAGACTAGGCCTAATACCATTTAACTTATTTTCACCTAGAGGTCTTTGCTCAAATTCAAACTTACTGAAATCGCGATTTGGATAGAAATAGAAAGCCTTATCCTGTACTACTGAATCAAAAATTTTGATTTTTTCAAGATACAACTTATACAATTGTACTAAGCACCTGGGATGCTCTTTACCTGAATCGTGGCAAAAATGAGTGGATACTCTTGGTGTATTTTTTAGATCTTTGAGGCCACCGTGAAACGTTTTGCTAAAACTTTCGTCAAAAGTAATCATGTTATCAGTAATCCTGAAATTAGCTATTCGCAAATTGCGATGGTCTTTCGCCCTTAGACCAAATAATTTTCCATTATAGAAATAAATAGTGTGCAATAAACTAGTAGCAGAATTACCCCCTAACAGTCCTTTAGACCAAAGTATCTCCTCTTCTTCTGCTGTAACTGGTTCTCGTTGTGGTTTTGTGTTCTTAAGGCCAAATCCTTTTTTTGTGGACTCTTTCATTTCGGCGTCCATGACTTTTCTTAGCAAGGAAAATCTAGAATAAGAAGGTAAAGTCTTTATATAAAGCTTACGGTATGATTTACTCATATTGTTTTAATTTAACATTGAAAACTTACCTTTTATCACTCTTATCCATGAAGTTGTAGTCGTTCTTGTCTTCCAGGTATCGGTTTATACCACACACAGTGCTGTTTAATGTCTTCGGTGGATACAGGTCGCCGTCTTTTTTGGCAACTTCTTGCACAAATTTAATCATCCAGAAATTTAATGACTGCGCTCCCATTTCCTCCAGATTTGTGTCGCAATCTTGCAGAGTTTTAATGTCGCCAAAATTGAAACTAGTTTCTTCAAACTCTGCCTTTTTATTATTCCGGGCCTTTTGCCAGTCGCAAAACAGAGTTACTGCCCATTTTGTTACATATTTTGTGTTCTTTGGGACACTTGAGCCTACACAATTGGCCTCTTCTTCTTTAGACTTAGGTTTCCTGAAACGCCTCATTTTCCTTCGTTTATACCAGCGTTATTCTCGGGAACAGCTTATTGCTCTCAGTCGATAAACTGAACTAACTTTTCGCATCATCGTGAATAGTAATAAGTTTGAATTCCCTGGATAGTTATATTTTGAAATGGTTTTCAGCTTTAAACAATTCCCACAGGCAATTAAATATCTGCACGTTGTATCTTATGAATGCAGCTCATCAAAGAAACATTGTTTCACTATTATTCGATAACAAGATACTTATAATTAAACCCAGTTTTCTGCAAAAGTGTACAGTTACTTTACTTAAAACGAGAAAACCTCTCAGAAATATCTTTTTTATAAGATATTTTACATATGAATTATACTAGGAGTTTGATAAGTTGTATAAAGAACTCAAGAGCGTGTTTTATCGGCGCTAAAGATTCTCGCCTTCGGCTCGAATCTTTATCAGCCGATAAAACACGCTCTTTCGTTCTTTATACATTACTGATCATTGACAGAGCTTCCCTTTTCACTGACAACACGAACTTGTAAGCAACATACACAGACTCAGTAATGTACTGGTCATTAACACTGACAATATGGGTGTACAATGTGAGTGCAAGGAACAGTCTACTTTTTTTCTTGAGCCTTTGAGATATTAATAAAATACCGAGTATGTTGCTTGTTCTTATGAGTACATCAATGAGAACTTTAGAAAAAGCTACAAGTTAACAGAACTCCATTAACCTGAAGTACTTTAGAAAGCTTCCAATAATTTATAGGAAGATCTACATATCAAGTTTTGGAACTTAGCTGTTTTACCATCCAAGAAATGACAGAAATACTTACTGTCCAAGGAATGGCATCAGTGAAGAGAAGATGACCAAAAAACTTTGCAACATTTCTTAGCTTGTTGGTCTCAAGTCGATGAATTGTTTCATACTGTAATAAATTAAAGTAACAATGAATCAAACAAACAAACAAATGTTATGAAAAAATTCTGACAAAAATGTCTTTTACCTGTTCTTTCAAAAGTTTCACATACTCATCCACATACTCTTTCTTCAAAGTGCAAAACCTCTGAATTTGAAAATTAATTATTAATCAACTGTACTTTATTTTATATAATATATCATATTCTATCTATAATTATTGAAAATAATGGTGTAGAATTATTTGAAATAAGATCATTTACCTGTGCAAGCAATCCAAAAAACTTTTCATATGACCTTTGTTGAGCACAACAATCTATTACCATGACACAGAACTCAGGCTACAAAATAATTAGAAAAATAAATGCAAAATATTTTGAATATTATGACTTAGAAACAAGATTAGATCATATCATTGTTGCCATCCTTATCATTTGTCATCTTTGAACCAAGTAGTGCCAAACATCTCAAATCTACACTCGACAGAAGCATACAGACCTAACTAACACATTTCTGAGTGACAATCCAATGATAGATTGGATAATTATATATGAAATTCTCTTTTCTATGTATTTGCATATACTCTCTTCACTCAATCAGAAATTATTAGAGGAGGAGTATTATAATTTATGAGGCTATGTGGAAAAAGCTCAAAAAGGTTTTGTCTTGTTACAAATATTTATAATAACTGCACTTCGCCTTGATTCCTTTAAATATTGATTAGTGAATAATTCACTTCAATATGTATAATACATGACTGTATACAATGTATAATTATTATACATATATCTTTAGTTAGAAGTTGGCTTGTTAAATTAGAAGGATACAAAGTGCATAAATGATCAAGTGCTTACAATTTGGTCTGGTTGTAAATTCATTTTAAGAAGTTTATGAGCACATTCTTCATAATCCAAACTAAAATAAAAACAAATGACAAGAATGAATTGTGCAATCATATTTATTAAAAAATGTGCAATAAAATAGATCATAAAAAGATTCAATCCCTGAACAAGTTTGGACATTTTTAGCAGTTTTCTACAACATTTGCATTAAGTGTTGTCATATTTCAAAGATTGAAATGAAATTCTGAATTTTTACCTGGATTGAATGGTGAGATAGATAGTTCTTCTTAAAGCCACCAAGTTAGTTTCAGTATGGTCAATAATAGTCATTTTTGAATCTGCAATAAAACAATATTACATATTTACAATCAAACAGTCTGTGCATAGTGTTCACAAAATGTTTGTGAAAAATGTAAAATAATGTGATTCCAGGCAGTACTGAACATGTATGTGTGAGTGTGGCATTTGTGCTGCACGCTGTGTTGAGTTTTTATTACAGAACAAAAATGTTGATTAATCAAAATTTTGTGATGCAATATAGAAGGGGATGGTATGGACACTTTCATAGTCAAGCAAACAATGCCTTGAGCTCTTCACACATTAAATAATTTAATAAAAATCAACATTTTTCTTATTTTTAATTGTTCAGTTGTTGCGATCATAAGAACTCTATAAAATAATATAAAATGAGCAAACAATACACACCATTAGTTCCAGTTTGGCCATCTTCATCCTCATCTTCATCATCGTCATCATCATCACTGTCATCATCACCATCATCTTCATCTTCATCATCACTTCCCCCTAGTATATCTGTGGGATAAAAAAAATGGATATCAACCTTGTACATGTGCATCAATTTTACAACCATGTAAATGAAATTATTCATTTTATAATCAAATCAAGTACCTATTAAACCTACCTTTTTTAATTTCTTTATATTTTTCTTCATTTTCTAAAAAATTTGCATCCTTCTTGAAAATATCTAAGAAAAAAATGCAGAGTTGGTTTACTGATTCATGGCAATGCCACACAGTTTCCAATTTGTCATTTAACTCAAGAAAGAACCTACTTAATATATCTTCAGCAGTTCCACCATCTTCAAGTCTTAGTAAATGGGTAATTTGGTCTTCTTCCTCTACAAGATCTAAACCCTTCTGGTATAGCTACATGATCCTACAGGATTTGATATTATAATACATCGTATGAAATATTAATATATTATTCCATGTAGGAAAATATTAGATGGAATATTACATGTACATGAATGGATCTATATGTATTCTAACCTTAAAGCCATCTTTTCTTATGGCAAACATCACTTCAATCATATATTCTACTCTGCGGTCTATCTCTCCACTGTGAAGGATGCTTCGAAGTCTTTCAAATACAGCTTTACAGAAAAGAAAGGAACTATGTTATCAATTAAAACTTAATATATATTAAATAATTTTGTACATTAAGGAAATGCATCTCTATTAAGATATTATGATATTCTGCCCCAAAGCAAAATAGAACAAATAACTTTTTTAAGTGTCCAATTGATGTGTTCTGACTAGCACTTGCACACAAATTGGGAACACTGTTCTCTCCAGCACCAAAGGGTTTTGCTCAAAGGGCATGCTCCATGATATTTCACTGGTTAAATATTTGGGTGCATGCTCCAAGGGCAAATTGAACAAACTTGAGCATGCTCCCAGTCCGTCATGAGTACTATATAATATGCAGCAAACTCCAGCAACATGCTCCCTCATGTGTACTAGTTGTGCAAAATGACCCTGGAGAAGTTTGCGAGAGCAAAATCCTTTGTGTACTGAACACTCTACATGTACCACTACATTGTAATATTCTATGCACACAATTTTATGCCTTATTTTTAATGCTTTTTTGGAACAAAGAAGACAGATGAATGTAACTACATGAAAACTAAAAAACACAGCAATAAGTATAACTTACAGTACATTTCACATGGTCATCTTAACATGGTAAATAGTCAACAAAAGTACACCAAACCTTACCATGGATACCTCTAGGAGATACTTCTGTTAGCTTCATACCACACTCTTTAAGAAAGCCAATCTAAACATTGGGGAAATAACAAAAATATGTTTACTGCTTCTGTATTGGTCCATACTATTATTTCTTTTCAATACTTGTCAGCCTGGATCAATTAAAGAGAAAAAAGACAAAAGCAAAAATAACCCAGAATGTACATACTAATTAATCTTAATCATCAGCAAGACAAGTACATTGAGTTTTATAGGTCTTAAGCTTTTCACTGTATTATCTTTGTATACACTCTCTTGCCTCGTGCATGCATACTAGAAAATAGAAGTGACTTGTGGGATGTTTTATGGTATTCCACCTGAAACTCATTGTATAACTAATATGTACATGTACAATGTAGCTTAGTGTACTTACACCAACTTCAACACTGTCATCAGTAGGCTTATGAAGTAAGAGCGTCAAGACTTCCAATGCAAGAATTTCATGTGCCTACAGATTAATTTAAAAATTATAATGCATCAATCTATGAAATCAACCAGCATATACAATACATTTTTCAGATGAATATATACTCACCACTTGTTGATTAACAAGGTGGGCAATAAATCGTGTTGTACTTAGACACACAGCCTATAAAACATAAAGCCATGATAGTAATATTATTATGAAATAATAATAAGAATGTCAGTCTGCAATTTATGTGTCCCTCTTTAAATAAAGTGTACTGTATTGTCAGTATTAGAACACCTGTACAGTTTAAATGATTACTAGATGCATACACATACACTGTTAGTAGCTTATACAGACCTTATCATTTCTTCTAAATGCTCTCCTAAATTGCAAAACCAGTCGTCTTAGTATCAGTTCTCCATTTTTGGGAAACTAAGATAGGTAGAAAAAGTGTATGAATGATTGAATGCAACATGTACACACTGTATGTATGATGTGGTTTTGAATTAATTTTGGTTTGAAAATTTTCAATGAAACCAGTTTGATTATTTTTTAAGTTTCTACTGTCTGTTACTACTGTCTACTAATCATTAATATAATTTGACATAATCTACTCAAAACTTCAGCATGAGAGAACTCATATATCAATTTTGAGCATCCTGATACTGGTAGCCAACGAACAGTTAAAAGTAATTGATTATTAAAGTGCAAAGGATTATTCGCCATGGATGATAAAAATATAGGTTATTATTATACTTTGTGGAAACAAATTACTGTAATTGTGAGACAAATTAATAAGTATATCCCTTATTAATTGATCATTTTAATTTTCAAATTTTTCAAATTTTCAAATTTGTTTTTGAAAAAAACTGCAGTGGAATTGCAGTGACCAGGTGAGCAAGCATGAAGCTAAATGTGGCAATATGTTTCTTATATTATACAAATTGTATACTATCAATAATTTATTATTATTACCTTTGTATTAATGATTGATACAAGGGCAGCATAGACGTGGGTGAACGTAGGTGATGCATTCTGTGCTCTAATAATTGACTGTGCCAGCACTCCCCTGATAATACACAGATGTTAAAAATTGCAATAAAATTTATATATTATATGTATGTATGGTACTACATACACAAAATATATTTAATAATATTTCTACTTACCTGCCTCTGACAATGTTTTCTTGAAAAAGTTCTCTTACAATGTTTCCAATGTTTGAAATGTTGACCTAATTAATAAATCCAAATACATGTCATCTAAAGCAATACAATAACATATATACTAGCCAATCCAGGGGTGGATCCAGGATTATCTTCAGGAGGGGGATGTACCATCACATATATTGGAAACTTCCAAGAGGATATTTTGGAGGGCGGTGCACACCCCCTCGTCTCAGGAGGGGGTGTGCATCCCCTGCACCCCTCCCCTAAATCTGCCCATGCAATCTATCCTTTCCTTCAGGCTACTCCTTCTTTAGGGTTTCCTGTGGCATTGAATGGGAAGAGAGAAAACTGGGGATACCATAGAGAAAGACTGGAGATGAGAGTAGGATAGGGGTGTGAGTACTCTCTCCCCCTCACATTTTTTTACTCCTTCAGTATCTTCTGGGTACCACAGGAAGCCCAAAATTAAAAAGGAGTTACCTGCTAGGGAGGTTATAGCCAACCCATATTAAAGTATCTTTATGTTGACTAGTAAGTACATGTAGTATATATGGTGCTGGAGTATAGTGTACCTTGTTAATCAAACCATTGATACTCTTTTTGAGTGCTTCCCAGCTAAGTCTCTGATATGCTTCACTATGATAATAATAAAAACAATTTATTTTAAAGTGTACTACAAAGGGCTTCAACTGCAAACTGAGCACAGTTTTTCCTTCTTGTTTGAAAATTTTTGATAAAAAAAAACTTTATAAAAATGAACATTTTTAAAATTAATGAAAATTAATTTTTGTGAGCTGTTACCTGCTTTTGTCTGTGATACTATCTTGCATCATCTTGAGTTTTGCAGGAGGTATGTATGCACCACCTGAAAACACATCAGAACAACATAACTACAACGCAACTGGCAATGTAAAAGTTAGAATACAATAAAGTTTGATTTCCACACAAAAAATATGTTCAGCAATTACACCAGCTAGTGATCACCTGTAGCTAGATTTTAGTGTTCTACATGTATCTACATGAAGTGTTTCCATATTTTTTCAACAATCATAGTGAATCCAGGGATGCTAACAATCACATGGAAATGCAGTACAGTACCTGTTCTCATCAAAAGAGGGTTGTCTACATTTTTTCCTTTTTTCTCATTTTCCTGATTATTGTTCACTTTTTCTGATTTTTCTTCACTTTCTTTCATCTCTTTGTCCTCTTTATTCTTCTCTTTTGATTCTTCTACTTTATCTTGTCTAGTTTCTTTTCTGTAATCTTCATCAGAATCTGATCTTCGTTTTTCTTTCTCATATCTGTGTCTAGAATCTCTTTGTGACTTGGATCTTATCCTTTCGTCATTATCATCATCATCCTCTGAATATTGTCTTTTGCTGTGCCTTTTCTTATATTCTCTGTCACCTTCAAAGTTCTCTTTATCTTCATGTCTTCTTCTAAAAATATGCAATTTTATTACTCATTTGTATTGTACAATCATGTAACTTTGCAAACTTGCAAGAATTTTATATTAATATTTCATAATAACTGTTTATTATTTAAGTGTCCAATGCCTTTAGCACTTGCAACTAAATCACTCACTACCATATTCTAATATTCTACTGTTGAACACAACATTGCAGAAAAAGTTGAATCATGTGTTGGGATATTAATTATTATAAATCCACAAAGACCAAGTACCGTAACTATAACTTGTTGTACTTGATACTAGTACCTTTTAGCATTTACTGGTGACCGTGATCTTGACCTAGAATGATATCTTCTAGATGTTCCACCCTTTGGCCTCTAGAAAATTACATTATTCTATCAGTAAGTGGGAACTTAATTTAGAGATTTAAAGCCTGCAATACTCAATGCAATTTTTTTCTTGCATGAAAATACATTGTATACTGGTAATTTAAAAGATTTTGTTGCAAGAGTGCCGACTGTATGTTTGGCAGCAACAGAAGCAACCATTTCTCACAACAAGAAGCTCAAGATGCAGAAAGCTCAAAACTTTTCTCTGCAACATTTGAACATTGTACACCTCATATCGAATGTTGCAGAGTGATGATAGATGTTACCATTTTTCTCTGCAACAAAATCTAAAATTGTTTTTGCCGGCTAGAGGTTTTTTTTATAAAAAATTGCAGCATATACTACCGCTTTAAGGGGCCAGTCATGGAGGTACAACAGAGAATACATAGCTTTTTACAATGCCAGTATTCTGTTTGCCCAGGGGGGACTCCGACTGTAAAATGGATGGGGATGGTCGTTGTACCTTTTAGGGGTCAAAATCTGCAATCTGGTACCTTTTAGGGTGTCTCAGTGACTTAAGTGGACTACCAGAGACATAGCTGGTACCTTTTAGGGACTGTTTTAGGGTAAATAAACTACCTAAAATAAGCATGAAAGGGACGATTTCAATGATCTGAATTGAATCTTCAAAGCACATCAATAACAAAGTGTTTCATCACTTTAATTCTTTATTATTGTTTTTGAATTGGTTGTTGCCACTCCCACTCAGGTGCCTTTTAGGGGTCATTTTTCAAAATTTCCAACGAGCATCCCTGTCCTCTTATATATAGGAGTCCCCCCCTCCCCCACGGCTGAAACAAATTGGGCGACATTGAAATGTAAGTGATTGAAAGGAATTCTCAAGTGAACTTCAGACAATATCCTTTGCACATAAAGCCATATAAATGTGTCAACATGGCATGCGAAAAAGGAAGGACAGACAACTGTAAAATTTACAAATCACTGTTAACTTCATCATATGCATGTCAAACTTTTACAACATGCTTCTACATTCATTTAAGTTTAGTAACCCTTCTCGCGCTCTGAACATGTCTGATAAGCTCTCGATGACTAAGTTAAGATATCAACTATCCAAAGGTAACTTAGATAATAAAACTGTGCATCAACCAAACTGATTTTTACGTTTATTGTACCTGGACTACACTGCGAACTCTTGTTCTTGTCTCCACGCCTGTCTTCACTGTCACTAGCAAACAAACATGATTGTTCGATGTCATGTACATTTACAAACTCTATCATTAACTAATGATCTTACCTAGAAGCCATGGTCTTTTAGACAATGTGTAAAAGAACCTCTATTTATAAATAATTTTGCTGTAAAATGCATGTACGTTTGAAGAACGACGAATAAGAAGAATAGGAACAACTGAGAACATGGTACCAGGCCTTCTTGCTTGGAAGAGTTGAGCAAAAACTGAAGGACTGGGGAAGAAAGAGGGGAAGAAAGATTTTTTTTTTCGATTTTTGTCATTTTTCAACTAGAAAAAAACAGAGCTACCCACGACATAAAGGTAAAATAAAAAAAAATTGTATTCAATCCAAATAAATTGCAGGGGAAGGGTTATGAGTCGAAGAAAAATAAACTCACGACGATTCGGTGACGACTCCATGTAAGGACGACTTCTAATGTCCTGAGGTTTATAGAGGTATATCATAGTCCGTCGCGTAGTGTCCTGACAAACTATACTTAGTAAGGACAACTTGTGTTGTCCTGAGCTTACTTAGTAAGGACAACTTGTATTGTCCTGAATATTTTGTGATGTTGCGCAATACAATACGTGTACCTAAAGTAGATGTAGCGATTGTAGTTAGTGTAGCAGTTGTAGTAAGTGTAGTGTCTGTAGCAGGGTTTGTACTAGTAGTAGGGTAGTAGGAGTAGGTGTAGTGGTTGTAGTTGGTGTACTACTGCTACTACACCTACTACAAATACTACACCCACTACGTGTACACAGCCTTCCTACAACAGGTACTACACGTACTGAAACGAAATTCTATGCCTACTACGTGTATAATGCCAACTATGGAAACTACTGTAATAGGGATACTACAGATACTACAGGTACTACACCTACTATACCTCACACTTGTTTCGACTTCTTTCCATTCCGTGTAGCTTTAAGTAGCTTCAAATACCCTTAAAACTGAGCACTGATGGAGAGAGGGGTAAAGAGCGCACCGTCGGCTTCCTGGGAAACGTAACCAGCTTAACTAGCTGTAGGAACTACCGACCCTAAATATTGTGCTTTATCTTAACCTTTTAAATTGTCGAAATGTAGCGTTTTACTGAAATGGAAGACGTTACTCGATCGGAGAGATTATGGCCAAAGAAGGAGGGTAAAGAAAATTCAAAAGAAAACAGATCCATATATTCGACCTATAGAGGCTTTTTCTCTCTCTTTGCCTGCCGGCCTTTGCGCAAGCGCGTTCGCATTCTCACTCCTCCCAACCAAACCTATATTTGAGTTATTCATTGCATTTTGAGTAGCCATTACCCTAAGTTCTGTTTCCGTAAAAGTTCCCAAAAAGAGTGAGGGGAATCCAGGTCTATCAGGGGAGTAGCCAGGAGTTTCGTGCGACTAGTTTTTACCCAGCTGGATGAACAGTTTATACAGTATACGCAAGCCAAAAATATACCTTTTGCTTGAATTTAAACTTAACTTTAAAAAATAGTGTCTTGATTAATTTGGCAATTGTTTAGCGGGGCAATTGCGTGCAAAACGCATAAAATACGCACGATATTCGATCGCACATTAATTTAAGAAATATAGAGAAATTAAACGATCGATATCCATATATTAATAATCATGAATATTAATCAATCTCAATATATTTATGAACGAGATCCAAAATAATTTAAAAAGTAAAAGTAAAAACATCAGTATCCGTAGCAAGACAATAAGTAGTCAGGATATTCAGGTAAAAAAAGAAAAAGTTATAGAAAAAGAGCGAAAAAAAGAAAATCGAAAAAGGATTCGCCCCCGACATGACTCGAACCTGTTAGATATGCACCCCCCGGACACAAAGTAGAAATGATTATTTAACCGAAAAATAAAAAAAGGAAAAATTAAATTTTGGGACGATTCTCCCGAGACATTCAAGGAAGCTGAGACATCGAATCGACTTACGTTACGGATGAAGATTTCGGCCCCATCCACGCTATCCCGGTGCTACATAAAACAGTTGTCTTGGCCCGAAGGCCAGGGAGGGAGACGATATCCGGACCCTAATCCATACCTTTAGATATCACCTTAGACCGCTGCGCTACCTAGACACTTTATAATTTTAATGTCTAATTGGGGTAGTCTATTCGGCGAAGTTTCATTATGATGCTAATATGTTTGTCCCAAATCCTTGGGGACATTGATGAACCAATCAAAATCGAGTATTTTGAAGAAAGTTCAACAAAGTTGCGTTCAGTAACAAAATGCATTTTAGGTCCATCGAGCTCCTTTGTAACGTGAAGAAGTTATGCTGTATATTAGTATGGATCTTTATTTTCTACTGCTGGATGAAAGTTTGCAACTGGTAATAACATTTGCTATTTAAGAGTAGTCCTAAAGGGGAGGGGAGGGGAGGGGAGGGGAGGGGAGGGGAAGTTGTTAATCCACGTCCCCTGGAATTCCCCTTGCTATGTTCGTCATTGTACACTCGAGCTACACATTTAATTGAGTCAGTTCGTCGTTCTTACCCCATTTGTTTCCACATATATAACACAGGGCACCCAGCGTGGAGTAATCGCCCTCACCTGATCTTTTTAGGGTGGTGTTACACGAGACGATTTTTGACGACGATTTTCCGCGCAACGTTGCAACAACTTGCAATATTTTGCGTTGCGAGTTTCTGGCTTGGATTCAAAAACTCGCAACGCGTTGCCGAAGCGAAAATTGCAAGGTAAATCGTTCCAAGTGTCATGTTACACGAGAAAGATTTTCAACGCAACACCGTTGCGCTGAAAATCGTCGTTAAAAATCGTCTCGAGTAACACCGCCTTTAGGTTGTACCAGAATGCCGCATCGCCCTGAAAAATGATAAATTTGATTTCAATTATGACCCAAAAATTATGATGCAAATTAAACAAAAAACAAAACAACAACACCAAAAACACTTGGTTGAATCACAAATTATCAGAGTCTTCTCTCTGAAAAGGTGTTTGTTTCAATGATTTAAAGCAGCGACAGAAACTTCTGCGTGAAATAAAAGTCTTAACAAACCTTTGATGGTCGTATAGTCAATCCTGCTATTTCAAACACGGTAGCGCCTCCCGACGCAACATCATTCAACTGAAATCAAAACAACAACAACAACAACAACAACAACAACAACAACAAAATGAAGACATTATTCGGCAGTTCGGAAAGTCACATTTGCTTAATACTGATTTTGTGTTTAGTCAGGAAATTAGCCTGAGGCAACTGAGCGTCAAAAATTTTTGATAGCTGCATAGAATATTTTCAGTGCTTTCTATTTTAGGGTTTGGGGAGGATATCTTTCTAGTTTTTAGTTACTTTAGTCAAGGCGGGTACCTCGCATGGGACTTCGTGTCCCGTTTGTACCCACCTCTTGGACAGTGCCTTTTTTTGTTGATTTTTTTCTTCCTTTAATTTTTGTATTTTAGTTATGGTTTGTCCAGTAAAGTTGTGAAAAAAAAAAAAAGTGATGTGGACTGCTATTCGATCGTGAGCTTCATGTACGTGAAAGTCGCTTCTGCATGTTTCTGTTTCTGTTTATTACTTGGAAAAGTTTTTCACATGCATTACACCAAGGCGGTACTACTGAATTAAAATAAATTACATGATTTCTTAAAGAGGAAAGGTTTTTCTTAAAAACTGCAAACGATGTATAGAACTAATAATAATAATAATAATAACAACTTTATTAAAGTCTCTAGTCTTATAGCCGGGCACAAGTGCCCTACTAATCGGGGAGACCTAATCGGGGTCACACCTGAAAGATCATTCCATGCAGCAATGGTATACGTGGAAAAACTTGTAGCAATCAGTAGTAGGAGAATATACATTAAGCTTTAAATCATGATTAGGCCTAGTTTTAGTGAAATTATAAGATAATTATTGATCAAAAGGAACAGCGCTAAGCTTAAGTAAAGTAACTGAAGTAACTGAAGGAGAGACGTAAAAATAGCCGATATGTGGCGGGGGCACACATTATGGTTTTTATAATGGCGCGCGCATCGTCTCCGTCTTCTATAATTGAACTGAATGAATCGAGTCTTTCTAATGAAAGAATTCAACTTACATAGATGAGAAGAGTTGCCACATACTACAGATGTAGGTACTACATGTACTACACCTACTACTTGTACTATACTACAGGTATAATACCTATTACAGGTACTACATATACTATAGATACCACACACTACAACAGGTGCTACAGATACTACATTGACTACTGGGACTACATTACAGGTATAACACCTACTACAGGCTCTACAGATACTATAGATACTACACCATACAACAGGTGCTACAGATACTACACTGACTACAGATACTACACTGACTACAGGTACTACATGTACTACACTTACTAATTGAACTGCAATACAGATACCACACCTCCTACAGGTGCTACATATACTACATATACTACACCCTACTACAGATACTAGCCGACTACTGGTACTACACTAACTATAGGTACTACATATACTACTGCTTACCATGTGTGCTACACCACCTACAACCACTACACCTGCTACAAATACTACACCTACTACAAGTACACAGCCTTCCTTCTACAGGTGCTACGGGTATACTACACGTACTACAGATACTACAAGCACTACACGAACTACAGAAACTACACCTACAAGGCTACAAGTAATACAGCTACTACGTGTACACTGCCTACTATGGCAACTGCTAGTAGGGCTACTACAGATACTACAGGTACTACAGATACTACACCTACAACGGGTGCTGCACCAACTACAACCACTACACCTACTCCTACTACCCTACTACTAGTACAACCCCTGCTACAGACACTACACTTACTACAAGTGCTACACTAACTGCAATCGCTAAGCTCAGGACAATAGAAGTTGTCCTTACTAAGTAAGCTCAGGACATTAGAAGTCATCCTTACATGGAGTCGTTACCCATGATTTGGGTTTCGGGTTTCCTGAGTGTTTGAATGGTTGCGTGATACTGGTGTCTAGCACATGTTCAAGATGGCGGCTCTTCTTCGTGCAAGTCTTGTCCGTGTTTGTAGAAATATTGTCTTACTTACACCTAGAAATCAACTTAGCTATCTACGACATGTACAAACGCCTACAGTACTTAGTGCCAACAATGCAGTTTTCCCTCGTATTGCCTCTGTAAGGTTACTATCTGATGTCGTACCAGACAAGCAAGCACAACCGGTGTACGAAACCACTCAAAATGTGGACTTTGGGGATGATCAAAGTTCGCCGCTTGAAAAGAGAGAATCAAGGAAGAGAATAATGAGTAATGTACAGTATGAAAGAATGGTACAAAAGCTTGGTACTATATCTACTAAAGGATCTCTCTTCCAGTTGTTTGACTCGATTTTAGTCAAAGGTTAGTTACCGTCTCACGTGAAGACTTTGACAAGTCACTTAACTTAATAGGTCAATTATTGATAGGTGATCCTTTGTAACAACTCTATAGAAAGTAGTGATAACTACTAACTAGATTTATAATTTAGAAGACGTTGTAAAGTTAAGGAGTGCAAATTAACTCTTTAATACACTTTATGAAAAAGTTATTTTTGGTTTTGGGCTTCCTGTGTTGTAGTATTGGTTACACCTCTTTCTAAACATCACTGTGAATAGCTGATATTGAGGTTATACTCCAATAACCCAGTAATGAATTCCCAATAGCCTCGAATTGAAACCTTTATTCAGAGTCATTGGAATGTCAGTAACATCGATATCAGCTGTTTATAACTATGTCATTTTTGTAACATTTCTACCAATTAGATGGTAAAATAACACAGCTACAAGCTTATCAGATGCTGAGAAATTGTGGTAAAGAATTGATGTATGAAAGTCCTCAAAGTAGAACAGACATAGCACATGTGATATGGGACAAGTTGTTGGCTTCAGGTAACTGGACAGGAGACATTGTTATATACTTGAACTTATTTAATATATTGTGCTATATATAATACAGCAGATTACAGGCGTCCATCTCTTAATCGATGCCTGAATAAGATAAACAGCTCTCTCTACTATGGACATCATTTTAATATGGTCCTTCGATTCTATACCAAAAATCCACTGTTTCACTGTGACTTATAAACTCTCTATAAGATGGACATTCTTTCTAAAACAGACAGTTTGTGATGAATATTAGGAGTTTCCATCTTTAAGAGAGTTCAATGTAATCTGATATATTATATTTCACCCAGGCAACTGCCTTGGATGCATCTATTGTGGCTATGGACCTTATTGCAGTGCAGCTTTTATCTAGTCAGGCATAAAGTTTGGGCAATAATTATTATTAGAAACCATAATGCTCTGTTATTTTGTTGATAGGTGTACAAGTTGATATAATGATGTACAATGCCCTGCTATCAGTGTATATACAAAATGAATATGACTTCAACCCACTTGAAGTCTTAGAACAGATTCAGGATGCTGGACTTGAACCTAACTTGGTATGTTACATCTGAACTTTTTGTTCCAGACAAACATTGACATCAAGGTTGCTGCCTATCAGGAACCTAGTAGTAGTTAAAATTTGGACACCCAAGCACATAAATATACATTAGCTGACACTAGCTAATGTATATTTATGTGCTTGGGTGTCCAAATTTTTGTTCAAGGAGCCTAACAAGGAATGCACCAAAATGTTCTAACAGTAGCTGAATACATTTCCTTTTCAAGCTGATGTATTTTTAGTTCACTTCCAACAAAATGGCTAGGGGTCCTATAAACTTTTAATTTTGGGAGCCCCAGCATTTTTTCTTAGGTAACAGCCTTGGACATAGAGTAGTCAAGTTGAAAATTTTATCAAAGGGATAATAAAATTGTACTATAGATCACTACATGACCTGATTGGCCAAAAGGGTGTACAGTACAGTAAGTGCTCTATGGATACTACACTGTATGCAGTGACACTTTTCAATCATTTCTGTAAGGCATAAAATAGAAAACTTTTACTCCACTCACAGGAAGAGAAAAGTCAATTCCCAGCTTGGGTCAAACATGGGGCTTCCCTGGGTTTAACCAGGGAATCCCTTGGAATCTGTTCTATTTTTACAAGTTTGGGTATTACAGATTTCCCAGGTAAAATAGAACAGATTCCCAGTTTAGACCCAGGGAAACCCCAAGTTGAGAATTTTTCCTGTGACTATGCATCATGATTCTCTTAACACTTCTCCAATATTATGACCAATCACTGCCTTGTTTAAAATCTGTATTAAGTTTTGATTTCTTCATAAGACCATGTCAAATATCTTTGCTTCAGATCACAATGACTCTTATTATCAAGGGATATGGACAGAAAGGAGATATTGCTGGAGTCTTGTGAGTATTAAAACAAAAGAAACATTTAGAGACGTTTCTATATAACTCTGAAAATTAAGTCTGCACCATGTGATACCATGGCCAACATTGATGTCTTGCCCACTCAAAACAGTGAGATAGGATGAAAGAGTGGTCATATGAAAACTGCTTCATAATCACCTAACATCAAATCAAATGAAAAGAAAGCTGCTTGTTACTATGATAAATCAGTGAGAAATATAGAAAGTTGAAGTGCCTGGTTGCACACCTTACAGTACCTCCCAGGGTTGTAGGTTTAAGTGCTGCTTAAATCTTGGATTTTTACCCTGTCTCTCATAGGGGATACAACCACTGAGGGATTTATCTAATTATCAAATCATTGTTGTAACTTTCAGTAAAGTGTTGGAATTTATGAAGGCAGGGGAAATGCCAGTCACTGAACCAGTTTATGCAGCACTGGTTATGGCTTACTGGAGAAATGGGTGAGTTACTAGTCAGTGCTTACACTGATGCATGACAACCAATAATGACTATGCTATGGTTATATTATAGGGACATAGAAAGTGCTAAAGGTGTGTTCAACTTGATGAGGTATGATTTTTAGTGGAATTTGTTTTGTTTGTTTGTTTCAATTTTTAAAACAATGTTTGCTTTAGTATCCATGAATTAAGAAGTTCTGTACTGCTACCAGAAACATCTTTTGCTGGTTGCCAATGTATGGGTTATTGTATTATTCATGTACCTGTTCAACCAACATATATTAGTTACCTGTGTTATTCATGCACCTATACAACCAACATTGTATGGGTTACCTGTGTTATTTGTGCACCTATGCAACCAACATTGTATGGGTTACCTGTGTTATTTGTGCACCTATGCAACCAACATTGTATGGGTTACCTGTGTTATTTGTGCACCTATGCAACCAACATTGTATGGGTTACCTGTGTTATTCATGCACCTATGTAACCAACATTGTATGGGTTACCTGTGCTATTCGTGCACCTATGCAACCAACATTGTATGGGTTACCTGTGTTATTTGTGCACCTATGCAACCAACATTGTATGGGTTACCTGTGTTATTCATGTACCTATGGGTTACCTGTGTGTTATTCATGCACCTATGAAACCAACATTATATGGGTTACCTGTTATTCATGTACCAACATTGTATGGGTTACCTGTGTTTTTCATGCACCTATGCAACCAACATTGTATGGGTTACCTGTGTTTTTCATGCACCTATGAATCCCAATTATAACAACTTGTAGACTTTCTGTAAGTCACCTACTCAATATGAATACTAGAATAAATTATTTTCATATTAGAGAGAATGGTTTAGACCCTGGCCTTGAAAGTTATACAACCTTACTAACAGCATATGCAGAAGATGGCAACTTAAAGGCTATTGATGAGGTAAAAGATAGTGTTACTTCTGTTACCATCTTATGTAAGTGTTACATGTCTTGTTTTAGTCATAAACAGTAAAGATGAGTACATTCTTAGATGTGTTTACGGAACATCCTCCATGTTTTGAGTTAGCGTTACAAGATGGTATAATCTTTTGAGACCAACAATAGTTTCAAGTTGCTTGCATTAAGATCTGAAGAAAAAGTCTCTCCCTGTACACAATGATATTATCATTCCTGGGAGCTGATAATTATTTAGACTAGTATACATATACATAAAGTTGTCCCACATGGTAGCAAAGTTGTGAAAGGGGCTAACTACTATGTGCCGATAGAAGTCAATGATTTAATATTTAAGACTTTGCATGTGAATGTGCAAACTGGGGCATGTAATACATTTTGGTGTATAATGCCCCATTTATATGATATACCTGTAGCTATCAGTAGTAGGATGTTGTAACCTGGCAGTTATCACCATTCACTATTTTATTTCTGATGGTGTGAGTAAATTTAGTGATTTGTTTTCAATGATATTCATAGACAATATCTGAGATGCAAGAGAAAAAGGTCTATCCCAACCAAACTGTCTATCTTTCACTTATTGATGTTTTTGCAAAGTGTGGTAAACTTGAAGTCATTCCAAAGGTATTTTAATCAGTATATTCAATATATATATTAATCACTTATATCAATAAGTGGTCAGTAAGTGTTTGATACGTATTGATAGTGGTTGTTAAGTGGTCTGTAAGTGGTTGGTAAGTGGTCAATAAGTGGTCAGTAAGTGGTTGGTAAGTGATCAATAAGTGGATGGTAAGTGGTGAATATGTGGTCAGTAAGTGGTTGATAAGTGGTCAGTAAGTGGTTGATAAGTGGTCAATAAATGGTCAATAAGTGGTTGATAAGTGGTCAATAAGTGGTTGATAAGTGGTCAATATAAGTGGTCAATAAGCTGTCAGTAAGTGGTTGGTAAGTGGTCAGTAAGTGGTTGATAAGTGGTTGGTAAGTGGTTGGTAAGTGGATGGTAAGTGGTCAGTAAGTGGTCAATAAGTGGTTGATAAGTGGTCAATAAGTGGTTGGCAAGTGGTTGATAAGTGGTCAATAAGTGGTCAGCAAGTGGTCAGTAAGTGGTTGGTAAGTGGTTGGTACATGTAAGTGTCAAAAAGTGGTTGATAAAAAAGTGGTTGATAAAAAAGTGGTTGATAGTGGTTGTTAAGTGGTCTATAAGTGGTCAATAAGATAACAGTAACAAGTGATCAGTAAGGTTGTGTAAGGTTAAGGTAAGTGGTCAATGAAATCAGTGTTACCAACCACTTTGCTGCTATTTGTGGCCAGCTGTCAATGTCGGATAACTTTATTGCCTAATTGAAGCAAGACTTACCTGGAAATAATATGCATACAAACTTGTCAAGGAAAAAGGGCTATAATTATAGTCTATCTCTAGTTCTCTGCAACTGCTGCTTAGTCTTTGTTACTACTGTTTTAAGTATGTACATGTTGATTTTGATGGTTGTCACACTGGTTATGCATGGTGTAACAGCTATAAAACTAACTTTATACTCATAAATGTGTACTTTGACTTCCCTTGTCATTTTTTGCTTGAACATTAAATTTGAATTTTACTATTTGTTAGATTCTTGAAAAACCAACTGTTAGAAGATTAGTTGAATTGGGTAAGTCACTCTTAAAGACATCACAGAATAATAGCTATTTATCAGTGTGGGTTTGGTAGCATGCTAAACAGATTATGAAATGGAAAAGAATGAAAAACAGTATTAGCCTTTACTCACAAAATAATAAGGATTGATTATGATTGATGATATTGCATTTTAAGCTTTATGGAATTTATAGCCTTGAATGTCATTAAAGATGACAATGGTGATAGTCAATTGGACCTCTCACTTTGTTCACAAAGGCTCAAAAGAGGGTTAATACATGTATGCTTTTTTACGCTGTGATCCATCCTTTAATGCACCGAGAAAAAGGTACAATGTACTTCCATATTTCACCAGTAGTGTGTTACTGTTGCCAGATATCTTGTCTATGATGCTCACACTGGGTGGTCGTGGTGATGTCGAAGCTGCTTTAGTTCTCATGGATTTTGTTCCTACCGAAAACATTTCATCTGCTTCTCAAACTCCTCAATCTCTGCTCCTCAAACAAGTTATTACATCTAAACAGGTAAAAGAATATATTCTGTTTTCTTGAAAAGTTGAAGCTAAATTTGCATGACTGCCTGGATTACTGACTGACTGAGCAGCTCACTAACTGATTGGCTGTCTAACTAACAGACTCACCCACTGACTGACTGATTGACTCACCTATTATTTTACTCTCTAACCAGACTGACTGACTGACCAACTGTCTGTCTGACTGACTGACTGACTATCTGACTGTTTGACTGACACTGATTGACCAATTGTCTGACTGTTGGGCTCACGGGCTGGCTGACTGACTGACTGACTAACTGACTGACGGACAACTTGATCAACAGATTGACTAACTGACTAACTGACTAACTGAAAAATAAAGATTGTCTATTGACTTACTGAAAAAATAAATGCACAAGTGAGGGAATGAAGGAATGAATTGATGATTCACTGACAAACTGAATGACTGGCTGATTTGCTAACTGGTGCACCAAGCAACTGACTGGTTTACTAACTTCAATCAATGTTTTCAGCCAACAGATAAAATTATGAAGGTGGTCGATACATTAAACCGACAAGGGATCATGAAAAATGTGTATGAAACAGCTCTTCATATATCATATGGAAATAAAGATCCAGGTAAAACTCTTCTCCATGTACATATCTGTAAGTAATGATATGGTAAATAATTTAAGTATTGGACGGGTGCACAGTTAGCATGCATCCATCAAGTTTCAGGTGTGCTGACAAGGTTGCTAAACAAAAGAAAGCAAAAGAGTCACCCAAGGCATAGGTCCTTTTTGTAACAATTTTGAAGAAAAGTTTGTAGAAAGGGAAAATTATGTTTATTTATCTTACAAGCTTTTGTGTGCATAGGTATGTACCCTAGGGTGGTGGTTGGTGTATACTATTCAACCAATCAGAGTGCACATATTTTATTGTAGTGCTACATGTATGTCATAAAATAAATTAAATTGAAGGGCTTGTAGACCAACTGTTCCTACTTTAGATGGTTCATCAAATTGTTATGAATGGTTTTTAAATTTTAGTTTTGTTGATTCTCTTACAGAAACGTCAACAACTATCATCCAGGAGATGCTCAACAAGGTCTATTTTAATTTATAGTCGCAGATTTCTTATTAGCAATTGAAGAGTTAACCATGAAAACAGCTTAATTGACTCGTTACATTTAGGTGATTTCTAAAGTTTGGGACTTCCCTGTGGTATAATTGTTTTAACAACCAAAAGTCACTTGGGCCATTTTCATGGAAATCCCTTCAAGTACCTGCATCTAGGCTGACTATATATGGAACTGCATTTTCCTTAATCTGAAGTGTTTTCGATGTATATTGATATATTTTGGTTTGTTTATTCAATAGAAAATTGTTGTAAAACAACATTATTTCTACCCTATCCTGGCATGCTATGCTGACAATTTGGATGTAAAAGGTAGCAGATGCTTACTCTAAATAATGCCTTTATATTATGTATCTTAGCTGTTTTAGAACAGTTTCTGTAGGGGTGGGAAACTGACCATGCTGTACCATGACTGTGCCAGTCATATATGAAAACTACTAATTATCTATGACACTGTATACTTGGGTCTGCTTGCTCAAATGTGGGTTAGTGCAAATAAGGGTTAAATTTACAGAAAACCTTTGATTTTATCCCTGGGTTAATTAGTGCCAACCCATCTTCAAGCAACTGGGCCCTGAACGTGGAGTGCTTTTAAATTTGAAGAATATGAAAAGATCTTAACATTTATTGTAGGAACCCAGGATACATTTACTCTGATGTCAGAAAATGGTCTAGATATTGATCCTATAAGGTAATCATGAAGAAATGGTAAAAATCCTAACTTGCTATATTGTAAAAGCACACAGGAATAATTGTAAATACAGTTCCCAAATACTTTTAAAGCTCAACATAGCACTGCTACTTAAATGTGAGTCTGCCATTTCCTTTGAAAACAACATTGGAGCTTTTGCATTAAATGAGCTATTCCAAATGCAGCCTTATAATTTGTTTAGATGTTGTTTGGAAATACTTGGAAATACTTTTGATCAAGCAGTTTCCCTTTCCCCTTGGCACCTTCCCTCCCCTAATACCCAGTTGGTTATCTAAGGATGATGTCACTGTCTTTCTCATAATTTTTCTCACATTAAATTTCGTTTGTTATCATATTTGCTTGTTGTTATCACATCGCAATATAGCTGTTACTAATTTGTTGCTGTATATTAGTTTAAGCTATATCATAAAATCTTTTGGACAACCTAAAGATGCAGATGTTGATGCTTTTATTAAATTGTCAAAGGTGAGAAATGGTAACAATTCTGGTCTAAGTGGATGAAAAAATGTGCCAGTTTATACTGTAGGATGGGGAAAAAAAAACAATTATTATGGGGTGTATTATGGACATTCTTTGATAAGCTAAAATTGTCACCAATAGATAAACTTAGGGAATGGATATCAATGGTCCAAACTCCAGCTGCCCTGGGACAAGCCCACTGGCCAACACATTCTTGATGTTGACTTTCATTTAGCTTCATATATTTCATGTTGTATCTTTAGTAGACATTTGACAGAAATGTATTGTCTTGCAGGAAGTTCCACTGTCATTGTACCTTGTAAAAACCATTGCACAACTAGTGATGGAGTCTGGTCATCTGGATAAACTACACAGTATTTGTAAGTTGTTAAAATACTCTCACTGTTGGAAATGATATTTTGTTCACTTTGTCAGTAATTGAAGCCAGAGTGTGAGTCCGAGAAAGCTTATCATCGTGTGCTCAAAATCCAAATTTTGGGCTATTGAAAGATGAGAGATGTCAAATACAATATTTCGACTTTATTCCAAAGTCATAATCATGTAATTAGATTATTACAAGTTGTGGGTAAATATAATTTTATAATACCAAGAGATGGCTAAAAATAACAAGAAAGTACTTAGAACAATGTGCTTAGAACAATTCTACATGTAATTCCTTAGAATTCCCAATTGGCCTTCCTTGAGGCCTATTATATCTAGAATCTAAATCCTACAATTAATGAAGGCTTAAAAGCCTCTAAGGACTTTTCTCATTTTTCATGAATTTGTTTGTTTAGTTGAATATGCTGAAAACAATATAATTGAAGATCAGAGTTTCTTCCCACAAACATTTGGAAGAGCAATGAAAAGGTGAAGAATATTGTTTGGTAGCTTGTGATTTCCATGACAAGCTTTATACAACTTTGAAAACCAACAATAAGAATAAGTGGTTGGTCAGTGGTTGGCAAGTAGTTTGCCAGTGGTTATTCAGTAGTTGCCAGGTGGTTGGTCAGTGATTGTAAGTGGTTGGTCACTGGTTGGCAAGTCGTTGGTCAGTGGTTGTTCAGTAAGTGGTTGGTAAATGATCGGTTAGTTGATCAGTGATTGGTACGTGGTTGGTCAGTGGTTGTAAG
The DNA here is from genome assembly GCA_029948255.1 of Telmatactis stephensoni. Taxonomy (NCBI): domain Eukaryota; kingdom Metazoa; phylum Cnidaria; class Anthozoa; order Actiniaria; family Isophelliidae; genus Telmatactis; species Telmatactis stephensoni. The sequence continues at coordinate 347,778 of JALIZF010001591.1, read as the reverse complement.
TAGTTGGTCAGTAGTTACCCAGTGGTTGGTAAGTGTTTAGTAAGTGGTTGTGTCAGGCAAGTAGTTGGTAAGTGGTTCATCATTTGATGACAAGCAGTTGGCTAATGTTTGGTCAGAGGTTGGGAAGTGGTTGACAATTGTTGGTCATTGCTTGGGAAGTGGTGCCGGTCATTTTGTGGTTGACAAGTGGTTTGTATGTGGTTGGCAAATGCTTGGTAAATGGTTTGTATGTGGTTAATAAGTGGTTGACAAGTGGTTTGTGAGCCATTGGCAAATGTTTGGTAGATTGTTTGTATGTGGTTGATAAGTGGTTGGTATGTAGTGTTGTAAATGGCTGGTACACTGACTAATCATTAAATATAATTTTTTCGACTTTTTTTTTCTCTAGGTCATTTGACCCTCATAATGCAGTCAATGTAAGTGGATAAAAAAGATCAATGAAATTTAATTGTATCACAGAAACAACTCACTTGCCACCACAATGTACATTATTATTATTTAATATTGTTATTCCTCAAATAAATTAAAAAATTAATTGAATTAATAATTTGATGACATATTTCCTGTTCCTTATATATTAGATTCTTAGAGAATTGAAGAAGAGAGATTTGACCTTACTTTTACGTGAGTGTTAGTGGTCCATACCCTTCAAAAAACCTAATGATGTCTGTACCTATTATTTAGTGACAACTTTCTAACCATCTACAGACACTTTACCAACCACTTACTAGCCCCTTACCAACCACTTACTGACACCTTACCAACTACTTATTGACATCTTACCATCCACTTACTGACACCTTACCAACCACTTACTAACACCTCACCAACGACTTACGGACACCTTACCAACCACTTACTGACACCTCATCAACCACTTTCTGACACCTCACCAACTGCATGTACTTACTGACACCTTACCAACCACTTACTGACACCTTACCAACCACTTGCTAACACCTTACCAACCACTTACTGACACCTTACCAACCACTTACTGACACCTTACCAACCACTTACTGACACCTTACCAAACAATAATTACTGACACCTTGACACTGATAGTTAATCTGGTATTGTATTATAGCCTTGTACATTAGTGATGTTTTGGAAAATAATAGTAAACATGGAAACAAAGCTAAACAAGGAGCACAGTTCATCCATCTTATGCTACAAGAGGTAAAGCATCATTCTGTATTTATTTTCTTTGTGTTATTTACTGTAATCATTTAAATTCAATGATATCCAATATAAAATGACGATTGTGAATGATTATTGTTGATTTTCTGTAGGGATTACAAGATCTCATGGATTCAAGGAGTTATACATCTGTTATGAAGTACCTAAACATCAACCACCTTCATGATGAGTTCTATGAAGTAAGTGCTTGCTTTGTAACAACTGAAAAAGAAAAGTTTATAAAAACGTAAAAAAACATTAAAAAGGCTTGATTTTTCAGAATAAATATGATTTCCTTTACGTTAACTTTAACCTATTAAGAACAAAGCTCAATATTGTATGCACCTTTGTCATATGCTTTTGTCTTACCATTCTCCAATTAGAATTTAGATCAGAAATAAGTAAACATTCTCCTGAATAGATTATCTGAACTTGAATGTATAGTATGTTACCATCACAAGTGTCAAGAAAATGCACCGAGCCTGCTTTCTGTTGTAAATTGCAAAACTATATTTATTTAATTGTAAACTAATTTACAATGTACCAATAGCAGGTGTAACAACAACAGAAAACACGGTCCCTTACTAAGCTTACACACACCAAAAGACTAATAACTAAATTTACTTTCTAGCTTATTCGAGTGATGAAAGAACACAAAATTCCTCTTGATGAGCACCAGTATCGACAAATGATTAGGGTATGAAAATTCCACGGTATTAATGCCAACTGACATAAATGGGTGAAATTCTAAAATAGCATACCAAATCCCTTGTTGAACAACTGATGATGGTTTGTTGGTCATTTTTCAGTGGTTTGTTAGCCATTCCAAAATAAACAAAATGTTGCACATACTCATACATTAACATGATATCTTATTTCTTATTTTACTTTTCCCTTAGATGTTTTCTTATCTTGGTGAAAGTAGAGCTGCACAGTTCTGTTTCAGCAGTTTTAAGGTAGTGTTTCAACAAAATCATGAACCTGTAGTTATATGTGCTGTTGCAAAGGATATAGTTTTAGAGATAATTTGATCTTGTTCTATATGCAGTGCTTGTGTGTTTGTCTTGCAGAAACTAAAGGAACCTGAAAGTGATCTTTACTCACTCCTCATATCTGCATATGGACACAGTAAAGATGGAGGATTTTTGTCAGAACCTCTCAAGGAACATGTAAGTTTGTTAAAAATGTTATTCCTGAGAGTAGTTTTCCATCAGTGGGAAATAAACCTCGCCATACTGTGGTCACATCAGTGCTGTAGTATTTAGGTCAGTACACACTAAGGGTTTTTGCTCATCAGAGGCAGGCTCCCGGGTCATTTTATACAGACTAGTACACACGAGAGAGCATGCTGCAGGAGCTTGCTGCATGGTGTGGTCATGCTCGATGATATTTAACCAGTTTAATATCAGGGAGCGTGAGCCGGGGGCAAATTCTGCTCCCGCCACAACCTTTTTTACATGAAATCTTTGGTACACACGAAGGAGCAAAACGACCATGAGCCTGCTAAACCCTTAGTGTGTGTAAGCCTTTATTTCTTTTGGAGTAAAACATTTGAAATTCCTGCTATAACCATGCCATTTGGTGACTCTGCCATTGGAATGCCCATCTTATTTATGATCTTCTAGAACCCTAAAAGAATATTGAAGATTTATGAAGAAATGAAAGCAGCAGGCATTAAGTAGGTGTACTAGTATTGTCATGAGATTATTATAGTAAAAGTATTATATAATTGTGCTTTTGTTAATTAGTGCTTAAATGCATTTTATGATAATTAAAAAAGTATTGAAGTTTTATAGGTCCTATGTAGGCACAATATCTAAAATTTCTTGAACTGATTTCCTAGGGTGATATTCTCTGGCATACCAATATCTGTTGTAAGGAATGGACTCCTGCTAGTGTTTACATTTAACTGTTTTACATTTTTCATTTCTATAGCCATTCTCAAAAAGGTTGTCTATAAAGTATATTCAAATGGTTAAAGAAACGTGACCAACACAAAAAAACAGCTTTAACTTTGCAAACAGTTCTTTAACTCAACTTCAATGATTTCAAGTGTTGTGCATACTAGTAACATTGTGCTTTTGCATGTTCTGTCTCTACAGGCCTACAAACCGTGCCAAACCATACATTATTATGTCATATCTGGCTCTAGGGAATTTAGAAGAAGCCACTAAACTTAAACAGTAAGTTGCAACTTATATAGTTTGTAGAACAAAGTTTTTTGTCATAAATTAGCAAAAACAATTAATAGATGTTGTAGATAATTTGATTGCAATTAACTTTCTGATTAGAAATAATTTCATTGAAGAACAATTTACTTTGATTTACTGTACAAAAATAACTAGAAGGGATTTGGGGTAGGGGTGTGCCAACAACACCTCAAAACCCTGACCCTATCCCAGACCTAAAATTTTGATTTTCCATACCCTGTTCCAGACTAAAGCTTAAAAATGTGTACCCTACTACAGACAAATTACAGTCTGTTTAAAAAAACATTTCCTGATCACCTCTTCTATGAGCTTTTTTGTTTTTGAAACTGACAGTGGCATTATTTTGGATCCCCACTCCACCCCCGTGGGTGTTGGTCATTAGAGCAGTTCTCATATGGCTGTGAAAGCAACATGGTCATTGGCATGGCATGGTTATGACAGGAGTTTCAAATGCTCTCGTAGACAACATGGCATTCACATGGTCACAGTACAGCACCATCCGTTTTAGTGCAGATTTCGTATGACTGTGAAGTGCCGCGGCACGATTACAGCAGAATTTTCGAATGTTTTTATAGGAAACACGGCACTGACACTGTCGCAGCACGGCGCGGTCCTTTTCACACTCATACGAAATCTGCACTACACTCATATGAGAACTGCTCTATTGAAAGTAGTCAGTATTGAATGTGCAAGCCACTAGTTTTCTAGATTATACTAATTTCCTAGGACTTCTTTTTGTATGACTGATGTTTTCATCATATATTGTAGACAATTTGGGCCTCTTGGTTCATTAGCTTACAGAGTTGAAACATCCTTCTTAAGAGCATTTGCTGATAAAGGAGACACAGAAAGTAAGTCATCAATATACATTACCTTTCTTTTTAGAAAATTTTCTCTGCTTTGTTTATGGCCATTGATTTATCTTCTAGCCCTATGTCTAGGAAGAACACATCAGTCTGTTATTTCTCAGAGCTACGCAGTCATATCATTGCTGTCATTTCTACATTCTAACACTGTGCTCTCACATCTTTACCCAGCAACTGTCAAAGTATAGACAGTTGATCATGAAGCACAGTCATTTGAGGATTCACATTCAAATCCCGTTATCCCTTTGATAATTGTCTTATTGTATTATGCCATCATTTTATCCATTGGACAAGGATTCATCCAACAGATAGCACTAGTGCTACCCACCTTTTGTGCAACCAGAGCTGTATGATTTTTCAAAGTGTATGCGAGTTGCTCTAATGTTCAGTTGTATGTATTACAGATGCTATTAAAGTTCTTGAAGGAATAAAGAATGCAGAAAACATGCATATATCAGCGTATTCTTATACAACTGCAATCAGGTCTTATAAATTTACTGGTAAGAATGCAAAATGATGAATAGTGTTATGTATTAGTATTAGTATTAGTATTAGTATTAGTGTTAGTATTAGTATTAGTATTAGTATTAGTATTAGTATTAGTATTAGTATTAGTATTAGTATTAGTATTAGTATTAGTATTAGTATTAGTATAGTATTAATATAAGTATTAGTATTAGTATTAGTATTGGTATTAGTATTAGTATTAGTATAAGTATTAGTATAGGTATTAGTATTAGTATAAGTATTAGGATTAGTATAAGTATTAGTGTTAGTTTAGTATAAGCATTAGTATTAGTTTTAGTATTAGTATACGTATTAGTATTAGTATAAGTATTAATATTAGTACAAGTGTTAGTATAAATGTTAGTATTAGTATCAGTATCAGTAGTAGTAGTAGTAGTAGTAGTAGTATGAGTAGTATGAGTATTATGAGTATTATGATAATGGCACCTAATATATATGTGCTTCTACAGGTGATATAGATTCACAGAGAAAACTCCTCAAAGAAATGGAAGAAATGAATATAAAACCAACAAGTTTTACGTATGATGAATTATTGGGAACATATCTTTTAAAGTATGTGTTATGTCATGTTTTGTTGTGTTTTGTACTTATATTCAGATGAAAAAATGGGATGAGTTAAAAGGAAAGAAAATGCCTCTAAAAAGCCTGGATACTGTTTTCCAAAATGTTGTCTTGGCCCATAAAACATCTTGAAGAGAATGAATTATTGCTCTTCTTTTGGCTTTTTGCTCTGCTACGCCAAAATAGTTTCCTATTGATTTTTTCTCATTTTCTGAAAGAATTCTTGAATGAATGAAAGAAAATGAAAGAAAGAACTAATGAATGATGATGAATGAATGAAAGAAAAGGAGATTGAAGGACAGAGAGAGGAGGGGGGATGGGAGGATAGAAGGGAGGGAGGAAGGAAGGAAGGAAGAAGAGAAGAAAGAATTTGAGTTAAGTTTATTTACCAGTTGCTATTTTTTCCTTGGATAAATGTTAGGGAAGACATAGATGGTGCGCTGCAAATCCTTGAAGAAGCTAAAGCAAACAATGTTTACCCAACGACTAGTGCATGCATGCAGCTAGTGAAAACTTGTGGTAAAACAGCCCCAGACAAGCTTGACTCAGGTAACTACGCGTGCACTTCTCTGTACTGTGATATAATCACAATGGATGATGTAAAAGAAGAGCAAGCTTAGGAACTGGGACGATAGTCAACTCAAGTGTTTCTCTTGCTTTTCAAGTGCTCTATATTTTGCAGGGTTTTATATATTGCAATACAGAGACATAAACAGTACCGATATTTTGCTTTTCTGATATAAACACGGTAGCCAGACAATCAACGCGCGCGTTGTATCTCAAATATTTTATAGTCAAACACTGTACTAACAACCATCCGTCAACAAAGGCCAACATCTTCTGTCTGTACCGTCCATCTGGTCCAAGCATTTACTCTCTAATGAAACCTCTTCACATTCTTTTTACTCAGCCGAAGGACGTAGGCTCGAAACTTTTGTAAATTTTCTCTATTTTATACAGTGTTTCAGATTTCCATTCATCCCTTATTGCCACTTTACATTTATCACCTCTCTAGAATGACCACCAAATCTGTCTTCAGTGTGATCACTGTGTAGAGGCCCCACTGTATTTGTATTTGTAAAACTATTAACTTAACTTGGGTTGGATGTCAAAATGTTCATTTGCTCGTCATTGCAGTGGTCCATGAAATGCTTGAGCTCAAGGCAAAACGTCTACCAGAGGGTTCACAAGCCTTCTTCATGCACGGACTAGTGTTTAATTGTGTTAACAATGGAAGAACTGACTTAGCTGAAGAAATAGTACAGGTATTATAACATTTTGAATTTAGTTAATTAGCTACAGGCTCTCTGGGGAGGGGGAGGGGAAAAGGGGGGGGGGGGAGGGAAGAAGGGAGAGGCTTCAACTCCCCCTTCCCCTTCCCCCTACCCGAAGAGCCTGTAGGCAGGCTATTCATTGAATATTTACACCATGGCCATGCCTTTGTGATATCGTAAACGTAAACGTTGTTCCCTCAAACTCATGGTCAACCCCATTCTACAAAGTGACTCGGTATCTGTACAGTAGTACAGACGTGGCCAGCTCCGCTTATCTAAAATAATGTCTGTACCATTGTTTCCTGTAGAAACTACCCAATCATAGTCAGTTTGAGTATGGAAAAGTTGCTGCGTCATTTGCACGAATTGGAGATGTAAGTAAAACCTGATTTGGTATCATTTTTGGGCGTGATATAGTTATATTTTATTCAAGCAGTATAAACCGCGCGCGCATATCTCTGTACTGTGATATAAAGATGATGGGAGATGTACAGCACGAGAAAAGTAAGCTTAAGGCGCTGTTACGCTGTGCAATTTTCTCAGCAACTTGTCTCGCAACGGCGTTGCGAAACAAGTTGCTGGAGGATTGCACAGTGTAATAGGGGTTGTCTAGCAATTTTTGTTGTTGCGCGTAGCGTTGCATGAAGTAGAACTCAGGTCTACTTTTCGCAACGCATTGCAGCAACTTGCAATGCCATTGCACAGTGTATCACCCCTCCAGCAACTTTCCTCGTAATTTTTGAGACACGTTTTCTACGAGCGCATGCGCAATTTCGCATTTTGCTCTGAGGAGCCATCTTGAATCTCGCTCCCAGCTTGCTTCGGCCAAAAATATTGCAAGTTGCTGGGGAAAATTGCACAGTGTAACAGCGCCTTTAGGGACACGAGGCATAGCCAAGCAATGTCTCTGTCCTCTGATATGAACACGGCAGGTAGCCTATCGGCGCGCGCATTATATCTCAAATATTTTTATAATTCATTTTGTCATCATATATAATTGTTGTCAAAAACGTTGCCCATAAGCATATAGTTCTAATACTGAACGAACTGACATGTAAAACGAAAGAAATCGCCGTCTAAAGTGAAGAAATGGCATTATTTGCAAAGAAAAAGATGTTGTCTTGTGTTGGTCACGTGTTATTTTTTAGTATTCAAATGAGTGTTGGTCTGATCTTGTTCTTGTAATGTTTTGTGTAGTTTGAAGGTATTCTTAAATGTAAAGAGTTTTTGGAAGAGAAAAACATGGATGCAACTTCATTATTGATTCCTATTATACGTGCTTACGGTAAGACCCAGTATCACATGTTAAGAATACAATTTTGTTACAATTCTTATTGTTTCCCCTGGAACATAATTCTGGTTGAATAAGTCTTGTACAGTTTGCGAAAATTTCGTTGCAATCGACGACAAACTCACAAGGTGATAATAGTCTTTAAACGTCACTACGCCCGTCAGTTATTTCGATCATGCCACCTCAACTGCTTCCTCTCGAGCCACCTTAACTACCTCCACTTTAACCACTGGATAAAGATTTATCTGGCAAGGGATAGCGCCCGGGGGATAGCGCTATTCACCCTTCGTGCAACCGGAGCTTGATTATAAGGCAATCAAAAGTCTTATAATGCGAAAACATAATACACCTATCATTGTTAAGCCCCAGGGTTGGGGAGAGGGGGAGGGGAAGGACGGTCAGACCCACGGCAATTTGACATTTTCATTGATGGCAAAGTCAAATTCCCCACCCCAGGCACCTTACAAATGTCAAATTCCATGCTGCTACCACTTCTTTATTTTCTTGGTCAATTCAAGATGGCGACCATGTCAAATTCCCTACCCAGGGGACAGCTCTCAAAGTCAAATTCCGTGGGTAGTCCTCCCCCCCCCCCCCCCCCCCCCTCTGGGTGCTTAACATTGACAGGTGCATAAGTCCAGAAGTTTTGACCAGTATTTTTCATTTTATGAAATATCCTTTTTTGCATGCCATTCCCTGCCACTTCACGAGTGTCATGTAATCTTTTAACTCTCAGATTCTGCCAACAAGCCAGAGGCTGCTCGTGAAGCCTATGAAACATTTGTTGCTAGTGGTGGCCGTACTTGGCCTGGTTTACAGATTATTCTTGCTAAAATACTACGGAAACACGACCTAGAAGTTCCTTTCAAAGTCCCACCGGAAAGAGGTCAAAGACAGCGAAGGATGGAAACTGTATGTTCTTTACATTCATCGCCTTTTGTTTTGTATTATTTTTGTTTAGGTTTTGTTTAGCTTGTTTTCTTTTATTATGCATGTGTGGCTTATTTGGTTAGCATGCTCCTTTTTAAGCGAGAGCTCTCGAGTTTGATCCCAGTCACCTCACACACACTTGTCTAGACTTTTCTCTATTCGGCTTAGCAACGTGAGCACTGATGGAGAGAAGGGGTAAAATTACTAGCCAGATCATTTTTTGTTTATTCTGTAGGACTCTGAACATCGTACACCAGAACCAGATGAGGTAAATAATGAAAATGGTGCCATTTATTTAATTTCAATCTCTAAAAAGACAATGTGTCAGCCTGACATTTCCATGAAAATTAACCACTATCAAAATGTCTGTAAGTAAACATACCAATTCGGACAAAAAAAAAATCCTAGTAGAAACACTAGGCACACCGCGGTTTGTTTCATACTCTTACGAAATCTACTGCATGAGTCTTGAAATGATGGTCTGATTTGATTTACAGCCAAACCTAGATGTCGATGATGCAGCTGATATAGACAGCCATGTCAAGTGAAGGTATTTATTGCTATCGTTTAATTCGTTTATTTGGTGGCGCGTAGTAGCCGATCTCAAGGCTGGCGGTTTTTGCAAAGCATGTCACGTGACCATGTATACATTACGTAGTAGTAAACTGTTGTCTTTTCAGAACAGTATGAACATAATTTCTTCCTCCATTGAGGAAGAACTACTTGACTCAACTGGTCGCTACTACAAACCGCTTACACATAATAAACATATTAATACACATGTCACGTGACAGATATACTTTGTAAAAGTATATTTGAAAACTGCCAACCGTCTAAGTTCGGCTTTTTTAATCTATAAATTAATGTACATTTCTAGGTACAAAGTTAAAGATACCATTGAACCCACATATTGAATTAAACCAAAGCTGACGAAAATTCAATTAAACTATTATGCAGTAAACAAACTTGTCAGCATTTTTACATGGATAGAGCATGGATGGTAGTCCACTGTGACAAAACACCATTCCACTTTGCAACCAATATTTAAATATTTAAATATTTAAATATTTAAATATTTAAATATTTGCGTCAATATTTGTACGTCTGCTGGGAATATTAAAGAACATTTACAAGAGCAAGATAATTAATTTTCTGTGAATTGCTCAGTTGCTAATAAATATTGCTAAATATTTTTTGCAGTTATTTATTTCGAGTATTTCTTTAACGCAAGGCTATTAAAGCACTGGGTCATACAAGGGAAGTCCTTATATTTCCTATGTATGTAGGAAATATTTAGTAGACAGCAGGGTACCCTTTTCCCTTAGGTTGTACGTTGATACTTTTAATACTTGTAACGCGCATGTATGCTCATATGTTGTATACGGCCCTGAACACAACAAATCAAACTAACTAAGAAAAATATCCGAAGTAATCAATGTTGTTCATGTTATTCAGATGATAATCTCTTTATTTACATAATCTGAAGGTGTTTCCATTACACACCAGGGTTTTGACTTTTGAATAAACGACAATGTAACATGCAAACTGACCAAGTTTGTCAGTCACAGGTATCACACCTTCGATTTACACGACAACCCCTTAATGGCACGGCACACCTAATTCTGGGCACGCGGACCCATAATTTTTTGCACGGCACCCGTAATTATCACTGTGTGAACAGAACATTTGTTGGTCTGATATGTATGCCATGCCCAAAATAATCGGTTCGCGTGCCAAGATTTAGGGGTGCCGTCTTGTCTTGTAAATCGGGTTACAGCCTATCTCCTAAATTTCTTGAAAAGTGGATGTCTGTTGATAGATGACTTGGACGATGAACGAAACTCAAGGTAACTCATATCATCTGCACCAGACATGGAAGCCATGGATCCAACACGACGTGTAACTCCAGCATTCTGTGGAACAAGCAAAAAACTATCTTGGGTTCTTACACTACCATTTTATCATCAATATTTTGAGGAAGGGTCGAGAACGTGTTCTGCCGTTGAAGCTTTGCTACAATCTAACGTACGTCCACACTAGGAGAAAAATCCACTATGAGACGGCGTTTTTTCAGACAAAAGCAATATCGTACCTTTGAATTTGCTTCACCAGCAGTCCTTTCTTCTTCTGCATCTGCATCAGTTGCTGCCAAAACCTGAATATTCGAAACAATTGAATCTTTTATACAACCTGTTTTTCACACTAGACGCTTCTTTTCATTCTTTTTCTACTTATTTGGCCTGGGGTCGCTTGTTTGGCCTGGGGTCTCGGGGAGAAGAAGGGTAGCGCCTGCTGTTCGAAGGCTGCTACTCGCTGGCCTATTTTACGGTAGCCTCTTATATAAACTGCCAATCAAACTGTCGAAAAACAATTCCTGCCATTATAAACCCGACCGACGGCAGTTTAGTTCAGACTTGTTACCAGTCGCTCTTACCCGCGCTGTGGTTCATGGGAAGGATTTCAATGATGCCTTAGCGCGCAATAATCGCCTTGCCACATTGCATTGCGAAAAGAAGGAATAGACACAAAGATTGGGTAAACATCTCGAATGTGCAATAAGGCTCAGAAATACTGTAGCTCAACATCAGCCCTTCTGATGCTCAACGGATGTCTCGCATCCTCATTTGTTTTTCACTGGGAGCTTGTCAACAATGCAAATTTCGTCTTGACACTGCTTACCTTCTGAAGTAATTCTTGTTGATCTCGTTTTGTTGAGAGACTGAGATTTTCCTAACGATAAAAATCAGTGGATGAGAAACTGTTTACGTCCAATGAAATGTAAAATAAAGCAACAAAGTAGTTTACCTCTTCCATACCAGCAAGGCTTGTTATTACCTAAAAACACAAACAAGTCATTATTGAGATTGACGCGGACACAAAACTTCTTACGACGATGCGACAAACAAGATGGTTTTGGGGTGTTGTTCGATGCAACTAAACGTTGCGCGCAACAGGCTCGACAGTGGAGCCAAACTCTACGTTTGCGAAATGGCAAGACCAAGTATGAAACGCAAAGTCGGAGCAATCGCCGTTTCTTTGCCAAATGACGCAATTTAGGGCACACAAATGTTTCACTCGCGGTTGCGCGCATGAGTGGACGCGGTGCGATTCTGTTGTTGCGCGCAACGTTGAAAGAAATGTTGCATCGTGTTTCCAGGGCATAAGTCTGTTTTTCCGTATTACTCATTAACAGTTCAAGAGTTCGGAATTGCCCTGGTCAGTATCCGAACAAGGAACTCGTTCTGTATTCGTATTGACTTAGTCAATGTGGAAAATTTTCTTTAAAAAAATCGTGACTCAGGCACTCGAACCCCCAATCGTTCGTGTAGTTTGACGCTTTAAGGTGTAGATAGATACTATAAGCTCATCTGTTTGGCATTTCTGTTAATCAACTTTAGTGGTTTATTGTCTCAACCAACCTTGAAACTATATCCTTGGTTTACTAAAAATCTTTGACGCTTAGTAGAATAATACATTTCCTCTGTATCCTGTAAAAATATAGTACTGATTAAACTCTTTTAGGGAAAACCATTATTATAACCGCGCGATCAAGTGATACAGCCTGAGGAAACGGCCATCCTCTCGGCGGCCCTTGGCTCACTAGTTACCTCGTTTATTAAGCAAAAGGACGGTGGTTTTCTGAGGTTAAATTATGTTCAAGAGCTTCAGATATCTGATGATTGTTTGTTGCCTCTCTGCGCGTTTGCCTGCGTTTACGTGGAGTGCATGATAGACATGAATAGATGCAGTTATAACAGCAATAGATGCAGTTAACTATTATAAACTATTAACCATTAATTAACTAACTAATTAACCCATCACTAGTATCAAATCATGGCTTTACGTTTCCTCTTGTCACCTAGAATACTTACCGTCGATACAAGAGTATAAAAGAAGGCATTGTACTCCTCGGCGGCCATGTCTAGGATAAAAGGACAACTAGTTACTTACAGACAAAATGAAGCAATTACAACGATAACTGACTAGCACCTTTCTTTGCTCGTAAGATACGTCCCAAACGCTGCGCTTCCTAAAATTAAAATACAGCATGTGAAAATGAAAACATGAACAAATTGGCTTTTCCCCTCTCTTCACCTAACTAAGCCATCTCATTCGAATCTCATCTCCCAGGCATTGTCACAGACGCTTTGCTACAGAGAAATTGGAGAGAAATTAGCGAGAAGAGCAGACGTGAACAGATTTCTACCTGTCTTCTTGAGCCACCATGTGATGAAATCTATGAAACAGAAAATTATAAATCATTAATTGAATAATTAAAAACATCACTTGGACATACAACGTCACATTACATCGGTGCAACGAAACTCAGCTTCAGTGGTAGTCGAGGTTAATATTTTGGTTGGGAGTTCGTACAGGCTTCTTTAAGCTCATTTCAAGTAGGTGTATGCATTGCGACTTGTATAATAATTGGTATATTATATGTGCGCTTTGATTGGTCGAGAACCGTGCGTAATTACAGTACACACGCACAGATGACGCCACATCTTACGCGCGCTCTGATTGTTTGAAATATTTTAATAAACATAAAACAGACTCCATTCTTTCCGTGCGTCTGTACTCTAGTTTCACAGAAGACGTCAAAGTGTGGTAAGACTAAATAGTCACACCACTCCACTTGATGGTCGTCTGGAGGCAAAATTTTTTGCTCGCACGTAAAATATGAAATTTGTTTGTAAAAAATGTATACCTGGATTAGAACGTTGGCTTCAGGAAGATCAAAAGAATTGTCACCAACCTATGAAAAGAAAAACCGCATACATTACGCTTAACATTCTATCAGCAAGATTCGTGTTCTCACTTGAAAAAGTAGCGACGCAAGCACAGACGACGCAAGTGCAAAAGAACGGAAGGTTTTGTTTTTTCATGTGTCGGCTTGCGTTTGCGTCGTCGTCTGCGTCGCTAGTGAGAACCAGTTACGCGGAAAGCCATAGATGATTCTTCTGCAAAAATAATACTGAATTCCTTGAGTAAACAAATGCCCATACCTTGGATATAAATATGGTATTTACTAAGGGATTGTGTTGGAAGTTTTGTAGAATGTTAATTCTTTCACCTTGGGAGGTGGGTCCATAAATAAAAGGTCTGAAAATAACCAAAATGATCATCAGCAAAACCAGTGTGCCTTTAGACAAGTGAATATCAAAATTCGTTTTCAAACGGCATACTTCTCTAATTTTACAGCATAATTCCTCAGAGCAAACACGTTGTCAGAAAACACTATTACTTTGTCATTTCGTCTGAAAGACAAGTTTTACAATAAAAGCAAACATATTTAAAGTTACAGCTAATCTTTTGCATCACATTCAATTCAGAAAGAAAAAAGACGTGAATACATTTATTTGTAACATCAGCTTCATAGACATTTCCACTACAGAACTAACCTACCTTTCATGATATTTTATAAGGAATTCACAACTTCTGAATTTATTGGGATTCATCACATACAGCAACTGTGTGATTGAAAAAAAAATGGTATCATTCAGTTTTACAGACATAAAGCAGGGGCGGACCCAGGGGGGGGGGGGGTATCAAATGCCCGGGAACCCCCCATTCTCATCCTAAAAATAAAACATTTTTATGTTGAGAAGGAAAATGTGTAGTGAACCCCCCTCAGTCTGAGCCCTGGATCCGCCCCTACAAAGTCTAAATACTGAGGTATAATACAACGTCGTTCACACCTTTCGCTTTCTTGATTTAATAGCAAGATATTCACTGTAGAATTCAGGACTCATGGGACACCAAACCTGTGAAATAAGAAGTGGCATTTATTGGAGAGTGGGTCATTAGGTCATTTACGATGTTTTGTGTTTCAGTGCATAACAGAAATTAAAAAGTGTGTACTATATTACATAGCCTTCTGTACAGCAGACCTCCTTAGGCCTCTCTTGCAATGCTTCACTCCCAAAGGAACATCATTCTACTTTCTACTGGAAGTGAACAATGCATGGTGACTCTAAGGACATCAAAATTCTATTCGCAATTGAACTATCTCATCACCTCAGCACACTGAACTCTTGCAATAAATCCACTGTTTTGTAATTCCATCCAGTTTGCCTCATACAGTTTTGGCCCAATGAGAAAGTTCAAGTCCTTTAAATAAAAGAAAATGTTAAACAGAACAAAGATTAGTAAGATTAACTTACAGGTATACAATACATCCTAATGATGCTTACCTGAATCTTGTCATCCTCTCTAACTAATGTTGCAGTAAGCCCAAGTTTGCAGTGAGCTTGAACAACTGGGATAGTGAGAAATGAAATTGAATGAATGGACCATCTCAATCTGTCTGTCTGTCTGTAAAAGTGATTTGTGTCTGTCTGTCCTACCAGCTAACAAGCCACTTCCAGTCAAAACATTAATAAACATCATATGACTTTTATAATCCTACCTGTTAGTACTCTTCTAAACTGTTTGGCAGGAATGGTGTGAACCTCTGAAATGATCAATGCAATAAAATCATGATGATGATGATGACGGTGGTGGTGATTATGTTGCAGCATCATATGGCTAGTCTCAAAGTAAATTCAGGCACATCATTTATATCAAATAAAGCCATTTGATGAATGACAGAATAATTCCATAATTCAATGGAGGAGGAAATGTAAGGCTAGCTTTTTGAATGGACAGATGAGTGTAGAATGGTAAGAAGATGAATGGAATAGTTTATGGATGGCTGAAGGAATGAATGGAGGAAATGAGAAACAAATGGTACTTAATGGATAAATTCTTTTCCTTTATAGGAGTATACATGGGGGCGAGGTGGCAGTAGATTGGGGGCGAGATGATGAGGGGGCGAGATGACCTGATACCGGATAAAGCACACTTTTGAACATACCGTCTAATATCATGAGGCCCCATTCATTGGTCTGAAGAAAATTCATAACCTAAGAGCAACATCAAAATATTTATTATACTAATCATCATCATCATCATTATCATAATCACTTCATCATCATCATTCATTGATAGCTGGGCATTTGATGTCAATATATAATACCTGTTCTGCTTCCCATGATCTCTTTCCAGTATGTGAAACCATAGAGTATGTAGATATTGCTATACCACAATCTGGTAAGAAATGCACAGTTAATAGGTACTAGTACTACAACATTATACAACATGTAGTTCCATAGATACGTGTATCCAGTATTAATCAATCAGGCAGGCAGGCAGGTGGGCAGGTAGTCCTTCACTTACTCACTCACTCAGTTGGACAAACTGGAGAAGCAAGTCAATTAATTGGTTGTTATTGTATGTCTGTCAGTCAGTCTGTTGGTCAGTCTGACATCCACTGGACCATCTGAGTGAGTGAGTGAGTGAGTGAGTGAGTGAGTGAGTGAGTGAGTGAGTCAGTCAGTCAGTCAGTCAGTCAGTCAGTCAGTCAGTCAGTCAGTCAGTCAGTCAGTCAGTCAGTCAGTCAGTCAGTCAGTCAGTCAGTCAGTCAGTCAGTCAGTCAGTCAGTCAGTCAGTCAGTCAGTCAGTCAGTCAGTCAGTCAGTCAGTCAGTCAGTCAGTCAGTCAGTCAGTCAGTCAGTCAGTCAGTCAGTCAGTCAGTCAGTCAGTCAGTCAGTCAGTCAGTCAGTCAGTCAGTCAGTCAGTCAGTCAGTCAGTCAGTCAGGTCAGTCAGTCAGTCAGTCAGTCAGTCAGTCAGTCAGTCAGTCAGTCAGTCAGTCAGTCAGTCAGTCAGTCAGTCAGTCAGTCAGTCAGTCAGTCAGTCAGTCAGTCAGTCAGTCAGTCAGTCAGTCAGTCAGTCAGTCAGTCAGTCAGTCAGTCAGTCAGTCAGTCAGTCAGTCAGTCAGTCAGTCAGTCAGTCAGTCAGTCAGTCAGTCAGTCAGGTCAGTCAGTCAGTCAGTCAGTCAGTCAGTCAGTCAGTCAGTCAGTCAGTCAGTCAGTCAGTCAGTCAGTCAGTCAGTCAGTCAGTCAGTCAGTCAGTCAGTCAGTCAGTCAGTCAGTCAGTCAGTCAGTCAGTCAGTCAGTCAGTCAGTCAGTCAGTCAGTCAGTCAGTCAGTCAGTCAGTCAGTCAGTCAGTCAGTCAGTCAGTCAGTCAGTCAGTCAGTCAGTCAGTCAGTCAGTCAGTCAGTCAGTCAGTCAGTCAGTCAGTCAGTCAGTCAGTCAGTCAGTCAGTCAGTCAGTCAGTCAGTCAGTCAGTCAGTCAGTCAGTCAGTCAGTCAGTCAGTCAGTCAGTCAGTCAGTCAGTCAGTCAGTCAGTCAGTCAGTCAGTCAGTCAGTCAGTCAGTCAAGTCTGAGTCAGTCATGTCATTTGTCTGTTGATCTATGTCTGTCCCAATCTACAAACCTGTTGGTTTATCTTTAGCATCAGAAGTAAAGCAGCAAATAATACGACTGTCTACTGTGGACCAAAGTTTGAACTACAACCAAAGAAAATAGACACATGTTAACATAATCATGTCAGTAGATGCCAGACATACAGACAATGCGTGTATTTGTGGAGAGTGTGTGTGAGGGCAGTGGCTGTATGCACCAAAGTGATAGAGCCTAAAATCTGTAGGGGGAAAATTCTTACAGAAAGTAAAGGGAATCTGCCAATATCTTAATCTTCTGGCAATGAATGCAGTTTCAAAATAAAACGGTTGATACTTCATACAATCATAATTATATGTATGATACATGTGGAATGATTAAAATGTGATTTGAGAATATACGGCAAATGGAAAGAATCATTGGTTTTTGTTTGTCCTTACCTGGCTACGCCACTGCTCAACAGCAACACCTACAACACAAAATTATGGCTAATATATAATATTTGGCAACATGAGAAGCTTTACAGATGTACCTTTGCCTCTTTTTGGCTCAGTAAAACAACAGAATCACTTAACCATGCCATTGTTTACATGTAGCTGCATATGAATAGAAACTTCCCACTGCAGGAAAAAGGGGAAGAGGTTGGAAGTGGATGTAAAACAGGCTAACTTACCAGATGTACACAGTACAAGACATCGTTTTCGGATAGTACATGCCGCCGTCACACCTACCAGAGTCTTACCAGCACCTGCAAATATAAAACGTTGTTAACAATTTGAAATATCTGACACTCACCAATCATTATTTTAAAGGCTCTTCCTTACATAAAACTACTTTTGACAGAATTACCATTAGTCTCTACATGTAGCTCAATGATACCAAAGATCCATCTGAAGATTCCACTGTTTTTGGATCAGAGCAAAGCTACTGAGTGTACATTATAAGTTAGAAGCTTTATACAAGGGGTCCTTTTTGATATCAAACTTACCACATGGTAATACAATAACTCCTGAACGTGCTCTTCCATTGCCAAACATCTTTCTAAGGCTTTTCTCCTATAATATAAGAAGTACAAGATATGACAACTTTACATGTAATAACTTTACTTCCAAATATTATCATGTTTTCCAGTAGAGTAGTATAAAGAAAATATGAATAAATTCTAGATTTAACCTTACCTGATATGGTCTCAGAACAGTGGTTGGTTTCAAATCCATGCTAAACATTTAAAAATATTTATTTAATAATCATTAAATTTATCTAATTTAGTTTACAATGCTAAGCAAAGGTCAATGTGAAAATGATGCAGCGGTTTGGCTATACTTACTTCAAGTCAACATTCATAGTGTCATTTTTGAAGTCATATTCAGCCAGCAGTGGAAAATCTAGCTCAATGCACCTATCAGTTATAATAATAATCAGTTATAATAATAATAATACATCAAAGTCATGTCATTAAAAAACACATTATATTATATTTTTAGATAAACTAAGTTATAGCAATCCATATTATTATGCATTGATATTATTTATGTTATTAATTATGTTGTTACACGACCCCACAAGCCTCTGGCTTTAAATACTGATCGTGTTTAAATAAAGTTATATTATTATTATTATTATTATTATTATTATTATTATTATTATTATTATTATTATTATTATTATTATTATTATTATTATTATTATTATTATTATTATTATTGCTTAGTCTCTAAGCCCCAGGTCTTGGGGTCGAGGCTAAGCAGTATCTTACACCTGTAGTGTGAATAAAACCTCCACTCAGGTTGTCTATCTATAGAAATTCCTTATTATTATTATTATTATTATTATTATTATTATTAAATCATGACGCGTACATAAGCAAGAGTCTCTGGGGATATATCAAAAACGTTCTAAACAAAAAAGATTCTGTCCTTCCATCCTTCAATATGGCAGAATGCACAACTTATTTCCGTAAAACTCTCTCTTCAATCCTTCCAAACAAGCTGTTTATCATTCCAAACTGGATTCCTAGCCTATCAGCCCCCGAAATTCCTTTTGACCTTAATCCACCAACATACGATCAAGTTACGAATGTCATTCGTAAAATAAAAGCGTCCGGTTCTCCTTGTCCTCTTGATCAACTCTCTATTATATGCTTCAAAAGATGCCCTTTTCTACGAACTTATCTAACAGATATAATTCGTGACGCTTGGTCTTCTAAATGTGTCCCTACTGAATGGAAAAAAGCATGTACCATACTTATTCATAAAAAAGGAAACACTGATATGCCATCGAATTTTCGTCCTATAACTCTGCAATCCGTGCCGTTAAAAGTATTTACCTCATGTCTTCGTAACTCAATCTTCCGTTTCCTCAAGGTCAATGACTTTATAGAGCATGATATCCAAAAGGGATTCACTCCTGGTTTGTCAGGTACTTTAGAACACACTGCTCAAATGGCAAACATAATCAACAAAGCGCGCATCAAACAACGTTCCCTTGTAATCACACTACTGGATCTTAAAAATGCATTTGGAGAAGTGCATCATAATCTCATACAGTCTGTTCTCGAATATCATCATGTCCCTCATCACATCAAAATTCTTATCAAAAGTTTATATACTGACTTCAAGACGAGCATCATCACTTCAGAATTCAATACTCCATTCATTGCTGTTGGTCGCGGCGTCCTTCAGGGTGATTGCCTTAGTCCTTTACTTTTTAACATGTGTTTTAACACTTTCATTCAACACATTAAATCTGATAAATATCGTCAACTTGGCTTCTCTTTCAATACCACTGGTCTATTCCTAAGCCCCCTTCATTGGTTTCAATTTGCTGATGATGCGGCAGTGATAAGTGGCCAAGAGAGTGAAAACCAATATCTACTAAACCGTTTTTCCATCTGGTGTCAATGGGCTGACATGTGTATTAGAGTTGATAAATGTAGCACTTTTGGAATCAAGAAATCCCTAACTAAATCTCAACAGTACCTTCCTAAACTATTAATCAACAAACACCTGGTCCCTTGTGTAAAAATAGGAGAGTCATTTAGATACCTTGGCCGTCACTTTGATTTTGAAATGTCCAATGAAACTCACAAATCTGAACTTATCACCACTATTAAAGACATGATGTCTGATATTGATCTTAAACCACTTCATCCTAAGAATAAGCTCCTCTTATATAACCACTATGTTCTCTCCAAAATATCCTGGCATTTTACTGTCGCTGACATCTCCAAGACATGGATAACAGAAAATTTGGATCCTATAGTACTTCAATATGTGCGTAAATGGTTAGATGTCCCCATATCTGGAACACTTAGTAACACGTTTTTACCTACTAATAAATTTGGTCTTAACCTATGTCCTCCCTCAGTTAAATTTACACAGTGTCAAACAGTTCTTCGCAAAGCCCTCAAAATGTCTCAGAATCGTTCCGTTAATGACCTTTGGAAATCTACAAGCTGCTATACCAATCTTCAATATGACGCCTACAAATCCACCAAAGATGTTATCAAAGAATTTCACACTAACCAAGAGCAAAGACTACAAAACCATCTTCTTTCACAAGGCTTTTTCTTTTCAAGTGTAATCAAGTACTCTCTAACTAAGGTGAACAAAATCTGGTCTACTGCACAGTCAAAGTTACCCAAAAACATATTCAACTTTACAATCCGTTACATAAATAACACTCTTCCTACACTTAAAAACCTTGCTAAATGGGGCTTATCATCTAGCCATGAATGTACATTCTGTTTAAACCCTGAAACTCTTGGCCATGTGGTTGCGGGCTGCAAGAATTATCTTGATGAAGGACGTTACACCTGGAGGCATGATTCTATTCTAAATTTCTTGGCAAAATCTCTCAAATCTGTCAACCACTCATCCCTTTATGCTGATTTACCTGATTTTAGAAGTCCCTCGATAATTACAGATGATGAATACCGCCCTGATCTACTGCTTGTCAAATCTGATGGTTTATTATACGTTCTTGAACTAACAGTGGGTTTTGAATCAAATCTCCAGAATAACATTGAACGGAAAAAAGTTAAATACAAAGTCCTTTTCAAAAACTTAAAACGTCAGTTCAAAAACGTGATATTTGTAAATCTTTCTGTGAGTGCTCTAGGTGTGTTTGCCAATGATTCATCAAACTTTATAACAATGTTGGATGATCTAGGTGTCGATAATACATTTAAAAAGTATATCGTAAGATAGATTGTAAAGATTGCTATCAGAACTACGTATTACATATTTTGCTGTAAGAACAAGACATGGACGAATCCAGAACTAATGAAATATTGTTAAGGAATTTTTTTTTTTTTTTTTTCTTTCTTTCAAGTTTATGTAAATGTTGAATGTATCTAGTTTATGATAATATTGTTAATCAAGTAGCCAATTGTATTTCACCTATAAGTAGAGAGATTTACAATTGCACGTACATGTAACAAAACATAAAAATAAAGTTTTCATTATTATTATTATTATTATTATTATTATTATTATTATTATTATTATTATTATTATTATTATTATTATTATTATTATTATTATTATTATTATTATTATTATTATTATTATTATTATTATTATTATTATTATTATTATTATTATTATTATTATTATTATTATTATTATTATTATTATTATTATTATTATTATTATTATTATTATTATTATTACATTATTGGAGAAGTTTTACTAATGCCAATATATGCCTGAACATTAAAAATTAAGTCACTTAATACAATCGGCTGTATTGATGGGTACATCCTTCAATTATTATGCACTTTCCAGTGTTAATCAAGAAGAAAATCTAATGTTACATGTACTCCCAAGGCAGGTTAAGAGTGGAGATTTGATCCAAAGCTAAAAATATGAGCTACCTTTTTTGTAGAATTTCTATTTCTTCCTGTGCTATTTCAAAAGAGAAGCATTGAGTCTGCAATGAAAATGAGAAAGAAATATCAAAATATATTATTACTAGTTAAATTTCTTGTTATTGATAGAATGATATGCTTTCACTGAACTGCTTTCACTGCATTCTTATTATAATTGATCATTGCAACTGCTTTTTAGTGTTCTCCTGAGATTTTAGAGACCGCAGACTCAACATGATGTACAGGTAGTTGAAAATTGCCAGCCAATAACTTTTCACAAGTTGCTAGTGAAAAGCCAATCCATCTCTGGTTGGCACATACAGTAACTGACAAAGGCTTACGTCAACACGAGGAATGATATAGAGCAGATTTCATACGAGTGTGAAACAGACTACGCTATGCTGTGTTAGTATCATGTTGTTTATAAAAACATTCAAAATTCCTGCTGTAACTGTGCAGTGGCCATGCGATGCCATTTTCACAGTCTTGTCAAATTATGTAGTGTTATTTATTATATCTAGAACAAAAAGTAGCTGATGCTTGTAGATGAGGAAAACATGGTCACCAGCACTTCTAGAGAACATCATATTGATTTCTCTTCCTAGAAAATTACCATAAGATTTCAATCATACAAGTTCAAAAGTAAATTAATTGTACAGATGTACTAGCTCATTGTACCTCTTCCTCTTCATCATCTTGGTCAATTTTATCAATGTAATCAGTGATATCTGATGGGATGACTTCTTTTGCTTGTTCAGCTGCTTCTTCCTAGATAGAAGGTAAACAACCCTATTTCATGTTGGTAGTCAACTTGAGTAACTGATAAACTTGAGGCTGACAGTGCAATCTTTATGGTGCACTCTTCCAATTTATGGGTATTTAGGGAGCTAATCAAAGTTACAGAATGGAAGAAGTTCAAGTGGGAGGTCACTTGGACCTTTTACATAAAAGGCTGTGCACTATACCAACTATATATGCCACACTTTCTCCTATATAACAACAAACATTATTAATACACTTTCCATTCAGGTTCACTGCTACTGCCACTACTATCACTATGGTTACCATGCCAACATAAGAATTATTTATTACTAAAAATACTTGAAAATTTTAAAGCTAACAATACAAACCTGTGATGTGTTATCATTATTTCCTTTTGATTCTGTGGTAGTTTTGTCTTGAGATTTTATGAACTGAAAATAATAATACATGATTGTATGTACTATTTTACAGTCAAATAATGCATTATAAAATTTTAGGATTTGATAGGACAGACAATACATGTATTGTGTACAAAAAATCAGTAGTTACTAGACAGTCCACTTAATTTTAGCCTGCGTGCATCCGGAATTTACTCGCATTACTCATAATCTCTGTTATTAAGAAGAAAAAAACGGATGCAGCGCAGGCTACTTAATTTGTACATACCTTTAATGCAGATTTTCCTCCAGTACTTGTTTTCAAGATTTCTTCACTATCTTCTTCTTGTGAATCTTGATCCGTTCTCTTTCTACATGACTGTATCACGCTATCACGCAAAAGTGTCTGAAGGACATCCTATCATTATAAGATGGCAATGATAAGCTCACGAATGCTAGACTAGCAGGTGTGCAATGTCATGCCATCTGACACTAACATTCTTTGAAAGAATGATAAAATCAACTCAAGGTTTTTTGTTTCTTACTGGATGGTTGCTTTCCACAAAATATCTGTTTTGCTTCAAGACCAGTTTGACTTTGCCATAGCTAACTGTACACATCTGACAAAACATACATTATTAGTATGGTGAGATATTCATTTTAGTACAATACCATGCATTATACATCTTATTAGTTATTAATAGTACATAGTACATATTGATTTGCACACTGAAAATATTCTATTAACCTTTATAAACTGGACAATGCCTTCAGGAATAGTTGTTTTACTTAATCTTCTCAGGTATTCAATAATATCGCTTGTCTGACAAAATATAAAGCAGAGTTTATTCATCACCAAGTATTTTTTAATGACCATGATATGGAACTAATAATATCTCACATTTATGTACCTGTAAACCAACTGATACCGCAGCATATAGAGAGTATGCAGTAAGTCTATATTCATGTATGTGTTCTGGTCTACAAACAGGCTGTAAAGAATATAAGAGTTCAGTAAATTAAATCAAAGAAGTGGGAAAATTTGATCATCAAAGTTGATACAATCATGTAAACGAATAACCACTCACTTCAGAAATAGCAATCAGGAAGTCATGAGCATGTTTATAGACTGGAGAAAATGATTCCAGAAAAATGTGTCCATCTGGTGCCTTGGGAACAAAAAAAATCATTACATCTACAGGAGAGCAAGGGAGGCCAAGTGGTAGACATCGTCTCTCACTGCTGTGGTCCCTGGTTTGACTAACAGATGGGGCACTTTGTGTAAGTTGAGTTTGTTAATAGTCATCCTTTAATACTTCGAGGTTTTTTCTCTGGGTCCTATGGTTTTCCTTCCTCCATCAAAAATGAACTGGTAAGTTGAGAGTTGGGTGTTTAGAATATCTTTGGCAAATCATTTATCCAGTGGACAGAATGCTGCGATTATCCAATAATAATTAATAAAGTAACTTTATTTATCAACTGGGTTAAAGGATTTTTGCAAATGGATAGCAGTATTCACTCACTGTGTTAAATTGAGATTAAAATTGAGCTAGTCAAAAATAAAAAACCAAAAAATTGCTAATTTAGCTAGATGATATCACTGATTTAGAAAATGCTTGTCTAATGACATGAATATGTAATGGCAAACCTACCACCCAAAGTGGCCTTGATGAATGATCAGGTTTTAACTGGATTTCCTTGCGATAATCCCTGGCACCATATTCATCCTGTAGCAGCAAAAATAATAACAATGTTATCTCAAAAAATTAAAAGTAAAGATTACATTCTCCATCGGAAAACTTAAAACTGATAATATATACCTCTTGAGTTTCTTCATTTACAACAGCTGATGATGACTTGGGTATAAATTCCCCTAGCAATGGTTACAGAATTAGTATTAACTAATCCATAGACACGTATCGGAAACTTGTCAAACAAAACGATGCAAGAATACAAAAGCTTCTATTGTTATTCAAAAAAGTGGATGGGTATTCTATAATCTAGCCATAGGTTAAACACATCTTATAATTTCTTAGCATGTACCTTCTCCAGATACTGATTCTGCATCGTCATCGTCATCATATTCATCTTCATCATCCTTTAAATTTTGTAAAACAATATCAATTTCAGATGTCAATCTGTATCACTTCATATATAATTTTAACGTTTCTTTATATTTCTTTAACGTATTAAATGAGCTGGAAAATGTGCTGAGATTTTTATTTAAAAGTCTTACCTGCATTTTTCCTTTCTTCGATTTTCTAAAGGCTGAAAAAACGAAACATTTTACATTACTTTAATTGATAATTCTAGATATTTACATCGTTGAATTTGTACCTTCATCGTTTTTACGTTTCTTTGACTTCATAATTTGCACAAATATACAGTTAAAATCCTTTCAACATCGCCGTGCAACCTTTTTCTAACTAACTTCAGCTATTTCCAGGTTAGTACTGACAAAGTGAAATAACTGACAGGCGTTCCTAAATAGTGATGGACAGAAGACTAAGTACTAATTTACACAGGAATCCCACTACAAAGCATCTCAGTCCACAGGAAGACAGGTGGAAAAGAAAAAGGGTGAAAGTCGGGAAAAGCCTGAATATTATTCCGGCCGGCTAATGACTATCCCCAGCAGTTCAGAGCTGACAGAGTAGGTTGAAAATTATGAAGGCTTTTTTCACCACATAAGCTGTACCTAAAGATACAGTGTAGGATCTATTTGACCTCTTTTATCAGTTGGGTTGTCCAAGGCTTGCTTTGTAGTCCTTGTAGCCTCCGGGCTCTATAACTATGATATAACGCGCGCTCTGATTGGCCAAAGGACGCGTGTCGCGCGTTCTCGCTCTATGATAATACACAGCACGCGCGCGCACATTTTCAAACTTTCTCCAGCACCTTTGGCCCAATATGTTGGTGAATACTAAAACAATTAGACCTCTCGGCCTCATGGACTACGAGCTTGAATAGCCCATTCGGCCTACGGCCTCATGGGCTATAAAACTTTTATAAAAGAAATACATAGCACGCTGCCTCGTTTTCTATTTCTACAATGATTTTCTCCCTGGAGGTTTGTCTCTTTCCATTTTTTTGTTAGTTATATAATCTATGGACAAGCTGATGCTGTTTTTGTTGTCATTGTTATTTTGATTGTTTTGTTTTGATTTTGTTTGTTTCTGTTGTTGTTGTTGCTGTTGTTGTGTTTTTAAGTTTCACAGCACAACCTAGTCTCCCTCGCAGCCTTGTTTAGCCTCGTCACGCAACGCTCCCTCGTTTTTTTTTTGTTTTTTTTGTTTGTTTGTTTTTTTTTGTTTTTCCGAGGGAGCGTTGCGTGACGAGGCTAAACAAGGCTGCGAGGGAGACTAAGCACAACCATCCAAAAATAAAATAATATGCTTAGCTCATTTTTGAGTGCAACTGTCCATCAAAAAATTGTTTTGAGAATTTTTGAGTGTTTGCAAAGAGAAGGATCAACAGACATCGATAGGAAAACTTTTAAGAGAAAGTTTTAAGAGGAGATATTTTTCAATAACGAGCAATATTAAATTGCGAAAAGCGCCAAAAACCGGGCTAGACCTTCGTGAGAGTTTTAATCCAAATTTTCGTTCTGGATTAACACCCAACACTCAAATCCTTTTTCTATCGGTTAAAAACTGATGTACCCGGATAAAATACCTGTTTAAAACGGATTTTTGAATTGTACAAAGACTTTTTCTTGAAGTTATGTTGGGATTTAGCTTTTTCAAGCTGAACATATAAAGAAAACATAAGCTTACAGCAAATGAAGGCCTAAACCTCATTTTCGATCCAAATTTTTGCTTTGGATTAACAACTTTCATCGGCCAAAACTACTTACAAATAATTTAAACTCTCTGACAGAAATGATTTTAGTTTTGCACAACAGCTATATCTCAGGCCTCAGTGTAGTCCTTTACAAGCGTGTTAAGTCACGGATGGAGCGTTGCGTGATGTAACTAAACACTGCTG
This sequence comes from Telmatactis stephensoni, assembly GCA_029948255.1. Lineage (NCBI taxonomy): Eukaryota > Metazoa > Cnidaria > Anthozoa > Actiniaria > Isophelliidae > Telmatactis > Telmatactis stephensoni. Next base: position 320,661 of record JALIZF010001591.1, on the reverse strand, counting down.
CATGCTGCGAGGGAGACTAGCCTCATTGCAGCTATACGAAATTCTACCTTGCCACCGTTTCAGAGATGTAATACCATAATAGAACAAGAAATCCTAGGATTTCCGCAAATGCGCAGGCGGCAGACAGGGGGCGGTGAAGTTTCTAAATCCACGAGTTGCTGAGATCCTCGCGTGACACAAAGGAGCGGCTGCATAGGAGGCTACTGGGCGCTGTCTTCTGGCATGGTTTGGGTATCCTGTGGTAATCTCGCAGAGAAATTTCGAACACGTGAAGCTGGCAAAGCTCTGATTCTACGCCGTAGTAATCGGTAAATCTTGTGAGATTTTCCTTCTTTTTTAATTGTAACACAGTTATTGACGACTTTTTGTCTCGTGTCTTTATATTTAATATTTTTTTGTTATCATTTTGCAGCTCAATATCCCGCAGTTTGCAACACAAATATGGCCCTCGTGAACACCCTCCTGCTTTCTCTGTGTGGCTTAGCTATTTTAGCTCCTCTTGTTTTGGGTGACGGTCAGTGTATCAAAGGAAAATATCACAAACCTAATCCCTCGGCAGAGACAGGATTCCACATATGTCAGGAATACAGCAATAACACGTGTTGTACGAAGGATTTCACTGTCAAGCTAAAACGTTCAAGAGCCGAAGAGTTGTACAACCACTCGTGGTATAATTGTGGACAACTTAGCAGTCAATGTGAAAAGTTCTGGGTACAACAGGTAAAAAGAGAAGATTTCTTATTCATAATGGTTCATATAAATGGTTTTGAAGTTTTTCTTGTAATTGATAGCTAACGCACATGCGAACCACGTGGTTGCGCCGAACGGCATATACTAGTAGAGTAGATTTCGTATGACTGTGATAACGGCACCGCACGGTCACGGCACGGTTACGGCAGGAATTTCGAATGTTTTTTATAGAAAACGCGGCACTGACACGGTCACGGCACACACACACGGTCGCGGTCCGTTTCACACTCATATGAGATCTGCTCCATCATCATGTCATTGAACCCATGGACGCCTGGAATGTGTCTGAAATGTTCAATGTGTTCTTGTATGTCTAATTCCTAGTAATAATACAAAAATTAAGTTTGATAATTATGATTATTTAAGGACCTTTGAGAATATATGACAAACAATTTTCGTGAAAGACTGCATGGTTGCATTTAAGTGTTTACATTGCAGGGGCGTATCCAGGGGGGTCCTAGGGTGCCCGTGACCCCCCCTTTGAAACAAAAAGATGATAGAAATAAAAGAATCTGACTGGAGAAAGATTGAGAAATTGGAAGTGTGACCCCCCTTTGGTGGAAAATGAAAAGTGTGATCCCCCCTTTGAAATATTCTGGATATGCCCCTGCATTGCAATGAACATTCCAGACATATTTTAAGTGTTTGAGTTTGCCTTGTTTAAGGGACAGGTCAATAATTAGAGGGGGGGAGGGCTGGTGCATTTTATTTTTGGCCTGTATAATTTTGAGTGGCCCTCCCTTTCCTTATTTATAAAAAAGTTGGACCTCCCCTAAATACTTGCACAATTTTTTCTGACCCTCCCCCTTCCCATAATTTATAATGCACGTATATAAATGTTAAAATTTATTTACAATGTTTTTAAGTTGGTCATTGAACACAGAGAAAATGCGAATTGATTATCAGCACTTGGTATTTTGATGCTCTGTGTTCCATAAATATCTAAAGATGTCAAATAGTGGGGGTTTTGAAACGTAGGGAAATTGTTGTATAAAGAAAACAGTATCGCCAGTGAGTTTTTATAACTATAATCAGTATTCTCTCTATATAGAGCATACTAATAGTCTTTCAAATAAAGCAAATTGAAAGACTTTATTAGTATGCTTTATATACAGAATACAGCGGCAGATCTAGACCTTTTGAAATGGGGGTGCACCATTTTACAAAACACAGAGGGCATAATTTCCTCAAGCCCCCTTCTAAAGTAACATTGCAGGGCTGTAGCAAGCCATAAAATTCTGAGAGTCTAAAACAACCTATCTTATAGTTATCCTTTTTCACGAGCGCGAAATTTGGGCTAAGGTGTGTCAATTTGATAAACAATTACAATAAACCAACAACAACAAACATTTAGGAAGTACCGTAAAGCTTTGGGAAAGTATATATTTGTTCTACATGTTTAGACAAGGTATAGAAAGTGAGTGAGAGAGAGAAAGAAAAAAATAAGTAGGACCCAACTGAAAAGGGGTGGGCACCGGCCCCCCTGGACCCCCCCTTGGATCCGCCACTGGAATACTAATTAGTTATAGAAACTCACTGACTGTACTTGTTTTCTTTGCCCCACAATTTCCCTGTGCTTCAAAGCCCTCACCACTTGACACCCTTAGTTACTCTATGGAATATAGAGAGCACATAAAAAATAAGTAAGGGTTAAAGAATGAACACGAGTGTTCCATGGAATATAGAGTCACGAGCATTAGATAAAAGGCCACGAGGGCCCAGCCCAGTCTTAGAATATGATCACACTCACGAGCAATTTACCCGCTTTTATTGTTCAGTGCCAGTGACAGGATCATTAATTTTATACATTTCTTTTGACCTGATTTTATGCACAAAAATGTTTGGCCCTCGATCCCTTAAGACTTGCACAATTCTTTCTGGCCCTCCCTTTTAGCCTGCATGAAAAATAATAACCCTCCCCCCATTTGCATCAGCCCTCCCCCCCCTCTAATTATTGACCTGTCCCTAACTGCAAAAGTACACATTTTTGCACATTTATGTAATGTGTTGGAATAAACTCCTTTTCATTTTCATCCAGTTGTCATACAAACATGAAAAATTTATGCAAGTGTGTGAAATATGATTTGGGCCAAAGTATCGCATAAATTCATTGAATAAATCTGCACATGATTTACTCTTATGAAAAGTATTGGCATGATCCCCCCCTGCTACCCTGACTGGATGGGCCATTATATAATCAATATGTATATTGTAAATTCAATTATAGTTTTATAGATTTCTATAAATACTTACTGCACTTTTACATTAAAGTGTGTTATGTACTTATATTATGTACTTATAGTTTTTATTTATTTTCCATCATTTTCCAGGAATGCTTCTATCAGTGTTCTCCTTATGTTTACAAATGGCAGCATTCTTCTATAGATGAATCTGTCCATGGTGAGCAAGCAAACTGTTATTTCAGTTCTATTTCTTGATTGAACATTTTATTGAAAAGATGTTGTTGTTGTAGGTGTCCCAATTTGCTCAAGTGTTTGTAATGACTGGTTTGAAGCTTGCAAAGATGATAGAATCTGTGTCCAGGATGTCTTGACTGGATATAAGTTTCTATCCAATGGAACAAACCGTTGTCCTGTTAACAGCACTTGCAAGACATACCAAAGCATGTTTACAAATGGACAGGGTCTCTGCAACAAGATGTGGAATACTTCATATGTTTACACAGAAGAAAATGCTGATAAATCCAACTGTATAGTGATGAATTTTACTGGTCCTAACCCCAATGGAAATGTAGTAAAACCAACTGTGCCACCATCACCTACAGGACCATCTGCTATAGCTCTGATCTTAAAGGCATCGGTAGTAATTACTCTGTTGGGATTGATGGCAGGATTTGCTGCTTGAAAAAATTTAGACTCTCTGGGAGAGTAGCCTGAGAAAACACATGCAGCCATCTTTTATCCCAGGGAGGGGGGACTCTATTGTAAAGGGATCGGGTATGCTTGTTGTATCTCTTAGGGGTAAAAATCAGCAATTTGATATCTTTTAGGGTCTTAAAATTGAAGTCTAGAGTTTTAGCATTTCCTGGCCTCTCTTAGGGTATTAAAAGAGCCCATCGCTTATTATCTTGTTCTCAAATGAAGAAATTTGCCCAACAAAAGCGTGTCGACCATTCAGTTTTATGTTCATCATCATATGTTCATTTGCTTGTTATTGCTGGTATCTCTTAGGGATTATAAATCGTCCAGCCACACCCTTCTTAAAAGACTTCCGGTATCTTTTAGGGGTGTTTTTTAAAATTTTTATGACAAGCATACCTGAACCTTTTCAATGGAGTACCCCCTGGGCTTTCCCTTGTTGTGTGAAAGAGATGAAAGCTAGTCCAACAAAGCTGAAAATTCCTTACTAATGACCTAGCTTATTGACCCTGATTAAATTAAGCAGAAGTGTTGAATAACAAACAGCAAACTTCATCATGAAATGAAGCCATTAATTCTGCTCCATTTCTGCAATTCCTTCCAGCACTAATCTTTACTAGACTTTTCCAGTCACTTGTAAACAGAATACCAATAAAATATTCATATGATGAAATGTTCACATGTAACCATGCATTGTACCTATCCAATCAGAATCATTACCAATTAGAGCTGGGTAGTGTTACATCGTCAATACAGAATTTTTAGTTCCATTGCTCAGACATCTCTTTCATGAAGCACAAAGGGGAGTGACTGAGAAGGTGGCTGTTTTCTCAGACTATAGACACTGGAGCTATGATTGATTTACAAGAAAAACTTTGAAAGTCTCAATTTAGGGGTTCAATGTGAAAACAGAGAAAGTTAGCTTTGTTCACTCTGTTCTTACTATAGCTGGATCTCTTTATAGAGTGATATATGCACCATATATCCGTGAAAAAACTACTATTTAGCACAATAATATTTAGTAGTGCTTCATTGATATCAACTAGTTTGTACAACATAATAGTGCAATAAGACACTAGTACATATTTAGTTTTATTTCATGGATATATGGCATGCACTCTAGTAATATATGATCTAGGTAGCCAAATTCTGTTGCATAAAAAAACTTCAGTTAAGTTACTATACTGACAAGTAATTTTTGTGCACTTTGTGCTATAAATTCGTTGTTTTTTATATATTATCACATATGAGTTTTATACACAGTTTAACAAATAGATTCCATTTTTCCGTGCGTCTGTACTCTAATCGATGCACAGATGACGTCAAAATGTGGTGAGAACAAAAAAGTACGCCACGAGACGAAGTCGAGTGGCGTGACTGTTGTTCTCACCACATTTTGACGTCTTCTGTGCATCGATTAGAGTACAAACGCACAGAAAAATGGAATCTATCTGTTTTATATAATATTTATCGAAACATTCCAACCAATCAGAGCGCGCGTAAGATTCGATGATGCCATCTATGTGTGTGTACTCTAATCACACATGGTTGTTCGACCAATCAGAGCGCGCGTAATATGCCAATTATTATATAATAATATATACCTCATCACAATCCAGTGTGCTGTAAAATCAGGTACTATTAGTTTTAGTGTGTGATGGGAGGACGTGGCATGTTAAATGAAGGCCTGTTATCCGATTTGTGTGATGATTTCTCAACAAAGATAAAAACCTAGATCTCACATATGTAGAACAGCATGAGAGTGGCCTGCATGGCTTACTTGCTTTTATATATAAAATGTAATCATGTTACTTACAAATTAAGGATGTTCTTTGCAGTGATTATTATAATATTATATCCAGAAAATGTGCTAAATAATATTATTGGTATCTGCGAAGCAGTGAATAATCATGCATTGCTGTAAAAAAAAAACAATCTTCAGCTTAAGTTATTATAATAAAGGCACAAAACAGTTGTCAAATATTAAGTTGTCTTGTGATTTCATGAAATATAACAGTATAGCTGAACCTTTGCAGAAATGCTAATTACATCCTATCCATTGCCTCATTTTGACTCTGCTAAACAATAGCATCTGACTTTGTGATCTCACTTTTTTTTTCATTTCTTTTACTTATATTACCTTAAGGTGATGTTACATGGGTTGATTTGCAACAACGATTTTCCACACAAGGCTTGGTCAAATTGATAATTTTGCATATTTAAGTACTTTTAAAATTCATAGAGTGCTCGCACTAAATGCGTGAAACATAAATACTACAAAATAGGCGATAAATCATGCAAATTCCTTTGTTTCCTATTGTCTAATCAACACTATTTAGTTAGTAATTAGTACTATTTGTTTCACGCTTTAAATGCGAGCACTCTACCAAACATTTGCAACTTATAATTAAGTTCACTAAGCAAATAAAATATTGCTAAAAATAGCCACGTTCTGTGTTTTCCATGGCATAAACCTTATGGGCAACATTTGTTGCACAGAAAATCCTTGTTGCAAATTGACTTGGGTAACATCACTTTACACTATAATTATATAGCAAGGTGAAAGGTGCATACACAATTGGCGTAGAATTTAATGCAAAGGCCTATAAATGTTAGAGTACAAACGCTAAGCGTGTGCAAAACTTTGCACTATTTAGTGCTAAATAGTGTTAATTAAACAATAGCAAACAATAGAATTAGCATAATAATAATAATGAAAACTTTATTCATATGTTTTATCTCATAAAATACAATATGTAAATCTCACTTAACAGGTAATTTACAACTGGCTACCAGAACTGACAGTACTACTAAAAATACATATACATATATATAATATCTTCATATTATACCCACCTGGCCAGAAAAGAACTATTTTTCTAATTTTAATATTACTACAATGAATTACATAGCTACCCCCCCCCCAAAAAAAAATAAAAAAAAAAAAATAATAATAATAATAAATAAATAAATAAATAAATAAATAAATAAATAAATAAATAAATAAATAAATAAATAAATAAATAAATAAATAAATAAATAAATAAATAAATAAATAAATAAATAAATAAATAAAATCAAAACAAACAAAAACAAAACAAAAAGAAAAAGAAAAAAACGGCTTTCTGTGCAGTGAAGTCCATTTTCCAGACAATAGTATGATTAATGCATGTAGAGATGAAGAAGGAAAAGATTGCTTCTCTTCAGAAATTTTCCTTATATTACTGGGTGACGTATTTTGTAGTCGAGTACGTGACATCGCGTGACCTTTGCGCGTTGCCACTTGGCATTCTTTGTACTGCGCATGCTCACGCTTAACAACTGCGGGCTCATTTGGGACCGCTCACTTGACACGAAAGCTGAATTTAGAACAACAAAGTTTGGAGTAGAAATCTGCTGCAGAATAAGTGTTTTTGTCGTTTTGTTCCCCTCGAAAGGAGCTACCTAATGTTTCAACGCAAAGAGAAGGAATAGCTGAATGCATATCTAGTCGTCGATGTTCCAAGGAAATGTTTCATTGTTGGATTTTACCGTCGAACAATTGAGGTACCTTCTATCTTTGCCTTTAATTTGCACACAACTAATTATGGGTCTTTTGGTCATTTCTTACAAAGCAATTATTAGTACGGCATTACCTATCTTTGTAGGTCATTCCACATATTGTATACTGCTTTATTTTTGAGTGACATTTGGATATTGAGCGGGTGACATGACAGATGTTGTTTATTGAAATCGCAGTTAACTGAAGTGCAAGCAAAGCGATGGCTTCAGAACCAGCTGAAGATATGGAAATTGCTATCACAAACACTGTAACAGAGGTATGTTGAAACCGGTTCGGCACAGTTGTAATTCTTTACACCAGTTTCAAAGAATCTACGCTATGTTTTGGTTGTAAATTTGTTATAAATGGTGTCAGGGGTTAACATCAAATATTATCTATAATGGTGTCAAATTAATTATTTTAAGACTAACTCCTGAAAGGAGTTAATTGCTACTTCCTTCTAGAAGTTATCCCAATTTTGTGATTTTTATAAGACATTTATTACATATATCTGCATGTACATAATTCAAGTATATGTTGCAATGTTTCTAAATATTTTACCAAGCGTTTTCTTGATTGGGCTTCCCAGGGGATGTCTATATAATATTTACACACAAAACCACAATCATGAATATAATTAGCATGTCATCGTTTTGTAGCTCTCAAGCAGTTATGATCCCAGAATGACAGACCAAAGTGGTCAGCCATTATGGAGAAGTGCAGAATTAGAGGTATACAATAAATGTGTACTACTATATTGTAAATGTTATAGTTGTTTGCACATTTAAAGCTGGGCTCAAGGCTCTGCAGTTTGCATCTTAAGGCAACTGGCTACTATTCAAAATTTCAAGCTAGTGTGCATATTTGCATGCAAGGACTTTAAAAAAAACCTCAAACATGTCCATGTTAATAGACATCCATCATTTTTCCCAATGTTGGCCAGTCACCTTAACCCATGTTTTTGATAAATATAACTTTTGTAGTTTGCATGGCATGATTGAACCACTGCAGTACATCATGCAAAGTACCATTACTTAATTCACTGGCTGCAAAAGCAGCAAATCAACAGCTGGGTTTTTGGGTAAAGGACACAAATAATCAAAGTCATGAAAATGAAGTGTATCCATTCTGTTAGCCATTTTCTAGAATGTATCAACTGGTTTTCTCATCTGCAACCCCCTGTGTCACTAATATGGATGAACATATTCTTTTGAAGGATTTGAGGTCATGTGATGGACAGTCATCAGCTTTACCAGATCTCCCTCAAGAGAAACGCTCCAGTAGGGAATGGGTATTGGAATGGCATAACAAAACCCAGGATGAACCTGAACAGTTTGAAGGTAGACATCGAAGCTCATCTCATGGATCTGGTGGATCTCCATCATGCTCTATGGGGAATATACCAAGAAGCAGTTCTGCACCAACTAATACTGAATATGATGCAAACTCTGATATTGAAAAAATGGATGATGAGATTTCATCAGGAGGAATCATAAGCATAGTAAGACAGACCTTTGGAGAATCAACTGCAACTGATGGGAACATCTTTGGATCAAGATATAAAAAATTTGTAAGTAAATTATTTCCATCTTCTATATCATGTAGATGTTTTTAGGATATAAATTTATGTGCATGAGAAAGTGTTTTCCAAAAGTATGGTATTCAGGGTCCAGTTGTTCAAAGGTGGGATAGCACTACCCAGGGTTAAAACCAAACGTTTTTTAGACTTAACCTTGGGTTAGCACCAATCCACCTTTGAGCAACTACATCTGGTTGCCTATGCTATGGTTTGAATTTATAAAAATTTTAATTGGTTCAATCAATTCATATTTTCCTTTGTTTTATGCTCACTATCATGCATTACCATACACAAAAACAAAGGGAAATAAAAATTGAACCATAACACCTACACCAACTACTGGTTTCTCAAGCTGCCTAATACTTTAATTGCTAAATGAACTATACTATCCTAAAATGAAGGCATAATGCCCTTCAGGTACTTATTGGCATTGTTGCTAGGGGTTTCTCAAACATAAGAGGTGCAGTGCAAGGCCCTTTTGGAGGTTTGAATTTTCAAAATTTGCCTTCTCTTAAAATTCTCAAAATCTGCACTTCTTGATCTAACTGAAATACCCAAAGATACAGGAAAAGGAACTTTGTTCATTCTATGTTTCCTGTATAAGATCAGTGGGCAAATATGCCTTTGAGGTATATCATTTCAGCGTACCTCAATATCTAAGTGATCAGCTGGAAAGGATCCAAAAAGAGAGCCCTGAGGATTATAAAGGCTTACAGTATAAAGAGGCACTTGTCATCAGAACTTCCACTCCTCAAGTCCAGACAATCTCATGATGTGAAAAGGTTTTTGAAGACGTTATTTCTGATGACTCCCACAAACTAGCTTATTTACTGCCACCAAAACATGGCAGTTTTTGATGCATATTATGATATTGTCTTCACTTTATACCTACTTATGAATTAATTGGAAAATAACCTTTTTGGGGGTTGGTCTTAGCTGCATTGGACTTTTTGGTGTTCATCATTATTTTTCATTTCAATTTTAATTATTTTCTACATGTATACATTGTAACTTGATGAGTCTCAAAACATTTTTAGGAAAATGAAGACCATGATGACTATGACATTGAAATAGACATTGACGAACCAATTATTGGTAAGTGGATAGGCAGTATCTATTATCTTCATTACTGAAAGTTTACTACTTGCAGTCCATGTCCAGTCAAATTTGGTTTGGTCAAGTAAAATTAATTGGTTTTACATTCATACATGTAACTATGTAATTCTGAATATCTTGAGTACTGACTACTTTTTTGTCCTCATTTGGGAACACCAAGCTGGTATGACTGTACATGTAGTAAAGTCGTCCATAAGCCAGCTTAGTTTCTGGACAGTGGTGTGGATACTCACCTTCTGAAGACTGGGCAGGCGGACCAGGTGTCTATGCCTGGATTTCTAGGGGAATGAATCAAAATTTCATTGTAACCACTAAATGCTTTTGTCCACAATTTTGAATTATTTCATTCAGTTTAAAATACAAGATGTTAACAATAATTCAAATTGTTTGTTGAAAAGCTTTTAAGAAGTACATTTCAATGGTGAATAATTTAATATTAATAGCAACTGATCAAGAATCAAAGCATCAATTTATAACTGAAGTTGCTCTTGCACTATTCACATGAAACAAATGTCACTTATACTATGTTTCATAAATAACTTGATTTTCTCCCATATATGTACGTCGAAGGGTCTTCAACAAACAATGAAGTCCACATATTACATTTATCTAAATTTATTAGACTGTACAGTAACAGAGACAGCTACTTTGACCTTTTGACCTCCTTGACATACAAATATTATATTCCTTTATGGTTTCCATTGATGTGCTAAGCTTGTTATATTCCAGACATGACTTTCAGCCCTTGGGCTCAACCATCATTGGGAGAGAATTATGGGTACACAAAACCCCAATGGCTGGAGACTGGGCCTACAATCTTGGACAAAAAGGGTTAAGAATTTTGTGGTTTTGAAAGAAATGCGTACGTCACCCTATATTGGGTACCAAAATCTGCCCTCCCCCCATTGAACATTGTTCCGGGGGGTAGGGGGGCAGCAACTTTAATACAGTATATCGTGGTGCGAGAGCCTTCAATTTCAATTGGACATACTAATACCATTTTTTTCTTAACATTTATGTCCAGGATTGTATCCTAGGATTAATCAATAAATAACAATAATGAGGTCAAACACTCATGTTGGTACATTTGCATTCTGTTGCAGGGGAGAAATGGGTGTACTCAAACTTTCTTAAGTCCAAGATGATCCATGAGTTAATGCCAAAAAGTTCTAAAATAGTTGTCTTTGACACCAGATTGAATGTAAGTTCACTCACCATTATAGAATACTTGAAGATTCAATCATGTAAAGGATTGTCAGTAGAAGATGACAACCAGGAAACTCTGCTGACTTTGAAGAGAGAAATAGATTGTGCCTGTTTTGTGCAGTAGATTAGAATTATTTTCTTATTTTTTGGTTCAACCTTCTCTCAACAACCTATTAAATGGTAATACTTTACACAAGTGCAAAGATCTCAAGTGGCAATAAAATTCTGAGGACTGGATTTTTTGTGGGTTCACCAAATTTGGGCAGAGTAATGCATGAAGACAGGAAGGTGAACTCAATTAACTTTGTTCTTTTTTTCATTTTAAGGTCAAAAAAGCATTCTTTGCCTTGGTAGCTAATGGTATGTAGAAACTTGTGATGACATTGTTCATGGACATATGGGATCTAGATTTTAGTCTTTTCAAGAGTGTTAGAGTAGTTAATCTTTGAGTCAGTGAGTAAGATATTTTCAACATTAGATGAAATTGACATTATCTCCATGTAATCATGACAGTAACTTGTTTGCTTACAAGTAGCGTTATTACAAAGTAACATTTTTGTTTGAAAAAGTTTTTAAAGTGAAAACGCTGGTAGATTTTTCATCCATAATGATATACAAAATTTTGTATTAATAATTCTCTTGCAGGTGTGAGATCAGCCCCAGTGTTTGATAGTTATAGACAAGATTTTGTAGGTAAATTATTTATGACTTTTTGCTCTGAGTGTCTATGTATAAATTAAATTAATGTGTACACATTTCTTGTTATGCACACAATGTATGTTTACATGTCTGTCTTATTTGTATTTATTTATATATTCATTCATTTATTTATTTATTTTGTTTATTTATTTGTTTGTTTATTTATTTAATATTCATTTATTTATTCTTTTATTCTTTTAACAGGAATGTTAACTATAACAGATTTTATCAATATTCTACGACGTTACTATAAGTCTCCATTGGTAAGAGTCTTGTTTATTGGTTTGTGAATTTCTCATCTACAGTGTATGTCTTTGAATGCATTTGAATATTTCTATCAATAATGTGCTATTATACAAATATTAAATATTAAAGGTATTAACTAGCACACTTTTCCTTACAAACGTTCTGCTTACAACTGCATTATTCCTTACAACTGCTACATGCTCACAATCTTCTACTTGTAGAATTTGCTTGGCATCATTGCCTGATTTCTCGTAAACCTCACTGAGACCTTCAAGGACAGGAGGCAAGAAGGCAATGTCTCACTTGCAGTCTAGAGTAACATATTCCTTAAAACATGCAAAAGAATGAAAAGAAATAAAATATGGTTATCTTTGACCTAACAGTAAAATCAAATTAAACGTAATGTCTAAGCTATTGACATGGTAACTGGTAGTAACATAATATCTAATATTAGCTGTCTTTAAACTAACATTTAAAACAAAAGATGTATTAATGGCTGCAATACAGGTACCAGCTGTTAAATAATTAATAAGTTTCAGGGGTCCATCTTATTACATTTCTTATAGCCTGTGTATTGGCCCTTAGGGGAAAGAGGGAGGGGAGGGGAAGGGAGGGAAAAGGGAGAGAGGGAATGGGGAGAAGAGGGAGAAAGGGCCTGCAGTAAACCCCATTTTTTCAAATTCTTCATTCTCATACAAACAAATATTAATAATGATCGGCATTTTTAAAAAGCTTTGGGGTTCACTGCATGTCATTCCTTCTTCCTCTCCCCATTCCCCTTCCATCTCCCTTCCCTTTGCACTTAGGGCTGCTACACAGGCTACATTTCTTCACATTTTCTTGATCTTTTGAAAATTGTTCCATTAATTAAAAGTAGTTTTAGTTATTATATTTTATTTATTTATTTATTTTTTATTTATTTATTTTTTTACTGAGAACAAATAATAAAATAATTTTGTTGTGATTTTCTAATAAAATACTATTAAAAGTTCTCTAATTTTCTAACTTTCACCAGGAAAGTGGTTCATCCAGGAAGGTATGCAAGGTTTTTAATATCTAACTTTAATTTGATTAAAACTTATTAAAGCCTCCTTTTCTGTTATAAAATAATTGTAACAAATAAACTATTGGCATTTTCTGTAAAATTTATTATTTGTACATGAATGTACATTGTTAACATTTTCTGTTTGTTTATCTCTTGTTATCTATGTACATGTATGTTAGTTGTGTTATGTAAAGGGTTAGCTGAAAGGTTCAGGCAAGACTCTCAGACAAGCTTTTTTCTTGCCCTTGTTTTCATCAATTCCAGAATCCAAGATGGCTTTTTTGTGAGCAACTGAACTTTGAAATAGATGAAATTTGACTGAAATTTTGCAAAACTTATTTTTTATACCATTCAGCACCATACATGGAAGCTATTGCTCACTTTACCACCGTGTGCATAATTACATGTCCCGCCAGACTTAAGTCTTCATTAGGATTTGGTCAATAAGCTACATAAGTATAGAAAACTCCACTTCTGTCTGGATTTTTGGTAGCCTATTGATCAAAATAATCCCTAGTAGAGACTATAGTCTGGCAGGATGCATAATTTTGCACACTGATGGTAAGTGAGTAATACATAATGCACTAGCATATATGTCTCTTTCTTAACTGTGACCTCTCCCTCTGTATTGCAGCTGCTTTAAACTTCTGGGTCCAGTTTCTTGAAGGCGAGTTACTGCGAACCCAGGGTTAACATTAAAGGTTTCTTTATAGTTAACCCTGGGTTAGCACTACCCCTCCTTCAAGCAGCCAGACCCTGGCTTGTTAACTGGTACATGCATGTATGATAATTATTTAAAACTGCTATTTAATAACACTGTCTATATGAACAATAAGCTAAAATGTGATTAAATTTAACTGGCAATTATCCATGGATGTATGCTGAGTTATATGTAGACAACATGTGAAAGACAAACATACAGTGTACAATAAACGTACTTGTAATCAATTCTAGTCACATCCATCAGTTTTAGCCTTAAGCAACCACAAGTTGGGATCATATGTCAAAAAAACACTGTCATGTGTACTATTCAGTGCTATTTTTAACTTATTCATCTTCATTTAGTATTCATTTTAATATGAATGAATAATGAAAGAGACTTTTTGGAGGAAAAGAAAATGCTCTACAGAGCATGAAACTTCAGAACTTTTCACATACATAGTTTTATAGAGTATGGTTGATCTCTATACAAGCTCTGCTCAATTGCACATTGCAGTTATTGTATTTTAATTGATTAATTAAGGCCATTGTATTATGCCATTGTTGTCATTGTTACCATGCTTTTAAGGTCTCTGTTATTGTGCACCAATTTCCTGTCATTGTTCATGTACATATTATAAATGGCTTACTTATTTCAGGTTCAGATGGATGAACTAGAGGAACATAAAATAGAAACATGGAGAGGTAATTAACCTGATATTTGTTTTTGGGGTGTTTCAACATCTTCATTCACTATGTATACCTATGCACATTTGACACCTAACATGCTTGTTTTGCAATTGTCAGTAATTTCACCAGTAATATAAATAGTTTTATAGATAATTGAACTTAAAGTCTTTGAATTTCTTTGTAGAAATCCAGTCACTAAATCAAGGTCATCCTAAATTGGTTCGTATTGGCCCAACACAAAGGTTTGATACTCCACTTCTAGTTAGAATTTGCTGAAGTTTAATTGATACTCTCCAACTGCTTTTAATTATTCCCTTAGAACATGGGAAATATGTTCAACTCAACTTCAACTCAACAACATAAAACTTGATGTGGCATAACACAACACAATACATGACAAACAAAATAACTTACACACAAAAACACAGCACAACACAACACAACAATAATAACAACAACACATGAAATGACAACATAACACAACACAGCACATCACAAAAAACAATGTAATGCAATAAGTTTATTAGATGGAAGACCTTTTGGACAGTATTTTGCTCCAATTAAAACTGTTAGGTGATAGTATTGTTGATAATATTGTTTGTTGATTTTAGTCTTTATGATGCTGTCAAGATGCTGTTGGATCACAAAATTCATCGTCTTCCTGTCATAGATAATGCTACAGATAATGCACTATGCATTGTTACACATAAAAGAATACTAAAGTTTTTATTTTCACATGTAAGTTAAAATAATATGATCAGTGTTTTTTTACTTTAGAGGCACCCTATATCCTGGTTTTTTTTTGTTTTTGTTTTTGGTTTTTTTTTGAAGAAAATAATTATACCCTTTTCATATAATTGGTCTTTCAAGAAGAATGACACTGTTTTCACACATTCTTTCATAGGAAATGATACCTTTTTCAAATACCTATGTGACATATTTGCCCATTCTTCTATGACCTTCAAATTCCCCCTTCCCTAGTAATTTGCATTGAATGGACAGAAGAACTTTGTATTATTATTATTCAAGTATAAAAAGGTTTATATGTATTTTATTTCAATTGATTTTCCTCCCAATAAGTTTCCACACTCAAAAAAGTGTCCCTCTCTACTGCATTTTTTGAAATAAGCACCCCATCACAAATAAACACCCCATCCCCTGTGTTAAAGAGACTGATAATACTAGAGTATGTGTAAAGTAAATGAATAAGATATGTGAATAAGATATTGCTGTAAAATCAATGGTACTTCTTGGATATTCTGACTCATGTGAATTTCAAAAGCTGACATTGAAAGCAAATCATTGATACTTAATGTCATTTGTTGTTTATTGACAGATCAAACAATTACAAATGCCTGATTTTATGAAATGTTCTTTGCAAGATGTTGGGATAGGAACTTATTCTAATGTTGCAACAGTAAGCTAATTATCATAGATACAATGATATAGATTTAAAACTTTCCTATTTGTTGCAAGGCAGCAATTACACTGTGCAATTTTCTCGGCAATTTGTCTTGCAACACTAGAAACTGCATTGTTGCAGATTGCCATGACAAGATGTTACACTGTGCAACACATTGCAGCAACCTGAAATGTTTTTTACTAATGAAAGATGGGGAGGACTGGTATCGTTGGCACTAGAAACTGGCACAAGATGTGCACATAAGCTCTTCAGGAAAAATTTTTTTTAATTGCAAGCCAAGTAGCTGGAGGGGTGTTACACAGTGCAATGACATTGCACATTGCTGCAGTGGGTTGCAAGAAGTAGAACTGAGTTCTACTTCGTACAACATTGTACACAAAAAACATTGTGAGACAAGCCCTGTTACACTATGCAATTCTTCAACTTAGCTCACAACACTGTTGCAAAAGTTGCTGAGAAAATTGCACAGTGTAACTGGGCCTTAAAGGAACTGTCACATGACATGTACATAATGACTGCATAACCAGTGCTAAGGGGGAGAGAGAAGGGAAGGGACAAGGAAGGGAAATAGCACTTCTCTAGGTAGACTAGCTATGCAGGCTAACTATAGTGAAGTCCTTTGATAACCATTTTTGTCAGTTGAAAAATGTAACATGTAACCCTTCATTCCAAGCTGTGATAACGTGTATACTGTCTTTACGTTTTAAGGTCACTCCAGATACTCCACTTATTACAGCTTTACACATGTTTGCAGAGAAGAGAGTATCTGCACTTCCTGTTGTTGATGAAAGTGGTGGGTATTTTTGTGAACTTCAACACCTTGTACACCTTGTACTCTCTTGAGGGAAGGCTTATACAGCGATACTTCATGTTTACTTAACACTTTTTTATTTAACACATTGTAATGCTACTGAGTGTGCCAACCATTTTCACAATAACTTTTCATGAAAAAAAAACCATTAGATCTCTGGTTGGCACATGATGACAAAGCTTAATGTCACATGAAGTATCGCTATTATGAGAGCAGTTTTCGTATGACTGTGAAAATAGCACATTCACAGCACAGCACAGCACAGCACAATTATGACATGCATTTCAAATGTTTGTATAGACAACATAACACTCAGATACATTACAACTGTACGGCGCGATCCATTTCACATTCTTACAGTAAACTGCTCAAAAAACAACTGTTATTTATTTATTTGTTTACATCTTCACCAATGGCTAATCAAAAATGCAATGGGGACCAGAGGCTATTCACAAATATAAGAGTAAGATAGAATAGCCTCTGGCTGCAGGGTAAACATTTTGTTGCCTTTTGAGAAGAAAAAAATATTGTTACATTGTTAATTACTATCATGTGTTGTTTTCAGGAGTTGTTGTAGACATCTATGCAAAGTTTGATGTTATTGTAAGTAGCTTGTTAGTCGTATTATGTCGATAGATTTTTAATTCAATCTGACTTATGTTGCTCTTTGTATAACAGAATCTTGCAGCTGAAAAGACGTACAATAATCTCGATGTTACAGTCCAACAGGCACTTTTACACAGAGCTGAGGTACAATGAAATCACGTAGAACATTTGAACAGTGTTAACATTTGAACATGCAAATAAATTTCAAAAAGGGTTGTGGTAGTTTAGGGTAAAGGTCTATTGGAACCCTCTTACGGCCATACCATTATTACGCAGCTTGGCCCTGCTAAAGTTCACCGTATATTACGTGAACCTTATATTACGGTAAGACACCAACGTTGACCAATCACAAGGCTGACACGTGGCACGGCGCAACACGGAACAGTATGTCCACCTTAGGATGTGTCGGCGTTATAGCGCAGTTCGATTCGACTGGAACCTGACAGAGACCTCCACGCTGTCTGTCTTCTAAGGGTGTAGTCTGAGAGATTCCGCTGAAGATGCTACCTGCAACTTTCAACACTAAATACATACACCTGTAAAAATAATTTTTTTGTCATTTTTAGGGTTTTGAAGGAGTACATAGATGTTATTTAGATGAAAGTATGTTCACAATAATAGACAGACTAGTTGAAGCAAAGGTGAGGCGTAATAAGCGGTTTACTGTACACCACTGAATCCTAATCCAGTTCCCCTCTGTATACCTGTTATAGATGGGGAAATCACAAAGAAATTCTTCAAACTATAACTGTGGAGGACTAGTAGACACGTTATCTGTCAATCTGCTAACTTTATTGTTGGTGGAGCACTTGACTTACAGAACTAGTAGAACGAGAATAAATCTTCCCTAAGACAGCGCGACTTTTCAGTAGGCGTTCCTTACTCGGACCGTTTTCTGTATTCGAGGTCTATCCAAACTAGGTCACTGTGTTACTGTGGTCTTGATCTACTGAGCGGCGTGTCTGTGTCCGAGTCCTGTTCTTACAAAGTTAGATCTATTTATACTGCTTACTTAGCATGTTACACGTCTTAATTCAAAGTAACTCAAGGTCAGTCACACATCGTGCGACTAACTCATGACGAACATGTTAAGGCCTATCGTAAATCATTTGCTGACTAACAAAATAGGTTTTGATTAAAACATCACCTGAAGTTGTCAAAAATGTGCTCAAAGTAAAGACCGTTGACCTTTTAGTTCAGTTACAGTAGAAATCCAGGCCCGCGCGTCGTGGGCTTGAATCCCACTAAATATCTTTCAGTCTCAAATTCTTCATATTCTTTCTCAGCTCGTTTGTAATTACAACGGTTCTTGTTCGTTCACAGGTCCATCGATTGGTTGTAGTTGATCACGGTGACCACTGTATTGGAGTTCTGTCTTTGTCAGATATTTTAAAATTTCTAATCCTAAAGCCAACAGGTTAGTAAGAGTAGGCCCGTTCAATACACAGGGAGGAACAGCTTAGGGAGGAGAAAGAAAGAGGGAAAATGACGCAGAAAAAATTGTTTTGGGAGGGGGAGAATACGAATGAAAGTAGTGAAGTGAGAGGAATTAGAAAAAGAAACGAGGAAGGAGAAGTTGTCAAAGTAGGTAGAGGGGAGACCTCCGGCCTCTCAAGTACGCTGCAGCGTGTCAAGTACCTAATTACTGAAGTAATTTGGGAAAAGAGCGGCCTCTGAATCAAGTTGGTAAGGCGTAATTTCGAAGTCTGTCGCATATTGCGACACTGGAGTGGTTCGCTTTTGAATCACCCTGCCCTTCCAAAGTTATGTCGCTCCCCAGAGTCGAACTTAATAGCATTAGGCACGGCACGTGACTGGAGCGGCGTATGAAATGGGCCAAACTTCGTTTAATAACTTTACACTTCTCGTGTGGAATACGCATATGACTATGTTCCCTGATTTACTACGTTTTTCTTCATTAAAACGTTAAATTGTTGTGGAATTAAGAGATTGAAGATTGGTACAGCCAGTTTGCGAAAATCGCAAAAATTAAGAGATCCTGATATAGCAAGAAATTATCGTAAACTGACATTGAATGCGTCACGAAAAACAACAAGGAAATATGACAGAGGAAATAGTTCTTTGCGCACGCGCTGGAACGATGGCACTTGTGTCGTGGTGTGTAGTTTTATAGACCATGGTTCTCAGCCAATCAGAAAGCAAACATTTTACAGATTGTTGTTAAATTGATATTTATTAACATTTTGTTGTTTTCATTAGGACCATTGTCTCCTAAAGCTACATGAGATACATGGTGCCAGCGTGGAGATTACGCATGGTTTGCAAGATATAGAGATTAATACAAATACTCTTCAAGGATTGAATAGCTTGTTTTGAAAATAACTTGTTGCTTGAACAGTGAATTTAACGATTTATAAAATAGCTTTTCAGTCGTCATTGGCATCGGGGATTTGGACTTCTTTTTCAAAGGGACAAACACTACTTTTGGAGTGGCTTCCCTTTTTGTCCCATCTTGTTCTTTATTTCTGTCTTTCTTAACTTTTCGCTTAATTTAACCTGATAGGCGAGTGACAAGAGGGGATAAAAGGAACTCGACAAGTGATGTATAGGCCGATATTTGGGTAGACGAGGAAAAGTCATTCCTCTCGGGTTTTGCTGTTTGAATGGTACTCGGGGGTCGGTTTCTCGAAGCCCGATCAATGCTAATCCGGTATTGAAATGAATACTTTTCTGGAGAGTTAATCCTGGAACTCAGGCCGGGTTAATAGATCGATGAATCCACATGATTCACCAGAATTAGCCTCCTCCGCATGGTATCTCTATTTTCTCCTCTCTTTGGGATTCCTGTGGGATTCTAGCGCCTAGTCCATCTCTATAAGCAACACAGGAAACCCAAGATATATAAATATTCAAATTCTTAGATTATAGAGACGCCTTCGGAGGAGGCTACACTCGAATCAACTGAATCCTAGGAAAACCTTCATCTGATCATGTGATTGATTTCTATAATAGACCTGGATCGTTCGTGTTGCATGGCATTCAGTACAGGTGATCAATGCTGGGTATTGTAAGGAGTTTTGTAAAGATTATATATCAAGAGTAACGATAAAGATCAATATTTAAATGGATTGTTTGTTTAGTGGTTGTGTTGAAGAAAGAAACTTGAGGAACCAAAACCCGGCGCGCACGTTTCTTTGCACTCTCTATACACACACACTGAAGAGCAAAAGAAAAGCAAAGCTTAGCCAAAGTGTTTTCTGCTTTTTGTTAATTGTATCTGCCAGAGTCTTTATGTTGTGATTTGTTTTTCGATGGTTCACAATTAACCGCCGTGCCGGTTGGCTGGGTTGAGCGTCGCGCGCGGTCTTTCGTTCGGGAGGTCGGGGTTCGATTCCCGGCCGGACCAACACTCAGGGTCTTTAAATAATTGAGAAGGTGCTGCCTTTGTAATTACATCTACAAATGGTTAGACCTTCACGTCTTCTCCGATAAGGACGTTAAACTCCACATAAATGGAGACGTTACAGCAATAAGTTCGGCCCGGGGGATTAGCGTTGAAAACTACTTAAATATAAAAAAATTTAGAGTATTACTTTACTTTCATAATTAACAGTACCCAGTTCTGGTTTAAACCTCTTAAACAAACCCGCTAAATACTCATAAATTACCCATCATACAACTCCTAAACTTGGCCCTTAAAAAGTATAAACCACTGGAAAATAAACAACATTTATACTCACAGTACAGCGAAACAAGCGATCGTTTTGTGATTGTATAAATGAAGTGGTTTTCTACATTTGAGTCAAAGTGTTCCTGCCGGCTTATGATGTGAACATGGTAGGTAGACGATCCGCGCGCGTTTACATGTCTTGAACAGGCTCTAGCTAGGAGGGAGGGAGGGAAGGGGCTGTTGAAGGGAAAAGGGGAGCCCTTCCTCCTCCCCTTCCCCTAGCTCCCACTAGACTCCGTAGTCTATCTTGAAGCACGCGAAAATTGAAAGAAGAGAGAAGTGTTAGATCTTATAATTTTAAAACTATATTCACATTCATGTGAAATGTTACAGAGAGCAGCTGCATCGTGCACTTTGGAAGTAACATCTGCCATGTCTTGGTGGATGAATAACACGAGCCAATTAAGTTTTAATTTAACTGGTAACAATTCAAAACTAACAAATTATAGACTGCAGGAAACCGTCTTTTATTCTTTTATCATAACAAAGTAGGGTGGGGTGAAAACCAGTCAAGAACAATGCACTGGACTGCGGTCAGCGATTTTATATTACGCCGAGGTATTTATAGTTTTCTGTACTGATTCATTCGTCTTTTAAATGCGTCAGTCGAGGTGTACTTATGGGAAGATGAGTGAATAATTTAGTTCTTAAAAAGTCATCGAATAAAATCTCACTTCCGTTTCAACGCAGAAACGATTTTTTAATGTTTATTACGTCATATCTCTTCAACTTCCAAAAAAGGAGCGGTCCGCGAACACTTGTCGTTGAGAAATAAACTGAAAATAACTAGAAGAAAATGGAGTTTATCAGCAAGTAGAGCATTTTGCAATGATCAGCATCTGCACAAAATGATGAATAAAAACGTTTGAAATAAAACCAACAATTTGTCATATAAAAGCGAGCTAAAGTTAAAAGTTTGTTCGGTTAAAAGGTAGTCTGATAAAGATACGACATGGTGCTACACAATGAAACCAAGCGTGTACTTGTTAACCAATAAACTCTTCACAAGCACCTAACAAACCGGTGTTTCGATAGTTTGAACACAGGTACCAAAGAGCATTCTTCACGAAAGAATACCCGTACCGGCTCAACTTCCTCTTCAAAATCACTGATCTTTGTCTTGTTTGAAGAAATTTGTTCCCAATTTTTGATTGTTCACTGGTTAACGAGAGAAAGAACTCACACAAGACGCTGGACGTTGTGTGAAGAAAAAGCTTCACAGTTTGGACGTGGAGATCAAGTTCTTTTAATAATGGAGTACAGTATTCATTTCGTATAAATAATTGCTTCGTGAAACTATGATTTCAAGGAGACGGCTCATTTATTACACTATTTTAATAACCTCGCTATTTTGGATATTTGGGACGATAGCATTTTTCTTCCTTCAATCTGTGGAGGTCAACATAGAAGTCAAACGACGTCGACAAGTCGAGTACTTGAGTAAACCGAACTGGAACTTCAAGGTTCAAAGAGAAGAGCCTCCGCCATTAGCAGCTCCTAGAGGGCGTCTAGATATACCAGTCAAAGTAAAAAAAGACATTACAAAACCCACGGAAGAATTATTTCCAAAGGAAGAAAACCTCGCAGCTTTTGAAGAAAAACTCACAAATTTTAAAGAAAAACCCACAGATTTTAAAGAAAAACCCACAGATTTTAAAGAAAAACCCACAGCTTTTGTAAAACCTAAGAAAGTTATATACTCTGTTGCAGAGTATGAGAAATATCCTGCAGGGGCAAAATTAGACGGTCCAGGGGATGAAGGGGAAGGCGTTACTGTAAATCCAAAGTTTAAGAAGAAAGAAGAAGATGGATATGAACTACATTCGTTTAATTTGGTGGCAAGTGATATGATGTCTTTGCATAGAAGATTACCTGATTATAGGAACGAAGCGTAAGTCTTGAACCATGCTGTAATTACTAGTATCTCATTTTCACGTGATACGATGTTTTGGGCTACAGTCCACAGTTAATCCCTACGAATTTGAAAACATCGTTTTTGCTACGGTTCAATCTCTCGTCCATATTTTTCAGAAATGGCGGTTTTCATTGTCTAAGGTACGAAAATGCAGAAAAAGTGCGTTTGAAGAAGCACTAAAATTCATACGGATTAGTGTGGACGTACGTACGTACGTAGGTAGGTAGGTAATGAGTAACGCATCATGAAATCACGTGAACCGCTTGGATTTTTGTATGCCCGATATAAAGAAAATCGATCGCGACTTTAGCGTGGCTAGTAGAATGAAAACATGCTAAAAGAAAGCATTATATGATTTAACACATCTACAAACACTCACATTGTTTCTGATTGGCCGGTTAATTAGCAATGAATTTTGCAATTACAGTAATTCATTGAACGCATCAGGAACTCTGTTTTAGATTGATAATGATCCAATTTCGTGACAGAATTTTTTGTGAAAACACATAAATAATTAGTTCAACAAAGATTTGTTTTTAAGACATTCTAATTTTTATCCCATTATTGTAGAAGCTTTAGATTATAATCTTTAAGATATGCTTTCGTAAAATTCTCCCACCAGGTGATTTCTCGCTCAGTATACAAAAATATTCGTTTACATATTTAACGGTATAAAAGTATATCAAAGACACGTATTTCTGTCGACGCTGGGCTGAATAACAATTACTAAGAGGGTGGGCAACGTTAACTACAATCATCTCCCGAGAACTCGAATCCGGCTCAAAAGAAATTAAAAAGACCAAATTTTCGAAGCTCAAGTTATTGAGTAAAATTACAGTAAATGTGTGGAGCAAATGTTTTAGTTCGATGCGGCGCGATCGATCAGAGACCACCTCGAGTTCTTGAGGGTTTGAGTTACCGTGAGTTAATTTTAATAGATACAAAAGGAAGCGAGGAATATCAAATATTGGTATTTTTCAAACTCACTTGTTATTCAAGAACAAAACTGTATCACTAATAATGAAACTGTACATAGATATTTCAAATCCAATACGGGCAACGAAAATCGTGCAACGTTGTCTTGTTGAGCGACTGTTGCATGTTGCGAAAACACTTGTTTTAGGTTTTTTCATTTGCATATATAAAGGTAGTTTTTATGCTTTCTACAAAATAGTTTCCAACTAGCAACAACTTTGTTTTGTTTCCTAGCGTTGGTAATATATAGAAGCACCAAGCTATCCTTTAGCAATTTATCAATTCCTCGCCTATTGCGTTAAGCACCCAAATAGAAACTGAGAAGCTATTCACTGGAATTAAAATTTAAACCATTTCCATGCGTTAGAAAGCAGACTTCCAATGCTTTTTCCTTCGCATTTACTTAGGTTGGATTTGAGCAAAAGCGTCGAAACTTGGACCTTCCAACTTATTTCCATCTTATTTCCGACAAATTTCCAACCCATTCAAATGGTCCAAATTTCCCAGTGATTATTCAGATGAAATTGCTCTACTCACTTGTGGTATTCAAAAGCCGATTACCGTTGATCCAAGATTAAATCTAAAGAAAACCATTAATTTTAATCCAGGATTAGCGTTAATCGCCCTTCAAACAACTGGGCCCTGCTCATTAAATATACATTGGCGCGTCCTATACTATACTGATAGTAGAGACTCTTAAGCTGATTTGCACGAGTCGACGATATCGCAAAACGCCGGTCACGACAAATTCGTCATTTTGTGTTACGTGTTGTCGAAGCCAAAGTTGCACCAAAATTGTCAGTCCATTCGATATGTTACACGGCATAAACTTTTCGCGCAACAGCGTTAATAATTGCGCAAATTTGTCTCGCGTGACAGCTTTCCGTAATAAAGACGCACAAACGCGATGAGCACGAATCTCGGAAGCACCGTCTTCGATCTTAGAGCTAGGTTGGCATTCTTGTCAGGACGAACGTTTGCATGGAGCTTTCTCTTGTCCTAAAACCTTGAAGACGCGGACGGGGCGCACATAAAAAGAAACGTGCTCGTCTCGCGTTTCTCGTTGCGTAATTCCATAGCAGTGATAAAAACTCAGTGAACACATGAAACTAGAGTAGATTTCGTATGAGTGTGAAACGCACGATGCCGTGTTGTGACGGTGTCAGTGCCGTAATTTCTATAAAAACATTCGAAATTCCTGCCGTAACCGTGCCGTGACCGTGCCGTACCGTTTTCACACTGATCATACGAAATTTGCTCTAGTATAGGCATTGCGCGTCTGATGATACAACGTACTATAAAATCTGTGCCCTCCATCAGAGTCAAACGGGTTTTGTTTGGCCACTAGTGGACGAGGTGTTCACGGGAAACGTATTTTAAAAGGCACGGACCAACGGTACACTAAGTCCTCGGGTGGTAAGGACATACGGTACGTTGCGGTCACGATTACGATAATGTAGTTTCCGTTTTCATATACCGTTCTCCCAGTCATACGAAAACTGCTCGATCTATCGATATACAGAAAGGTTCGGCCTTTCGGCCTTTCGTATGGGTGTGAAACGGACAGCGCCGTGCGGCGACCGTGTCAGTGTCTATAAAAACATTCGAAATTTCTGCCGTGCCGTGACCGCGTGCCGTGCCGTTTTCACAGTCATACGAAATCTACTCTAAGGGCATACGGTACGGGCACAGTTACGATACGTACATATGGTTATATACGTAGTTACAACAAGGACATAAGCTAGCTATATTAACCGACAATACGGGCGTACGGTGTAATACGGTTATGATGATACGGAAATGTGAGAGATGCCGCGCTAATCAGGGATCAATGCAGTATTACAATACAACAAAACGATCGTAACGTACCCGTAGCCTGCGAATACAACTGCCTCACATTGCGTACAACTCTATCGTATACGGCGTTCGTGGAATTTCACGCATCTCACACTGAATCAACTCCATTCATACAGCTACTAATTCATGACATTTGAAGAAGCACCCATTTCACTCACACTGAATTCATGACATTTGAAGAAGCACCCAATAAACAAAGTTTGGTTCCTTTATGCTCTTTATGACAGGTGAAATTCTACGAGAACGATCATTTTTTCGGTTTCTTTGACGTCTTGACTTTTGTTCAAATCTATTATTCTCAAATTGACAAATCAAACGAATTAATAACTCGCTTAGTAGGAGGGCTAGCTTATCTCAGCTCAAGGCTACTAGGTCTAGCATCGACAGTGAAATTTACTTTCGCCCACTGATTAAGTCACCGATCAGAAAAAAGCTGTTTTTTATCTGTTTGTGACCTATTAGCGGCTACTTCATTAGCTTGTTTTCCGACACGCCATCTATAACCAAAAACAGGAAATTTCTCCCTCTAACCCAATCAGAACTCTGGTCGACGCCGATTAACATTTGTGGACGGCAGGAGGTGTTTTTTCATCGTCAATGGATATGCTGACCTATGCGGTGTATCCTCAATTAGTTTGAAAAGATAGCAAGCAAGACAACATAAATGCAGCATTAGAGTTTTTAGGGATCTCACAGCAATCTTAACAATCAATGATTCGCCTTTGACTCTTATGTCCTGTTCTGTTTTTAATTTGCTTCGCATTGATCCTTATGCTTTGGCTATCTTGGCTAAAGAAACACAACGCTTGTGGTTACCATTAAATAATTTAAATACCAACATGTTTTAATTAAGAGACAGAGCCCGAGGATAAACGCGATACAATTACAGCATTCAAACCATCTTTCACCAATAGTATAGCAACACGGTTCCTATTTTTCTTTTTTATTTAGGCTGTTTCAAGGAATTAATATTCACAGATGTAGCCCGCCCAGTCGGAGTTCTTTGTTCGTGAAAGTAGTTTTTTATTGCCAAGAATAAATTTTGTATTAAGAAAAACAACGCTTGCGCGAGCTCCCCACATGAAAAACAAGTTGATGAATTTGAACAGCATGGCAATACGTACGTGGTGTGCCAATTCAACCTAACTAATTTTGGGGGGAGTCAAACAAAGCACCAAAACAAATTAAATAAAATTTCATAAATCAATTTCTTAAAATAACACATGTCATTGGATTAAAGTTTTTTTGTGTCTTCTGTGTTAATTGAGTTTTCCACGTTTTGTGTTCTAAGTCAATTATTTTGTGATGTTGACATAATGTTGACACCATAGACCATTGGTGCGATCGAGTGCGCATGATTCATGCAACGATCATCGACTGCATAACTAGTCGACCCATAGTAAACTTTACACTTGAGAATGATTTCATCTCCTACTCTACAAATCACTAGAACTGAATAAGTAGCGGATGTAATTACAATGAAATGATTTAAGCTATATCCTGGAAATGTAGAGTGGAGTGCTGTATTTTTACACACGTGGATAGCGAAGTATGGATTACGATATGGCCGCAATACAAGACAATATATTTAACTACTGATATCCAGTCATGATTATCCCAAAGAGACGGGTTTTGTTTTATGGTATTTTGCTGACGTCTATAGCCTGGTTATATCTTGCCTCGTATTACTTATTTACAATTGACACGACACAAAATGCAAGTGAACTTCGAACTCTGCAAGCAGTCGATTTTATTCAAGAACGGCATCGTTTTGTAAAACCTTTCAATATATCTGTACGAGCTAATTACGATAACACGCCGGACAGAAACCCTGATAAACCAGGAGAGTGGGGTGCTGGAGTTACTCTGAATTTCTTGGAGAAAAAAGAAGAGAAGAAGGGATACGATGGACATGCTTTTAACAAAGTTGCAAGTGATAAAATATCTTTACAGAGAAACCTATTGGACGTCCGAAATTCTAAGTAGGTGCTTCTTTACACTTCGGACTAAAGATTTTTCACACTAAAGTCGTATTATACGATAATGAGTTAGGTCATTCTGTAAGCTGCCTTCTTCGCGAAAATCACAGGTCAAGAACATATTATTAGCATTTGAATTTGAGTATCACGTTTATTGCTAAATACCAGTTCTAATATCATAATTCAAGTAGCCTGATATTAATAAATGAGCCGAGACTTCACTGGCTTGTTTAGTTCACTAAACATAGTCTGGAACTCGAGTCTATTAGAGCCCTACATCTCATTATTAATATGTACATTTTGGTTAACGTTGTCAACTCCTTGAGCATTGTTGAACTCTCAAGAGTTATTTTAAACCGCTTTCGCTGATCAGAATATCGAGAAAGCGATATGAAAGCTTGATTTCAGCGCTGAAATGCTAAGCTACTTCGAGCTATAAATCGTTATCTCCATTTTAAAAATCGCCTGAATGTCTACGTGTCACTTTCGATTGCTGTTTTCGAACGATTACCATAAATTGTTACATTGTTCGATTCTTGACGTACCTTGACTACGGCACAAGTGTTCCGATATCTCCTAAATCTTTTGTGATTGAAGGCTGGCGCTAATATATCTGTAGGATTTGATAAGAATATATTCACTTTCATTGCTTGCTTTTACAATTTAATTTATTAATACATGTATATAGTCTCAACACCGGCATACGGATAATGAATATCTAATATGTTTATGTATTTAGAATTACTTTCAAATAATTGCAATATTGTTATAATTTGTTTGTATATTTTTGTCAAATGATTTTAATATTGCTCCATTTTTGATCTCGTTTGTTTGTAGATGTAAAACCAAGAAATATCCAGTCCATTTACCAAAGAGTAGTATCATAATTTGCTTTCATAATGAAGCTTGGTCAACTCTACTTAGAACTGTACATAGCGTCATAAACAGAACACCACCAAGACTTTTAAAAGAAATTGTTCTCATAGATGACGCTAGTGACAGAGGTAAGCAGTATATAATCTTGGTTTGATTTTGGGTATTGGTAGATAATTCAAATTTTGGTTATTGGTTGGTAGATAATTCCGTTTTAAAATAAGATCAAGTCTCTAAATGAAATTTAAAAATCACTACAATTTCTGCCATAATGCTCAATCTCTAAATATAACAGTCATAGTCAACTCTCTAGCTTCCTTTGCAGCCTTTACAGACTCAATGAGTAATGAACAGCTGCAAAAGGAAGTTCAGTTCAATGACAAATAATAAACCCTTCAAAGGAAAAGCCTGTTTTATATTCCTCCAATATAAAAGCAGAAAACTAAAATGTGAATATTTTTTTACTTTCAGATGAATTAAAAGAAAAATTAGACAAGTACGTAGAAAAATTAAAAGTTGTTAGAATTATTCGCTTGCCAAATCGTCAAGGTCTAATACGAGCAAGATTAAAGGGTGCGGCAGCAGCTGAAGGGGCTATTTTAACTTTTCTTGATGCACATTGTGAGTGTTCAAAAGGCTGGCTTGAGCCTCTCGCTGCAAAGATTGCTGAAGACCCTTCCAATGTGGTCATGCCCGTTATTGATGAGATCAGTGATACTTCGTTCTATTATCATGCTGTGCCTGAACCATTTCACCGTGGAGTCTTTAGATGGAGACTTGAGTTTGGTTGGAAACCAATCCCACAATATGAAATGGAAAGACGAGCTGATGAAGCTGATGGAATCAGGTAATATCTTTATTTTAAAGGGAAAGGCAACCAGCCATTGCTTGTTCTAAAATTTACATTTGGATTAAAAAAAAACATTTGGATAAAAAAAAACTATTTTGGATAATCTTTTTTGTAAAATCTTGAACTGTATTCCCTGTGGGAATATCCTCTCTGAATATTCAGAATTGGAATTAGGTACTAAATTGTGTAAATTGCATAATTTCTTATTAATGATCCATTACATTTGACACAAGTAGTATGGTTGCCATAGTTACCATGTTGCACATTGTGTCTTCAAGATATATGGTCCATTAATGGTCTGGCATTATGTTCTACAATAGTATAGTTAGCATCATTTCCATAGTAACTGTTGCCATTTATATCTGTGTTTTATTAGGACTCCAGTGATGGCTGGCGGTTTGTTTTCTATTGATAAGAACTACTTTGACAAGATTGGTACATATGATACCGGAATGGATATATGGGGAGGAGAAAATATTGAAATTTCATTCAGAGTGAGTTGTCTTCATTTTCTCATTTTTACCATCCTTTGCTTTTTTGATTGCTCTCTCCCTCCCCATCTCTCTCTTTTTAATATTTTGACAACATTTTCCCATCTAATCTTACTTGCATTTCTCCCAATTAAATAAAATTAAATCTGTCCCTTTTATGAATTTGTTTTTCCTTTCAACTTATTTGTCTTTCTCTTGCATTTTTCTTTATGTTCTTACCATCCACTTTCTCTCAGTCCCGCTTTTTGTGCTTTTAATCCCTTTTCATTTTTATCAATATGTTCTTCCCTTCTACTTTTTTTTGCATTTCTCACTTTCAAACACCATTTGCTTTTCATCAGATATGAATGTGTCAATCCTTTTTGTCATTATGTTCTTCGTAACCACTTGTCTAATCTTTCTCCTGTGTTCTTCTCTTTAAATTGCTCTTTCATTTTCATGGGAACCAAGGAGATGCTTCTATGTTCCTTCCTTTTATTTTTTTCGACGTCTTCTTCACATCAACTCGCTTCTACATTTCATTTTAATCACTTCTTTTATCAGATTTGGATGTGCGGCGGTAAAATCGAGATGCTTCCATGCTCCAGAGTGGGTCATGTGTTTAGGCCTCGTTTTCCTTACTCCTTCCCAGCTCGACCTGGTCATGATGTGGATGTTGTAAGCAATAATCTAATGCGAGTAGCAGATGTCTGGATGGACGAATACAAGAAACACTTTTACAACATTCGCTTTGATTTGAAAAAGAAGAAACACGACGATGTTTCAGAAAGACTGGAACTTAGGAAAAAATTACAATGTAAAAGTTTCAAGTGGTACTTAGAAAATGTGTTTCCTGAGCTTGAAATTCCTGATACTAACTACCTAGCTGCAGGGCAGGTATGTGAAGTTACTGTTTTACCAGGCAGCTCAAAATAACTGAAAAAATGTCATATGGGATTAATTGGTAAACATTGTTTTAACATATAAATGGAGAATTTTTAACCCTTCTTCCTGTCAAGCAGTCGTTATCGCTAATGCGACCTTGCATTTTCAGACAGACTGGAACTACCATGATGAGGTCGCTATCTTGTTTCTGTATTATACTCATAATGGCCGACTAACAAGACACAAATACACTACTTTTCTCTAGCCGATGAGACGCAATAATTACTGGTTTGTGAAAACAGCCGTCTCACGTTATTTTGCGCCTCGATTTGCGGCGTGCGATATGTCAACCAAGGCATGCTGATGTCCCCTTTTTAATTTCCGAATCGAACAGCTGTTTTTGATAAGATGAATAAACTCTTGTCTCGTCTCATATTTGACGTTCTACTTCATTTTTGTCTTAATATGTGATAGGTTCGCAATCCCTCATCAGATATGTGTCTAGATACTCTTGGTAAGAAAGACGATGCACCATTAGGTTTATACACGTGTCATGGACAGGGAGGAAACCAGGTGAGAAAAATTTGTTATTCTACGATAATTGTCAACATTGCGTCCGTCACAGAGCAGATTTCGTGATGATTTTGATAGACCAAGACACTATCAATTAAAGCGCAAAACCCCAATGTTTTAACTTTTTAAATTCAAACACTTAAATTTAAGAAATAAAGTGAGTAGATTCCAGGTCCCCGTTCCACAAAGCGTAGGTACTGACTTACAAGTACTAATTGTAAAGTCCTATTTAACAAACGTCTTTATCGAAAACTAAAAGGAAATTTTCTCAGAAAGTTCTGCAGAATAAATAGAAATTACATGTTAAAAATAACTGGCCATTTTAAGAAAGATAAAATCGTTGTATTCTCATGCAGAAAAACAGATCCAATTTTTAGATATACGACTACTTGTAACTTGTTTACGCTGTGTGAAACGGCGGCCAGGCTGGAGATGTAAGATGACGATTTTTAAAGCAACATTGTTGTGTGCTGTAGTGCAACGTCAGGTACTGGTCTTTCCTTTACCGCTCCGCTGTTTTAGTTGCGGGCCTCCTGTGTCGCGGAAGGAATCCATATGCAGGCAAACGAAGCGGAGCGGCAAAGGAGAGCCAAAGTCGTGATCGCGTCCCAAGTTGTCAACTCATTATCTCGCCGTGACTCATTTTCAGTGGCATTTAGACGCAGATTTTCGAAATAATTGCTAGTAAAATAATAAACTAATGATTCAATTATTTACCGGCCCACCAAATGGCCATGGATTGATGACCTTACACAGACAAGTTACGTTCTCCACAAAGCGCAAATTAAACCGTCTGGGTTTTTTTTCCCGCGGCATGGCGAGGTCCGCTTTGAAAAAAATCTAAACTGTTTTCCGATGACTTTCGTTTTAGTACTTTGTGTTAACAAGTAAAGGAGAAATCAAATCAGAAGATAATTGTCTGGACTACAATGGAAGTGACTTGAACCTACGAGAATGCGATGGTTTAAAGCAGAATCAGAAATGGATTTACGAGGTAAAGATTATCTAGCGTATTTAGCAGTCGTTTGTAACACGTTGACAACAAACGTTAGGAAAAGGAAAGAACAGAAAAGAAAGAAGGGGAAATGGCAAAAGAAAAGAGAGCGGGAAAAGGAGAAGGAAAAATGAGAAAGAAGATAAAAATATAGAATTGCGCACGATGTTAACTGATGGGGATAGCGCTAATGAGTGATCGTGGAATTTTGTTAAATTAAGCTTTCTTTGCGGTCGGCCTTTTTTCCTTTTTCAGGCTCAGTACATCTCTCAAAAATTTGATGGCCGCCATTATTTTCATAGCGAAAAAAGATTCATCGTTACTTCACTAAAGTGATAATATTGAAGAGTGATTTAATAGTGGAACGTTAGGCAGCCCGCGTGCTTGTCTAGGGCCTTAGTTTCTATCCACGTCGCGCTGTTCTAAACACTCGCTAGGGCAGTTTTGCCGTCGAATTTGATGTGAAGTGACACTGAAGTTATAGCTTAGTTTTACATGGTGTAAGATTTTCACGCTACTCCCGCTTTTTAGTAACGTGATCAAGGTTTTTCTCGTTTCATTGACCTGGGTGACATATCAGGGAAAACGTTTTTTTAGTTTGTGCGTTTGTTTTTCGGTTGTGATGCAGACTATGATTTATCATGCAGTGTTGTCAGTGTTCATTTCGTTGTGGTGCCAAGCGGCGAGACGTTTAGTCGAGAGTGGCGAGTCAGTTAAAGTCCAGAAAGATAAGGAAAAAGAAAACGAAAAAAAAAACCACATGGGAACCAGGATAGTGAGACTAACAACAACAACTCATCACACTCTGATAAGAAACTGACGTCAATGGTTACCATAGAAACTAGATATCGTAACTGTACTAACAATAGACTCGTGTTTTTGTTTGGATTATAAAATTATTATTGTTTTTTAGAATAATATTTTGAAAAACCCCCGTCACCATGTTTGTTTGGATCGTGGACGTGATGGGAATCAGTACGCTAGAGCAAAAACATGCAATGGAGGTGAAAGCCAAAACTGGGAATTCTCCAAGACAGAAGAAATGGATGAGTGAATGAACATGACCTACTTTTTGGCATGGATCCACCGCGTCTTTGTTTTATATCGCCTCGTTTCCGTGTACTCGTTCCAGTCTCCCACGAATCTTTTCAACTCCTCTAATTCACGAAAATTCTTATTTGACTCTTACAGCTGATTATTGCTGTAAAATGGTCGTTCACGAATAATTCCCAATCTGGTTGACAATAAATAGGTCTTTCTTATTTTTTGAGTATTGATAACTTTTCTTATTCAAAATATTTCTCATCCAGGCTGGGAATTAAATAGCCGATTAAGTAATCATTTTCAGATACCTTTTAAATTTAGTCGTTTTTGAAAATTGAAATTTATTTAAATAAAACAATGATATCATGTTCATAAAATGTTGTTTTAGTCATCGCTTTGTGCTGGCGCTTGTGCACGCAGATTTAAGACTCACTGATCCGATGTGTGTGGGGGTTGTTTGTTGTTGTTGTTGTTGTTTTGAAGCGTGCATTCGTGCATGTATGTTTGGTTGACGCGAAAGAAGAATTGAAATGCATTATCAACAGTCCTGTCGTGTTTTACTGGTACTGGCTGACGTTGAGTGTTTGGGGTGGGTGTGGTTATTTTGCATTGCAAATTCCGTATTTTGTTCACTTAAATTGTGTTTATTCAACTACATTAATTTTTACAGCAATCCAAAACACATGCAGTTGTTTTTTAACCGAAATATCTAAAATTGTTTGACTAATAAACTAAATAACGTGTGAAACAAGGTGTCTGGTCAAATTTCACGGAAAGTTTTGACCGTCTATCAAGCCACTTCAGTTAAGCCAGAATTGGTGACTTTGGTTAGTAAACCAATTTAGTGCCACATGGATTTGCAACTAATATTTAACTTACAAAATAAGGAATGTGCGGAGCATTGTGATTTCCAACTATAAAATACCCCCTACTTTTCCCCGTAGCTTTATCTTTGGGAATCATTGACCTGTAAAGATCAGTGGCAGGTGCCCAGTAGGGCGGATATTTGAAGCGCGCAGTATCTAACACGAGAACTGAGTTTGTTGTTAGATCAAATGCGGCGACTGGGCTAAAATGGCCATCACCGTGTTGATTTAGAGATTCTCTATGAAATGAAATAGCCATAACTTGGTTTAGATACTCCTCGTTTAGACAGTGGTCAATAGTTTGAGAGTTGTCATTGAGTTGACGCGAGATTTGCTCACCTGAACAAACTCTATAAAGATCCTCAAGGAATTCTTCATAAGCTTGCTTGGTATCCTGTGCACGGATAAGTGAGCAAATAGCTCCATTTTCTTGTGCCATATTCTGAAACTCATCCATTGTAATTCCTGACGTTTTAACAAGATCAAGTTGTAAGGCATCCATAGAGCGTTCAAACACTTCCTCAGAAAACCAACGCCAAGGAGTCTTCCAAGTAGTTTTGGGATCGATTCCCAGTGCATTCAACACAACGACAAGCGTCGCTATTCCACAATATGCTGGTTCAGTCTGGGGTTTATAGCACGATGTTAAATGTAGATATGGTACTGCTGTCCCTTCACTCATACAACGAATTAAACGCTTCTTGGACTCAGCTGAACGAAAATCCAGTAAATCATCAGGTAAAGCGAATCCGTGAAATGAGTTGACCACGCTCATTCCGCTGCTTCCATCAAAAGTGAGGACGCATTCAGTGACAGACCAAAGACTTTGGCATAGCTTTTATTTATGTTTGCGTGAGAAAAAAAAGTTTGGCAAAGATTCATTCATTCACTGATTTTATAATGTTTCCATAAATTAAAATTTAATTGAAAGTTAGCCATGGAAAGGACGCAGTCAATATATTTCTACACCATATTTCAATTAGTGGTTAGTGGTTAACTTAAGGCAAAGTACACCTGTGATCTATTTTCTGTGACAGGTGTTGAAATGTGTTTCTATATAAACTTACAGTTGTATTGAGTACAACAAGGGATGAATTTGACGTTTCCAGCCTTAGCCATTCATCGGAGTACCCCTAAGTACTAAGGCTTCAAAATGTGAATAAGTGATCTCCTTTTTTATAGTGTTACAAGTTTCCATTCATCACTTGTTGTATTTCATACACCGACGCAGCCCAAACTAGTTCACTCGCCTGTCTCCTGTTGTATTGGGTACTTAATTGCTCAATTTTCTGCCTGGAGGCTCTTGATCAGTTTTTTTTATATATGAGTTATAATAATGATGTTAAGTCAGACGCAACTGGTATCTTAGGCCCCGTCCATAAGGAAACGTTTCAATTTCAAAATGTAAAACTAAAATGTTCTTCGTCCACACAATCGTTTTCACTTTGCCGTTTTGCTTGTCGGTCCTGTCGACACACACAAAAAAATGAAAACGCTGTGAAAAAGCCCTCACGGATCCTGGACACTACTGAACATGCGCAAAGGTTTGTTTATCCTGCTTAGAGGGGGGTCAATAAATGAATTGCATGGTCTAGCGTTTTTGAAAAGAAGCGTTTACAACTGTCCACACGGAAACGCCGGATAGATAAGCGTTTTCGAAACTGCTCACTTTGAAAGGTGTTTGCAAAAAGAAGCGTTTACGGTGCCAACGATATCAGTGGGACGTGTAAACGCTCAAAAAATAAGCTGCGTTTACAAATGAAAAGCGTTCGTGTTGACGGGACTTTAATACGCTCCCTGCTAACCAAGAGGTGCGTAGTTCATATTCATTTCTTTCAGTAGTCGAATGATGACTGTTACCGCGACTTGAGGTCGCTATACCCGTTGATTCCTTGCTAGCTTATGTCGTTCGTCCTTTGAAAAATTAATTGCATTCACGGCTGACTTCCGTTTGTGCTTGAACGCGTCTTTTGGTAAAAAATGTTCACTAGAAACCGATTGCCAGAGTGAGATTATGGTGGAATTGAAAGTAAATTAGACAAAAAAATTCTGATTTACTGTAGCAAACTGAAATGCGTTTTTTAAAAAGACTCTTTATTTAAGCAATATAAAACACGTTCCTGTCTCTATACTGTGATATCAACAAACTGCTCGACATCTTCCAGCATCTTTATGTCACAGTAGAGCTAGAGACATAAGCGATAGTTTTATATTGCTTGTATTATGTAATTTTATATACGCACGGTAACTAGCCATTCAGAGCGCATGTTAGGTCTCAAATATTTTTATGCTCCAAATTTTCCCATAATGAAAAACAATTTTATCAGACAGAAATATGTGCTGTGCTCTGTTCGCAAAGGCAATGACAAGGACACATGATGGGTTATAAATGGCTATGTGATAATACACATAGCCGGTTTAATACTTCTATAATTACTTTTTACAATTATTATCAAAAATACAACAAGATATTTTATTGCCTGCGAAGGTAAGGGCAACCAACCATTATTCATAAACTCAATCAAGAGGCTGGAGTGGGGAGGCGGTGGGCAGCTGAAAACGTTGAGTGTTCACCAGAAGGAAATCCACGCCATATGCCAAATACGTCACGAGTTGTCAACTATGTCAACGTCATTGGATTCAAATCAAATGTACATTCAACCCACAAAGCACTCCAGTCTCCCATTGCATTATGGATATATAATATAAACAATGGTCCATAAAATTATATTTGACGAAAATATTTCATGGAAATATCATATAGCTCACGTAGCAAATAAGATTTCAAAGTTTACAGGGATAATTCGAAAATCAATTTTTTTCTTATTTATACAAGACTTATTGACGATTTGGCTCTTCATTAGCGCGTTTCTTGTATTTTTCCAATTTGTTCTTTACAATTTGAACTCTTTCGCTAAGATCTAAAGTATCAATGAGAGTGTAGGGTATGTGAAGTTCTTGTAAAAGCTTTTCCATGATCTTTGTATACTCATTTAATTCATCCATTTTGGGTTGAAGACGAATGCGATCTTCACTGATGCATTCTGGGTAAGGTTTGACTACAAAAACCAACGAAGACTGGTACCTGGAATAGAAATGAATGGAAATTTTAGTACAAACATTATTTTCCTAAATTACACTTCAATTTTCTTGCACGCTTATGTGAGAACTGTTGTGTGTTTATGTATGTGGAAAAGTGGGAAAATTTTGAGTGTTTTCGTTTTTCATTTGCATCAGCCGCCCTCCCTATAAATAATGGCTGGTCCCTTAATATGAATTGCAACGGCTCGGAATTCTTGTATTATTGCAGGAATGACGTCATATAAGAGTTTGTTTTGATTTTGGCGATATTCATATCTTGTCATATACGATTTATTTGCATGGGCTTGTTCCATTTGACTAATCATGATATAAAGAAATATTGTAAATACAGACCTATAAACTCCTTTTATCAGCTGATTGAAAACAAGCAGTAGTGCTATTTTGTATTATTTAACTAGTACAATTTCACCGGTTAAGTGCGATCACTCGATCAATTCAAGCATCCACGAAATATAAAATTTAATTTATAGTCTACAACTTACTCGTACTTTATATTGAATTTATACCCGTTCTTGTCAGACCTAGAAATACTTTATTTATCTTTTAAATCCCTGATCTAATGTACTGGTATTTTTGGGTCATTTTTGAGGGGTTACCTTAACGCTCCCTCTAAATATTCCACGAATTTCAGCATTAATTCACGGACCGATATAATTTCACCTTTTAATTTATTTTCTCACCTTTGAATATTTTTCTTCGTCGTTTCTTGCTGTAAGAGATCGTCGGCTTCTTTTGTACCTAAGTACATCAAGGCGTAAACCACTGGATCTATGGCTCGATCACAAATATAACTATGTTGTAGCTTGTCGTTCTCGCTTTCCGTTTCAGCTTGTGAAGCAAGAATCTTTTGTTGTAACTCTTTAAATCGAGTCGGTTGCGATCGTGGTTCGAAATCTTCCCGTTTTAATCCCAGTTTTTTAATAACGGTTCTTGCGACTTCAGATACCAGAAAAAAGCCCGTTTCGCTTGCTATGGCTTTAGCCAGTGTTGTTTTTCCTACACTATGAGCACCGCAAATAAAGATTCTGATCACTTCTTTTTGTGGACTTTTTCCGATCCCGAAGCAGTTGTTTGATATATTGGTATCTACCATTGTTGGTTTTGCCACATATTGTCGGTCAAAGCGAAAATCCAATCTTCCATCCATATTGCATTTGTACTTCAGCTGATCCACTAATTTTTATACTTATTGACAATATAAAGATAATATGAAAACTCAATCTTAATTGCAGAAAAACCGGAAGTTTCCACTTGTAACGCTAACGCTCAATTCAGTGTATTGTCCAGGTCTCTCACGGTCATTTTCAGTTCCAAGAAAAGTCACCTCACTTTTTAAAAAGTAATTGAAATCTTTGGTAACGTTTCCACCGTCTCTCTGATGGAGATCTAGACCCCTATTCTACTGTACTCCCAAACATGAGAGACTTCCGTATGCGAGTATCGATTGACGTATACATCGAAAACACAGTTGTACGTTTGAATAAGGAAGGAAGGAAGGAAGGAAGGAAGGAAGGAAGGAAGGAAGGAAGGAAGGAAGGAAGGAAGGAAGGAAGGAAGGAAGGAAGGAAGGAAGGAAGGAAGGAAGGAAGGAAGGAAGGAAGAGGCCCCCGAGACTTGGCAGAACACAGTCCATCGAATCACATGGGAGAAATCAGTGTCGATCTTAACGATTCATATTCTATCAAAAACCATTTAAAAGAGAGATTCTAAAAAAATCTTTTTCATTTGGCTCCCTTGCGCACATATTTCATAGACTGCGAGCAGTCCAACGTTTTGCTCCAGATTTCTTTACATAATATGGATAGTTTACTCAAAGACGTTTTACGTCGCCGTATTACGCATCCGTATGTAGAACCCTGGCAGATGGGCAGTTGGCCAGTCGCAGAAATCTTGATCACAAATAAAGCGTCATGTATGCCACTAGCTAGAACTTAGCTGCTATATTATAGAGCAAGTTCCTATCCACATCAGTACGCGTTTTCAAACATTTGGCCCGTGTTTGATCTTCCACGGAAGCAACATTCTCGTTTTCAAACCTTCAATTCTAGAGAACGCGTTCAATTGTTGGAAACGATATAACCCTGTCGTGTGGACAGGGAAGTTGTCCCTGATAGCCGGGATAACTTTTTCCCCTGGGAATATTAAAAACAAAAGAGTTAATCCCGGCTACGAAGACAAATCGCCTTCATTTAAAAAGGGTGTGTTTACATGGATGATTTCGTCGAGGACCGGGTTCGTCACGAGATATGATCATCGTCATCCTGTGTAAAAAGACTCCAACTAAAACGTCTCATTTGAAAATCATTGAAAATTCGTCCCAAGACAATTTTTTACACACCCTTAAGACTCTGTTTACATTAAAGCAGGATATGCCAAGTTAAACGTTTGTTTTTAGGGAGCATTCATTCAGGAACTGCAGGAATCAAATACAAAAAAATGCAAGCCCCCACGGTAAGGAATTGAACTATATTAATGACCCACCCCACTTCCAAATATGAAAATAGGGTCCCTTGACCTGGTTTAACTTTCAGAAAAACATGACCCACCCCCTTTCATAGAGTAAATTTCTTTTGGCCCACCCCTCAATTCCTCCGGCCCACCTCCCCTCCTAAAAAATGAATGCTCCCTTAGTATCCCAAGAGAAAAGAAAACAAAAGAGTTAGCAATAATGCTGGGTTACCCTGCCTTCATTAAATCGGCTATAAAATGATTTTTAGTGAGCCAGCATCCTAAGCCTGCGACCCAATCATCATTGCTCATTGGCGAGACCATCCAACCGATCACTGGAGGGTCGTGGGTTTAATTCTCGCTGGGGGCTAGGATTTTTTCCGAGCATAGCCTGCTTACAGGCTCTCCAGGGGAGGGGGAGGGGAAGAGGGACTTGGGAGGGGAAGGGGGACTGGGGAGGGGGAGGAGGACTGGGGACTCCTTCCCATCCTCCCTCCCCTTCCCCTTGTCCCCTCCCCTTCCCCTGGAGAACCTTTATAATTGCTTCAAAATGATTTAACTTTTTAAGAATGGAGGCTTCAGTTACAAAAACATACATTCAAACTATAGCATTTTAATCACTTTTTGCATCAAATAACATATTAGATTTATGAAAGGATTTCGTTTACAACTGGTTCCCAAGAACACTGCTCAAACTTAAAAGAATTACAAACAATATTCAAATTCGAGGCTCATGTAAGATGATTCCTTAATATCTTTACTTCTTAGCCTTGGAAAGCTTGTTTGTTGCCATGAGGGTGAGTGTAGTAAATGTTATTGCAAGTCCAACTACTGTTCCAACCATTACACCTCTGAAAATAATCAAATCATGTTGTTATTCTCTCTACATCCATAATGCCGTGCACCTTGGGGAAGGCAGCATTTAAATAATCACAATTTTGACAATTTTCTTTTCAAAATCAACTTCAAGGGGTTTGTAGACTTTTTTGAGCTTTGGTTTTGTCAAATTTAGGCCTTTAGCATTATGACGTTTCATAGCTCTCTCTATACCACAATCGTTTTGGAGTATCTATTGTTCATCAATTTAAGAATATAGTGTTTGTATTCTCCAGGGATTTTTAAATTTGAATATGAAAGATTATTGAAGAGGATTCTGGCATAGATAGAGGTATGGAACGTCATAAAGGTAAAGGCTTATTTGTAGATATCTTAATAAAATTATGAGCTGCTTTGTCACTGATGCAATTTTGTTTAATTTGAACAGTTGATATCACTGATAAACTCCAATAACTTTGAACAAAGATTTCAATTTGAGGCTATCAGGCCGAAATTACTAGCAGGGACCACGGAGATGGGGGGGGGGGGAACTAGGGGGGGCTAAGTCCCTCTACTTTCTGCGCTACCTAGTCAAATGATTCTGTTAAAAAAGGTTTTTTGATTGGACAGTCCTGTTTATTTTCAAATGCTACCTATGCATGCCTAATAGTCTGTTACAGTACTGTAGCCTTGGTTATGCATGCTTAATATTATTAAGCATAACCAAGGCTAAAGTACTGTAACAGAGTATTAGGCAGTGTATAACCAAGGCTACAGTACTGTAACAGACTATTTGAAGGCAGGCATAACCAAGGCTACAGTACTGTAACAGACAATTAGGCATGCATAACCAAGGCTACAGTACTGTAACAGACTATTTGGCATGCATAACCAAGGCTACAGTACTGTAAGTACTGCTCAAATGAAATTGTGTGTTTTATGGAAATTCTCTCTCTTCTAATGATCAGACATTGATATTTAGGCATGGAGAAGTCCAATGACACCTTTTGTGGACCAGTTTGAGAAACGTTAGAGAGAAAAAAACTTGAAAAAAACTTCAAAAAATCATCAAACTGTCACTTACATAGTCTCCATAGATATGCTTTCATTTGCTTGTTTGTATTTAGTTTGTTATGTCAATATTCAATCAACTAGACTTTAATATTGTAGTTTGTACTTTTCATTAAATGGATGAAAAATATGATTGGCATTATTTACAAAAAGCTGCATTAGAATTTATTTACAAATGGCTATATCAAAGTCAAAGTGGCCATGCTTCTTTGGAATAGTCTATAAAATGAACAGACTTTAAGCTTTTCTGTGTGTGGTGAGTTACAAACCTGTACATTGTTGGGTCTCTTCTACCAAGAAGATAAACAGGAACTTCACCAGGCTGAAAGAAAGATGGCCTCTGAGATTAATAATAGTAAGATAATCAATAATAACTAGATTACTAATAAAAACTAGCTTATTGAATTCCTCATTGCAGTAGGAATTGAGTTGGCATGCCACAAATAGCTCGTGCTTGAGACCAATCACATTAAGGGATCAGCTCTACACTGTCGACCACTTGTTCAAATACTTGAAGTGGTTGCTTATGAGAGCTTTTACTATAGCATTAAGAAATGTTCATAAAGACAATGAATGGGAAACAATGATGGGAAACCCTGTGCCTGGTTGTTTGAAAGACAATTAGCATTAGTAAGAGTAGATTTCGTATGACTGTGAAAACGGCACCGCACGGTCACGGCACAGTTATGGCAGGAATTTCGAATGTTTTTATAGACATCACGGCACTGACACAGTCACGGCACGGCGCGGTGTTTCACACTCATACGAAATCTGCTCTAATTCAGGATTAAAAGACCGTTCACTTTAACCCAGGATTAGCATCAATCGCCCTTTGAACAACTGGGCCCAATTCACTAAAGTAGTGATCACCTAAGACAAGATTGGGAAAAACTGCTGAGCAACCTTGACTCAGTCCTACATTTGATGAAAGCATATGAAAATTATATAAATAGGTAGAGATATAACTTACATGAGATTATATACATGTCAATAACATATCAAATGATGGATCAGATATTAAAATGATAGATTAAATATTACTATCTCTACATTTGTATACCCAACATTTAATATAAGTCTGAATGGTAGAGACA
Organism: Telmatactis stephensoni; assembly: GCA_029948255.1. NCBI lineage: Eukaryota > Metazoa > Cnidaria > Anthozoa > Actiniaria > Isophelliidae > Telmatactis > Telmatactis stephensoni. The sequence continues at coordinate 277,868 of JALIZF010001591.1, read as the reverse complement.
CTAATTACCGGTAGTTACTTTAATAATCATGTTTTCTGTTGCTGTATTTATGAGAACTACTTAAAGTTAAGCTTAAGTAAGCTTACAAGTGACTGAGGATAGCCTTGGTTTTAGTAATATTTCCCTTTCACATTCAACGTTAATATCAGTATACAGGCCATCTATATTACCTTGAATAGATTTTGCACACGTCTAATCTTGCTTAACTTCTCATAAATGCCTTCCCCAGCAACATCTTGGTTGATTCTTTCAGCATAAGCTTTACGAACATTCTCCATCTTGGATCACTAGTACTAGGCCTCCGAGGATTATATTACCCAAAGAAGTCTGGGCCTACTACCACGTGATATTTTGGCGCGCCATATGTACGAAATTCTGGAAGCTTTGATCAGCCTAACATGTCGTTTCTTGAATCTTTGAAAGAATGTTTCGGTACAGAGGACCTTTATAGCGTCCTTTCAGTGCCTAAAACGGCGTCTGATTCAGAAATTAAGAGAGCATATCGCCGTCTTTCGCTTCAAGTCCACCCTGACCGCGCTAAAGAAGAGGATAAAGCTTCATGTACAGCAAAGTTTCAGTGTCTCAGCAAAGTATATTCTGTTCTGTCAGATAAAGATAAACGTTCTTTGTACGACGAAACAGGCGAGATAGACGATGAAGTTGTACAACAAGAACGAGACTGGGAATGCGTACTGGAGACTTCTTTTTAAGAAGATATCATTAGATGACATAAAGGAGTTCGAGGAAACCTACAGAGGGTCAGAAGAAGAAGTGAACGACTTGATGTCAGCTTACACGGATTTTGAAGGAGACATGGAAGAGATTCTAGAGAATGTTTTGTGTTGTACACATGAAGATGAGGAGCGATTCAGGGAAATTCTTGATGACTGCATTAAAAAGAAAAAACTTCCAAAGTATGACAATTATACATGTGAGCCAAAAGCAAAGAAGAAGGCCAGACAAAGGAAGGTAGGCTATGATAGCATTTTTTTGATTATGCTTATCTCTAGTTCACAAATTCAGAGTGCCCAGAGGTAACCTTCTCCATAGGCAGCACTTGCAAACTGCTCAAGGCCAGCACACAAGGCAGCACTGCACAAGGCGACAGATTCTCCTCATGTGTATGGTGGAATTTCTGTGGAAAATCTTGTCGCTGTGACAGAATTTTTTCACTGCAACATGTTGCATGAATTCAAGCTGGTTTGAATATGTGCATATGATTCACAGCAGACAAAATGAGTGAAAGTGGCTTTGTCGCAGCACAATGCACACGAAGCGATGTGTTACCACCTCATGTCACAGCGACCTGATGACTAGTGTGTGCCGGCCTTCAGAGACTCTTTGCAACACACTCAGGCACCCTGAGACCTCCAGGGAAATGTTAACATTGCATCTAGGGCCTTATGATAGGGTAACCATCCTCTAGTCAGGATTGAGGATAAGCTCCAACACAGTTCAAATGCAGATGCAGTGTTTCACAATGCCATTGGCCTTCAGAGGGGGTGGGGGGGATGGGTGGGGAAAGGGGAGGAGAAAGACGATATTTCAGTTAAAATGGCTGCGATTTCAAGATTTGAGCGATTAACCGGGAGATTTGAGACTCTAATCTTGAGACTGGGAGATACAGCCCAAAATCTTGAGACTTCTGGATTATCTGGGAGAGTTGACAGCCCTGGGGGTACTCCCAAATATATGCTATATCGGTATGTGCTGTGGGATAAGGTGTGGTTTTTCATCTCTCAGGTCAGGGATAGGACATCATTTCTTGACTTTTAATCCTGGATAGGGTAATATTTTGGTCTGGGATAGGGTATAATCTTCCCATAACACCACTATCAGTTTACATCAGCTTTACACCCTCCCACCCTACCAGAATTACAAATGTCCCTGTTGTGCAACTCTATCTTATCTTGCATTAAGAGGGGATTTTTTTCAAGTTCGAGCATTGAACGACAAAAACTCCTGAGTTGAAGAATAGCTGTTGTACAAATCTAAAATCATTTCTGTCAGAAAGTTTAAGTTGTTTGTAAGTAGTTTTGGCCGATGAAAGTTGAATCAAAGTGTTAATCCAAAGCGAAAATTTGGATCAAAAATGAGGTTTAGGCCTTCATTTTGCTCATTTTCTGTATGTTTTCCTTATATTCAGCTTGAAAAAATTTAATCCTAACACAACTTCAAGAACAAGTCTTTATACAGTTCAAAAATCTGTTTCAAACAGGTATTTTATCTTCGTACATCAGTTTTTAACCGGTAGGAAAAGGATTTGAGTGTTAATCCAGAACAAAAATTTGGATTAAAACTCGCACGAAGGTCTAGTTTTTGGCGCTTTTCGCCATTATTGCTCATCATTGAAAAAAATATCCTCTTAATTTACTAAAGGCTGCCCAAGAAGCTGCAGAGGCTGAGGAGATGGCCAATGAGCTTGGACTGCATGATGGTTCCCAAGATGAATTACGTCAACTCATACTTAAAAGACATGGTAATCGTGAAGCAGAAATGAATGATATGATTGCTGGGCTTGAAGCCAAGTACTGTAAACCAAAAACAACTAAAAAGAAGAAAACTACAGCTAAAACAAAGAAGTAGAACAATAATAAACAACACAGTCATTATCAGAAAGAAGGTAAACAAGTTGCATTATATGTTATTGATGATACATTGCTGTACATTAGAATAGTAATTCTTTATGTTGCAAAGTAAGTTTCTGGAGTTTTTGAGGGTGGAAAGTAGTTCTAAAATCCACTTATTATACCAGTAGCACATCAATTGTGTCAATCTTATAGCTCGTGTCTAATTTTTACCTTGTTATAAGGCAAAGTTGACCAGTCAAATTAAATTGCATTATCTGTATACTTCTTGCTTTCCAAGCTTTTTGATGTGGGAATATGACTAATGGGTATCTAAAGCTACACAGAAGTGTGTAAAATCACTGGGAATTACCCTGTGAGGCTTATTTCCTGTTTGCAGGGTACTAGGGATTGAACTTGAGACCTATTGCAGAGATTTCATTGATAGGTAGTTACTGGGTGTTTTCTGCTGCCTAATTCACAATGCTTCACCTCTTATTGCCGGTTATTTTACGGTGGATTCAATATTTCATTTTTACAAACAGCCTGCCAATTTTCAAAGCCAGCCAGCAATTCCAAAATTACTGATCAGAAACCAACTAAAAAGCCACACTTACTCCTATGTGCCATAATTTTATATTATTAATACAGAATTTTAGTCTGCGTTCAAGTCTCTTTTATTCACACACCTGTTATTTACAATAATAAATTTAGTTTTACTTTTTTATAAATGAAATAAAATATATATTTGAGATGATATATGTTGTGTGCAGTATGGGAACTAGCAAGTGAGCTAGTTTGGTCTGCATCAGTGCCGGTATAAAGATGCAATAGGGAATGGATATAAACTGTAACACTGTATGAAAAGAATTCCAGTAACACAGTACTCTTTATATGGTGTTAAAGATTTGTATTCAATCCAGGAGTTGAGCTTTTGAAAGTAGCCACTGTTAAGAAAAGGTATTTTTTATATTACTAAAGTATATAAGAGCTATAACGTGCGCGCTGATTGCCTGGCTATCGTCTTTACATCAAAAGACAGAGACACGCTCGCGCCAAAACAGCGAAAACTATTTTATAAAAGCAATATAAAACGATCGCTTATGTCTCTGTACTGTGATATAAACACCCTGGGAGATGTAGAGCACTCGAAAAGCAATAGAAACACTTGGTTGCTCCTCGTGTTCCTAAGCTCGCTTTTCAAGCGCTCTACATCTCCCATCTTGGTTATATCACAGATCAGCGCGCGTTTTATATTGCTTAAGTATAAACCATGCGTGAATTTCTGTATTTCAAATATAATAATGTGGTTGGCCAAGATATTTTATTACGATCAATATTGTTTTCTCCTTTAATGTTTTATTTGAGAAACTAGGTGTATTTTCGTACTTTATAGAAACTAATAAGTTTATACATTGATAATAATCACATCTAACGTATATTATTCAGTGTAAATTATGTAGAATCTTTCATAGAAAGGTTTAATTGCCGTACCATAACAGATACGATAGTTAGTTCCGTTCAAAAACAACATACTAGTGAAAGTTTTCACAGAGATCTTAATATGAGTCATGGAAAACCTGGAAAGTCATGGAATTGTTTGATTCCGTTTTCCAGGCCTGGAAAGCCATGGAAAGTAGATTATGGTCGTGGAAAATTATGGAAAATGGCACTGAGAAAAAATATTGGTAGATTTATTTAAGGGTAAAAAATAATAAAGAAATAAATTTTGATTATTGAAAATAGAAGTTAGTCATGGAAAAGGTCATTGAAAGTCATGGAATTTCGATACCCCAAACCATACGAACCCTGTTTCAAGCGACTCGAGCCACACTAGGCTGTTCCGTAAGCCCGTTATGAACTTCAGTCACGTGGTAAACGATAACCAGTCGGAGGAGAAAATAAAATTAAAAATTGACGATATTATATATATAAAAATATGTTATGAGATGAATATCATAATAACGTAGTAAGTTTATGGTTTGTTTCTTGGTCTTTAAATAAATGTTTTAATAATCTTCTTTCCCAATGCTTTCTTTCTTCTTGGTCAGTATAATCCAAGAAGGTTCGATTTCTCAGTGCTTTAGGTAGTTCATGTTTCTCAATGGAATCAACCCTTATGGCGATCAGAGAACCGTCATCTTGTTCTGCTATTCGATAAAGAGCAACATCAAGTTCATCTCGACAATTTCTACTGGACACGAAGTTTTTGGACAACACTGCAATCACAGTACGGCTTTTATAAACACTATCAGTAATGTTTTCTATCAACGCTTTGCCAATCTCGTAATCCCTGATTGGGATACAGTATTTTACAGTGTATTTCTCTAATAATGGAATTAGTTTAGACTTGACCCAATCATAATCTTTACTGTTGTATGTGAGGAAAGTGTCGTAGATGTAATCATCATAATCTAAAAGAAGATAGTAAAAATTGTTCGTTAAACAAGTGCATAATTACCTGTAATAAATTAATAGTTCTGCTCTTTAAGAAAGTGAGTTTTTGTTTCTCGACCAGCTGAAATTGAATGCTTCAAAATTTACTACGAAAAGCAACTTTGAGCATACTTTCATCTACATTGCTTAAAGTGCATACATTTGACAGTTCGTTTGTTTTGGTCTGCTCGGTCATTAACATTAAGGACGTTCGCGGCCAAATGATCTATAACCACATTTTTTTCTTCAAACTGTATGCTGAAAGAACATTATCATAGACGTTCAATGAGAAAATAAAAAATGGGGGTTACCGACTTCCCTTAGGAGTCACATGATTAAAACTGCTTGTGTGTGATACGAAGGGACGCAAGAATAGACGGGATTTTTTCAGGAAAAAGAAATAGTGATAAAATTTTCTTTTGATGGATGTTTAATATATCATGATATAGAAGTATGTGTTAAAGTTCGGGATTGAATTGCCATTTTAACTTCGTGAAATTCCAGAAATATTTCTTTCTGAGCACCCACTCTCGATGACGTGTACGTGATAGCGCGCGAATAAAGCATCCGTCTCATGGCTCAAAAATGAACAAAGTAACTGTCAAAAACGTTGATTTTTTATCTTTTAATCGTTCACATATTATAAAAATTAAAGCTTTCTTGAGGGTTTTTGACGCTTTGAAGGTAAAACCAATCGTTAAATGTTTAAATATAAAATCACTCAGTAGACAAACCTTGTACCTTTTGATGGGCGATGACGGATTTTCTTTCTTCTTAAGTAGCGGCGTGCAAAGATGGCTCCCAGTCCAATACCTAGTGGCGAACAACTAGTCAATACAATCATGACGACTTCCAAAGCACTCAGACCTATGCTTTTAATTCGCTCTGAAAATTCAAAAGTAAGAATTAGAAAGAAACAATTCAATTCAAGTGACATTTAATAAAAGCCCTCTATGAGGACATGTGGTTACTGGTAGTCAAAACATATAGCATCCACAATCATCACCATGTCCACCATTTAAGAGTTCTGACTCAGTTTAATTTTTAATTGCATTAATATATGATCAATCACAGTACATATGGATAACTAGTCGTAGTACTTGAATCAAGCCCCAATCTGTCATCTAATGTAACAGTCCATTCCGAACCAGCTGGCATTTGACTTTTTGAAAACAACAACAACAACAACAACAACAACAACAACAACAACAACAACAACAACAGTGGGTTCAGAGTTTGCTAATAACTAGCATGTGTACAATTTTTTGACAGGTCAAATAAAATCACTCAATGATAAACATAAATGATGATCCATTGCAGCAAAAGCAAACCCACTAGAACAAATAAAAATAAGGCAGTAACCACAAAAACAGTGGGAGATATTTTTTCTAGTAATATTACAAGGGTACATTTCTACTTTTACTTATCTTTTACTTATCTACTGTCTACATTTTTGTAGAACTGAAATATAGAATACTTTGAGGAGAGGAAGGAATGAAGAAATGTGAATGGACGGAAGGATGAAGGAAGACAAAAAAGAAAAGAGCAGAAAAGGAAAAAGAAGAGAGAGAGAAAAAAGAGAGATTATCAAAAATTATTCGTGACATACCAGGCTCTTGCCGAAGACTAACATAAGCAGACGCCGATTTTCTTTTCAATGTAGAAGAGACGACACAGGTATAGTTCCCTACATCCTGGAGTGTAAAGTTTTTAATGGTCAGCCCGTAGGACTGTAGGTTGTTGTTGATTCTATTGTAAAATAAGTTTATTCGTGAACCTGCAGGTTTGATATTACTGCCATTCTTGATCCATTGCTGATCTTTGATAGAAACGAATTTAGGATAATGTGCTCTGCACGTTAAGGTCAACGTTTCACCTAAAGCTGTAAACACCTCATAATGGTTCAGAGTCACTGAAGGCAGCCCTGTAAGAAATATTGACAGCGTATAAATCTCTTAACAAAACGTGTCCAAAAGGCCTTTTGTACTAACAGCAGGGGCGGATCCAGGGGGTGTCCATTGGTGCACCGGACACCCCCCTAGTCCGTACCTACCCTTTTTTCTATAGGCTTCTTGCGAGATGACGACATCAGATTCCATTTTTAGGAGGCCGCCATCTTGGATGTGACGTCATCTCTCAAGAAGCCTATTTAGGACACCCCCTTTGCAAAATCCTGGTTCCGCCCCTGAACAGGTCATGTGACCTTATCTTCCCTAAATCAAGCAGCACCGGCCGTCAAATGAACACCAGAAATAAAAAGGGCACCTCGATATTAGTAAAAGTGCAAAGCTTAATTTTATAAGATGAATAAGAGAAAAAATGACAGCAAATTTAAGACTAGATATTTTCTTAAGACTCGTTTGAAAAAACGCATTGGATGGCACGAGCTTGCCATTCAACGCTTTTTTCCAAACGAATCTTAAGAATTATCCAATCTTAAATTTACTGTCATTTCTCCTGTATTACATCTTATGAGCTGAAACTTTGCACTGCGCTCGTGATTCCACTTGAGTTTTGAACACTTTATGACGTCAAGAGTGCGTCAATAAGAGGACAGACAACTGAAAACCATCTTCAATTTGTTAAATGCCCCTGTGACAATAAAATATTTTTTGGATAATGTTTTCTTTAAATGATAAATACTGTGTTTCAACCATCAAAAATTTATTAAAACATCCAAACTTTCGGACACTCGTCCGTTGTCAGGGAATAATGGTTTGACAATCTATATATGGTCAATTTACAATTAAATATCTTCAAGAGTGTTCAGTGTTGTAAAAAAATATAACAAGACTATTCACATATAAAATTACAATGTTTTCTTTGATCAGAGAGCACTTACGCTGTTTTGCACCGATGTCTTCAATTTCACGCACAATGCATCACTGGAAGTAATGTTACTCTGTGCTAATGTTAGTCTGTGCCCGGGGGGGGCACTCCGACTCCAGAAATGGGCGGGGATGCTCGTCATACCTTTTAGGGGTGAAAATCAGTGATCTGGTACCTTTTAGGGTATCTCAGACTTTAGTGCACTACGAGAGACCTAGCTGGTATCTTTTAGGGTGTTTTTCGGTAAATAAAATACCTAAAATAAGAATTAATGGGTCTATTTTAATAATCTGACTTGTATCTCTTGAGTACATCGATAAGGAGTTTTTATTTTTTGGATTCTTGAATTTTGTTTGGAATTGGTACCTTTTAGGGGTGGAAATCAATTGTTGCCACGCCCAACAGAATAATACTCAGGTACCTTTGGGGGTCATTTTCGAAATTTCCGACGAGCATTCCCGCCCTCTTATATATAGGAGTCCCCCCGGCTCTGTGCTTCAGGGCTCAGGGTTTACACTAAGCGTACACATTGGCACGGGTAACTAAGAATAGTTGTTTGAGGAATTGCTTACCTTGCGGTACCACCACAAGAACTGTTTTGATATCGTTGTCTTTGTTAAGGTACTTCGCTTTACAGCAGTATTCCCCAGCATTAGCAGTCGTAATATTGGCGATGATTAAGTAAGATGATACTGTACGGTTTGCTTCAAAGCGTTGTTCCTTGTGGTTTCTCAGTTGGTTGCCTGTGCACGAGTTGTAGTGCCATGTTATATCTGTACGCCATTTCTTACTGAAATCATTTGCGGTACAATTTAGAGTAATATTTTGATTGGGTCGAGCCACGTACATCCGAGGTATTTGGACTTTAGGGGACTTGTCACCTGTCAATGAAAATAATAATAATAATTAATATAATAATAATGTTTATTACTTATAACGCGCAATTTTAACATTCAAATATGATCAAATGCGCGCAATTACAATTGACTGGATTGACGCTACGTAGTGCTCTGCTAGAGAGTTACACCGATTAGCGCTAATTCAGGAGTAGTCTAACTCTTAAAAAAACTATTCATTTTGATCCTGGATAAACGCGAATCGGGCTTTCAGGAACCGGCGCCTGAATCGCCAAGATTCGAAACGAGTATGGAGAACGAGAACCTGTTGTCGGCCTGGTGCCGAAAGTTCAGGTTCGGTAAACCGAAATTATTTTCAATGTTTTCAGTCCTTTTCCATCGACCGCACTAGGGTATTTTTAAGCTTTTAATGCAACGAGAATGATAGTTCAAAGCATCCACTTTATATTTTCAACAATTTGGAAGGGACTGTTTTGGCCATTTCAGCCGCCACCATCTGGTGAGGAGAAGCTCAAACTAAACAAATTGATTCTAGCAACTAGATCACAGAAATACAATCAAGAGGGAAAACATTTTAACGTTGACAGCTTTTGGCGGTCACTGACTTGTCATCTTTTATCGCTTAATGTTGGCAGCTTAATGGAGGCTTAATGGAGGCAGCTTGGCCGAGTGGTCAGAGCGTTGGTCTCGCAATCTGGCGGTCCCAGGTTCGATTCCCGCTCTGGCCACTAGCTGAGACTGAATTTGTTCCGATTTCGATTAGTTCAAATTCAGTTTCTCGGCCATGATTGTAATATAGCCAACTGGTTTGCCTCCTTGCCAGTTGGGATTCTTAATCCATTTATGTTTGATTTATACGATTTAGTTAGGATTTGTAAATTGAGCTGAAAAGCCCTGTTGAGGGAGTCTCAATCATGTATGTATTTAATGTAGGCTTCAACTTCAAGGCCCAAAACGCTTCATGAATTGGTTAGTACATGCAGTGAAACGAAACACGTCAATGGAAAAGATAACTTCTCTGATTAAAATGATAACTGAATTGTTTCTGCTTAATTTTGTCGTGATTTTTTTGAATAGCGAATTTCGACCGTTTGTTTTTGTTTTATGCGCATGCGCTGGGCTTGACAGTGCACCTTAAAGACAACTTCCTTGCGTTTAGGTTTAGTGTCCCAAAGAAAAAATGCAAAAGTTTATACCCTTATAAGTACGGACTGTACAGCAACACCTCTAATCATTGTAATTCCCTCTCCCGGGGGGGGGAACTCCGGGGTAAAAGTAGGTCGGGTATGCTTGTAGAAAATCATTCAAACATACCCCTAAAAGATACCGGATGTCTTTTAAAAAGGGTGTGGCTAGGCTATTTTTAACCCCTAAGAGATACCACTAATAAATAAATAAAATTGGATTAGAAGACTGTTGAAATGTATGACTGACGATGAAGTGCCTAAACTCTGCGTAACTATAAATATAATCCTCACTGCAAAAAGCGATGAGCTCTCCCATTTTTGATGCCCTAAAAGATACCAGGAAATTCTGAATTTCTAAACTTCAATTTTAACACCCTAACAGATACCAAATCGCTGATTTTTACCCCTAAGAGATACGACGAGCATACCCAATACTTTTACCCCGCCCCCCGCCCCCGGGCTCCCTCTAAGGCGGACACTTTCGGAACCAGTTCTTATTCTTATTGTCGTCCGCCTTCGAGGGAGCTATAAACTGAATCCGATACCATATACAGTGAACAAAGATTTATTTTCATGCATAGAGCACTTAAAACACACATGTATCTGTATTTATAAACGAACATTAAAGTTATTTGAATTTATATATGTAATCCTGGGTATAATATGAACCGTTATCGCACCGTCGACCTCAAGTTTATCGGTCAGTCAAATAACGGTCACGAGTTATCGACGTGAAATATGGTCGCTTTACTTTTACTTTACGTTATTAAAGTAGGGAAAAACGCAACATTCCGTTATGTTTTATTCCAAGCGTCCATTTTAATTTACACTGAAAAGTGTCTGCTGTTCGCTTTAGAGGGTGCCCGCCTTAAAGGGAGTTTTGTTACTCAGAATATGGGGAAATTCGGCCGGCCCTAAGCAAGGTGTTCGCCTTACAGGGGTATCCGCATTTGATTAAGGGAGTTCAACTATTCGATTCGTCTCTTTTTGACCCACACATTTTTATATCCTCTTTTACAAACGTAGTAAATACCCCTGAAAAGTTTGATTAAATTGTAACTTTAAAGTTGAAGAAACGACTCATCATAATACATCAGTTGTTTATGGAAATGGGAGACTGTCAGGCTATTGAGACTGCGTTGCCCAAAATGTATACCAGCATGCCACCTTAACTTACTTGTGACTTTAACGTTGATATCAAACCTGTCCGTTCCTTTACTGTTATTTGCAACACAAGAATACATTCCCGTGTTGTGGAAATTAACAAGGTGCATCTGCAAACAGTGTCTGTTTTTCAGAAGAGAGAATCCTTTAACGCCGTCGTTTTTTATTGGTATGCCTTTGGAAAACCAACTAAGTTTAGGTTCAGGATACCCAGATGCTGAGCAACATAGGACTCCAATTCCTCCTTCTATAAGTTCAACATAAGGTCCGTCACGACATGAAATTCTCGGTGGAGCTGCGATTAGAAAAATAGGATGATTGCTTAATCTTTACGTACACGGAAACGGCAGACGGCAAAGAGGCCCACGTAACCTTTTTTTTCACGCCAGGTGATGCGCGTTTGCCACTTAAACGTGAGTGTAAATTTTCGCGTCTTCGCGTTTACGTCAAACGCAAAACGACTGACTATCACGTTGAAACGGAAACGCCAGAAGGAAAATGAGCAGGTCACTTGATCCTCTCTGCTGTCTGCCGTTTCCTGTGGACGTGAAGCTTTTAAGTCTCTTATAAATAGGTTAAAAAGAAAAGGCTTTAGCACATTTTATCGAAATTCGTAAAATGTTTAATTCCATAACATTTGTTGTTCTCAGCGATCTCGACTAGGCTACTCCGACCGAACCCCACCCTCCCCATCTCCTCATATTTGAAACATTTGAAAATATCTTGATCCCAGCTTTATCCAATGAAGAAAGTTGATCCTTAACCTGATCTGTAAAACGACTTTATCCTGAAATTCGGTCGACCTTGGGTATTCAGTTGGGTGCGCGAAGAAGATCAAGATATTTGACAATAATTACTATACATTACACGCGCTGTAATTGGTTGAGAATAATCGTGTGTTGTTGAAGTAGATGCACGGATGACGTCGCAAAATATTACCCGTGCTTTGATTGGTTGAAATATTTTAATAAATACTTGGTGACACCTTACCAAACACGTCAATTCTTTTTGAGCACGTGATAGTCGTTGTGTTACTTGTTGCTTTACACTTATAATCGCCTGAATGTTTCCAAGAAACATTAGATAGTTTTAAGCTAGAGGCTTCTATGGCACCATTCGTATCAACTGTAGTTTCGATGGTCACATTTGATAATTTATTTTCATCCTTGAACCATGTCAGTTTATCAGCCCTCTTGTTCACTGTACATGTCAACTTTGATGTCGTTCCTGGTTCCATCTCCTGATGGGGGTGGGCTGTTAGTTCACAACTACTCACCCTAAACATACGACTTCCTGAAACAGAGAAAAACAGTTGAAGTCTTCCTGATTTTCTAATCTTATTTACCATCTACTCAGTTTCATGCTTCATAAAACAAAGAGGATATCATATGGCCACACGAAGACAGGGATGTTATCATTCGTTTCCTACATGATCTTCTGCATCTCAGACCTTCAAAATAAAGTCGTGAAGCAATTGCAAGTGAAATTGAGGCTCAAAGTACAAACCAAATATCCCTTTGCCGTTCATAGGCCCGCCTTTTCTGAAATAGATCGGAAGTTCTGGAACGCACAGCACAAGTTTTCAAATTTTCCCCATTCCCCCCGAAAGAAAGTAAACGAGAACAATAAGTGAAATAAGTAGTGTGAATATCGTGGATTTATGTTTCATAACTGAAAAACTTAATCGATTAACCCGCAATAGCATTTGCATTCAATTCTACGTTGGGACTGATATAGCGTAAAGACATGTCAATGAAAATTAAAAAACCCCTGATATTTACTTTTCACGATATCTCGTATGATTTTTATAGCCAAAAACTGCACAGCGAGGCATAATCGTGTTGTACCGTGTTGATTTCCCACTGAATCTCCCCCCCTTAAAAATGGTTTGTTGATATCTAGACAGGCTAGACCACAATGCATTGCGTTCCACGAGTTCCGTTCTAACTCAGAATAGACCTACCTATGTTTTTCAAACAAATCCAAAGTCCCCTGATGAGTGGAATTAATTAATTGCTAAGTACAATTCATAATGCAATTCATTAGTTGCGATGTGAAAAGAAAATATTCACAGTTAAACATATTTTTTGTCGGTGTGTTAATATGAACGAAACTTTACAAAGCCATGACATCCAGACTGTGAATTGATAACGTGATGTTAGCTTGACGTGAAGATGACACTGTTATCGCCTTTTAAAATTAAAAAGGCTTAAAATTAGCCTGTCAACTCAAGCACAAGTTTTAATACTGTTACAATATTTTCTAGTATATAGACATATTACAAAGGTTTAAAATTAGCCTGTTAGAGTGAACTATTTGTGTGCGGTAACCATTTGATAAAGATCAAATTATGGGTTTAGAGTCTACAACTAACTGACTGCTATCTTTAAGACTGAAAAACCTTTTGCGCGATGGCCTAGTTTTTATTAGAATACAAACACTACTAAGCTACACTAATTGAACGATAGAAACAAAATAGCATAATTTAGCACGATTAAGCACTATTTTACATGTTTTGCGTTTTTAGTGTTTGTACTCTGACTAGCACAATTATATCGACAATACGGCAATGTCCGCAACGGTGTATCAACTTTAAATGATGAAGATTGAGATTTCGTAAGACTGTTCTGTATTTTAGTCAAGTAATCCTCGACCTTATGTATGACAAGACAGGTGCCTGGCTTTTGGAAGGGCGCAGCTGTTGTCTTGAGGCTATGCTCGACCGAAAGCCATGAGCTATCGCGGCATTAAGAATTAACGGAGGGAAAATATATATGTATATATTATATCTACTATGTATATGACATATATAGTGTCAGTAGTGTTCATATCTACCACTGAGTAAACACTAAAGTAAGTCTGCAGACGCTGAATAAGTTTTAAAATTGGACTCTTTAATGAATGTTTTTTTCTAATATTGTATTCGATTTTATCCACAAGTGAAAGAGGAGGAATTTCGTTGAATGTGGGAGGTTAATTTCCATCTTAGTTTCTTTATTGGGCAATGACGTATTATGTTTGTTATGATAGAAAGATTTAGTGAAAAAAAAAGGGAGAAATGTTTTAACTGTGAATGATTGCAAGGAGTTAAATTCTTCCTTATCTTTTCAAATCGACTCGTAAATTGTTCTTGTAAGAAGTGCGTAAATATAGTGCAAAATGATTATGTCAAAGCTTTTACTGCTCAAACATTGCTATATTCATTGAATAACAACCAAAAGAGATAGAACTCTATATCTAGTATACCTGTTTTATTTGCTTAGTATTTGCCCGTCTCGCTTAACTAATTTTTTATTTGTCACTGAACTTACCTGAGAGAAGACATGCGAAGACCACTAGATGAACTGCAAGTGCTGTCATTTTTATCCAACATGCAATGGTAGGTCGATCGATATCTTAATGCAACGTTACCGCTGCTTTTCATCAACAACAATCGTCTTCGCAGAATGGCGTCGTCATTCTTGTCGTAGGAGTCCTTCTCTGCTTCCGCCGGCCTGTCACAGGCGGAATTAATTCCTCATGGTTTTTTGTACATTAGCATTTGTGTCAAAAAAATATCCCATTGTGTATATAGCCAATGATATAGAAATTCACATTCTGTGTAAAATGGTTGCTGCTACACGGAGTTAAATAATTTGGCGCCAATCTTGTGAGCAGCTTTCATCTGATTTGAATAATCGTTTAGTGTTTCGCTAACCACAAGTTTTTATTTTGAGCCTGACAGTAATGTTTGTTGTTCATGTCATTTATTGAAGAAAACAACATTTTAGAATAAAAAGGATGGAAAACGAACTGAGAAAATAATCAAAGTATTTAAAGCCGGTAATGGCTTGACATTTAAGGGAATATTAAGTGTTTATTTTGCTAAAAAGCGATGCCATGAATTATGCATGTCGTCTGATCACGTGACTGCAATAAGACCATCAAAACTAATTGTTATTTTACTAAGCCAGCAGAGAGCTTTTATTAATTTCAAAGCTGACCGTCACCATTTTAAAGCCGAAAGAAAATACGTGCCGGGAATTGAAAACAAGAGAAAAAAATCTTGTAGAAGGATTCTAAGGCGATAATGATTTTAGAAAACGTTCCTAAAATAGAAAAAGTGTCTTTAAATAGCTTGAATAGCAAATGCACGTTCAAAACCGTTTATGAAGCGTGTCTCTGAAAACTATAGAAAGAGTGTCAGCGCGAAACAACGGCTTAAAATGTTTGGTGTAAATGCGCCCGGGGGGGGGGGGGGGGGGGGGAAAGGTTAACGAGGGTTTGAGTTACCGAGGATCCGAGAGATCCCGCTGTATGAATCCGGTAATAACTTGACATTTATGGAGATATTAAGTGTTTATTTTGTCATAAAAACGATCCCACGAATTATTAATGGCGTACAGATCAGTGAGTTCAATAAGAGCGAGAGCTTTTATATTAATTTCAAAGCTGACCGTCGCCCATTTAAAGCCGAAAGAAAATACGAAGGCAACGTGCTAGGAATTGAAATTTTGGAAAACGTTCCTGACTGATAAAAAGTTCTTCAGAATAAAGAGTAAAGAAATTTTAAAAAGTATATTTAAATATCTTGAATAGAAAATGCACGTCCAAAACTGTATGTAAAGCACATTATTTCAATTTCCAGGCCTGAAAAGGCGTTGAATTTTGTATGGGTCATAGAAACAAACATTAATGTTTTCAATTGCCGGCCAATGAATTTGGAATCAGGGAGAACTTAGGGTAAGGACAACAAAAAAGGGCTGATAACTCCCTAGGCATGGTTTTATGAATAGAGAATGCGATCGAGAATGGCAGGTGATCGGGTGAGCTTGAGCTGGAGAGGAGAGGAAGGGAGGGGAGGGGAGAGGACTGTGCTAGCTACGGAAATGATCATTGATTCTTAAATATTAAATTTCTAGAATATTAGAAATTAAATATCAAAATGGTGCGAACCCCTGGTATATATCGTAAAGGGAAATACATCATTTCTCGACTGATCCCTCAGTTTTTAATCCAATATTAAGCCTTTTATTAGGCCTGATCTCGAAAGTCAAAAATTCATTGATCTGATCCTTGATTTGTATCTTTAGAGTAAATGCGCTCAATTAACCATGGTAACGATCTTTTCACTAGTGAAAAGAACATGTTATTTTCACTAGTGAAAAGAACAAGTTTTCGAACTTAAGAAATATAGGTATTTTATAAATAATTATATGATAAATGTCAATTCTTCATACCAACCTGAAACAAACTAATACCTCACCTGATTTCAAAACAGTTTTTGATCCATCACATTTTTACCCCTGATCCCAATATTATTTATCCATGAAATTTTTGACCCCTGATCTTCACCTGATCCCACAAGCCCCTGTTGCCGTGCTAAACCGACCACCAACAAAGTGCTGTGATTATCTATTTTGCACAAAGAAAAACCTTTTCTATAGCCACTAAACTCATGAAGCACCTAGTTGACTCCCGATATCGGAACCTTCAAGGGAAAATGTTCGAGTTATCGGGAGTTCGATTTCTCGAGGGGAAATTACAGTAAAGGCACTGTTACACGCTGAAACTTTTATCTGAAACTTGTGTTGGTCGCCGTTGCGAGACAAGTTTCACAACGCACTGGACCTTAAAGGTAC
The DNA here is from genome assembly GCA_029948255.1 of Telmatactis stephensoni. Taxonomy (NCBI): domain Eukaryota; kingdom Metazoa; phylum Cnidaria; class Anthozoa; order Actiniaria; family Isophelliidae; genus Telmatactis; species Telmatactis stephensoni. The sequence continues at coordinate 261,207 of JALIZF010001591.1, read as the reverse complement.
AGTAATACGAGCAGCAAAATCGTGCAACTTGTCGGGCAACATTGTTGCGTTGCAAGTTGCAGAGGAAATGTTGCTCGTATTACCACCCCGCGCGCAATAAATTTTCTTTGTTCCAAGAAGTAGAAGCACTGTCTACTTTTTGCAACAAAGAAAATTTGTTGCGCGCGGGGTGGTAATACGAACAACATTTCCTCTGCAACTTGCAACGCAACAATGTTGCACGACAAGTTGCACGATTTTGTTGCTCGTATTACCGAGCCTTAATCCACGTCGAATTCCTGGTTCCATTTTACAAAACAAACGGCGCCATACGATCCACAACCATCAAAACAGAGCTATTAGTTCCATAAATTGGCCTGTAAAAGGGTCAACTTTCAGGCGACAATTTTGATTGGTATAGTAAAGGCTTTTAGGGTGTAATAAGGCAGCAGTTTCAACTCCCTATCTGGCTGGACCGTCCGCCATCACTTGCCAGATGTGAATGAAGATGATGAGCTCAGTACCATAGAAACGAAGATCAAAAATCAATCGCTTACTTAAAAAGAGTGCTGGCTTTAGAATACTGTAAATGTAGCCGGTTCAAACAGCCGTGTTCTGTGCTGTGATTGGCTAATGCAGCTAATCATTGCGGAACAAGTTTCCGTTACACGAGTAAAAAGCAGTTCTACTTTTCGTGATTATAAATATTTGTCAATGTTTCAGCTAAATGATGATGTTACACGTTGCAATGCGTTGTGAAACTTGTCTCACAACGAGATCGACACAAGTTTTATATAAAAGTTTCAGCGTGTAACAGGGGGGAGGGAGAGTCGTTCACGAGGGTTTGAGTTGCCGAGGGTTAGAGAAGGTTAGAGAGATGAACTGCTGGCCAAGGTTTCGCTCAAAAGTAAAAGCTTTGCCTTAATTATTGACATCTGTTCTAAGTGTTTGATTTGAATGGACATAGGACCAGTTTCGTTTCATCTTTACTACTATGACGTCATTTTTTGATCGATGACACATAAAATGTAATAAAATGAATAAATAGACAGAGAAAGGAAAAAAAGGAATCACTCCGAACACTAGCTCACGTAAGAATGTCGTAGCGATTGATATTAGAACGTATGCCGAATAGAATAACCCTTTGTTTTTATCATCCTAATTCAAAAATTATTCTCATAGATTGTAACGAGCAAAAATCCCAAATGAATGAATGAAAATTCTTTATTTGAGTTTTCATTGGTTCCGAAGTTTATACATTGTTAAGAACAATGAAGAGCAATATAATGTCTGCTGATTGGTTCCGAAGTTTATACATGGGGCACTTTTGGCCTTCCTGTGGAGTTACGCACGGACTTGCACTACACGATGACATAGTGGCTCTCGCCTAGGCGAGTAGCCACAAAAATGTAAACAGCAATGGCTTCCAGTGGTCAACATGACAAAGAATGTTGAGCTTTCTTAACATCCTCTTTCCCTATAAATGTCTGTTTTCGAATTTGAAGACCTATTTTTGATGCTTTCAAAGCTTTCAAAGCTACTACAAGTACTACAGATTATCTTGGATTGAAGAAAATTCACGGTTGTCTTTCGGCGAGGAAAATGCTGGATAGAGTACGAATTCAATCGATAAATCAATTACACTTCAAGGATTTACGTACAAAGAAGAAGCTTTATCGTCATTTACGACTTACATATATATTTTAGTGGCTTATTTGCAACTAATTTTGTAGAAAAAAATCATAACTTCGAAACAAGCAGCTTTGGGCTCTTTTTCTTTGTAAAAATAGCATAAGTCTAGGCTCCTTCACTTGACAACTTTGACTCCCAAATGTGAAAAACATTTCTTTATAATCCATCGAGGTAATAAACACAGATAACTCTTGAGTTTACTGCACTAAATTTGTTAGAGCTTCGCTTCACTAATTTGAGCAATCGCTTTGTTTGAATGGCGGGAAATTTGGCAACGCGCGCTGTTTGAATGTACAAATTCCCGCCAAAAATACTGGCGATAGCGAGTCAGGAAATATTTTTTAACGTATGGATATTTCTTTGTTTTTTGTTTGGTACTTTAATTTTTACGGCAGTGCAATTACCTTTTTAATTTGCACTGTAGTACAATTACTTTTTTTATCTTTGAAAAAAAAATCATTTTTCTTGAAACCTATGGCATCTATTTTTAATTGCTTGTATTTTCAAACAGATTATAAAAAGGAAATGGAAACAAAAAATCGCGGGCTACCTGTGTAAGTGGGTGGCATGGATCCCTCCTCGATAGCCAATCGGCGCGCGAGTTTCATAGGAGCTATGGGATTCTACAGCTGATTAGCAGTTGCTATCCCAAATTGCAATGGAGATGCAGTTCATATGGATGTCGATGGATATCAGTGTTTTACCGGAAACTAAAACACTAAAACACATTTTTACTGAGTACGGTGCGAGAGGTCCCGAGTTCAATCCCCAGTGACTTCACATCCTTGTTTCGAGTTCTTTCCTTTCCGTGTAGCTTTAATAAGCTTTAAATGCCCTTAAAACGGAGCACTGATGGAGAGAGGGGAGTAAAATGAGCGCACCGTCGACCTCAGGTTTGTCAGTTGAATTACTGTTACGAGTTATCGACGTTAACTATGGTCGCTTTACTTTACTTTACTTTATATGAAAAAAATATCGCAGGTCCCGGATGTGCGCTCGCGTTCGCGCGCTAGATGTGAAGATGTGAATTTTCAAAAATCGAAATTTATTTGTTGGTATCTCTCTCATAACAACAAGTGTTTTCATACAAAATTTCGTTTTTTGAAAATTCGTATCTCCTTGATTTTTCAACTTAAATCCTTCAAACTTCACAGTTTTACTGATTTTGATGTGCTCTTTCCAGCTATGGTCATTGTTTTTAAGTTTGAGAACTTTTGGAATTACATGATAAAAGCTCAGTATGAAATCACTGTAGCAATTCAAAAAATACGTCATTTACACGTATAAGATTGCAGAATACGTTTTGGTAACTGTCATATTCGCATTTAGCATGAAAAATCAGTTTAGAATAGTTATGTTACCAGCTTCTACCCCAAAATGCCTCCAGGTGTCTGATTTTTCGAAAATGCGCCTAGTCTAAGAGGTTTTGGGAGGGGAAAATGGGAAGAGAATATAGAACGAAAACAACAATGTACCTTTCAAGCCACCATGGGAAGTCCTTTTAAAAACCATTCTATAACAACGGGGGGTATACCAAAGCGCACGCGCGTATATTTCAACTTCCGGCTTAACTTCGAATTTGTTTTTGCTATCTAAGAATGCAAATAGGAAATGGATATGGTTGTTTTATGATTTATTCCGTGTCTTTCAGCTAGAAAACTCAGATATGACAGTGAATCATTTACGGAATACGGCTTAGAGAGTCTTATCCTTTAGAGTACACTTAAGAATGGCCACAGGAACTTCTGTTCCATTTGGAATATTTTGACGTTTGTAGATAATGGTGATAATAGTCTTTATTAAAGTGGATAAACACTTGACGGTAGTAAAACCTGATAAACTTGTGGCCCCGACAGCTTATATTTTTTTCGGCGTGTAAGTTTTCATATTCTTACCGGAAAGTTTTAATTGTTCACACAGTCGGCAAAGTTGATTTTAACCAAAGGAAGTCACTGGTTATTTTAGACCTCATAAGTCGCATGCTTGTGAAATGAGTTTTGTCGCTTTGTCACTAGCCTGTCAACAGCTAGGCTCTGGGGAGGGGTGGTTAGGAAGAAGGGAAGGGTCAATCAGAGGGTATACCAGGAGCTGGTATGCTGAAAAAGGGTTCTGCATAGAATTACTACAGGCTCTATTTCCCCTTTTCCCCTCTCCCAGCCCCTTTTAAAGTTCTCACCCAAAACTCTTTCCGTGACGAAATCCGCTATGAAAACGCACTGTAAGAAGTCATCTCTTCAACTGATAATAGTAATCCTTTAATTGCCATTTTTAAACATTAGAAATACAAATGGATTACAAACAAACTTTAAAAGCATATATCTATCGTATCATATACATCTGTGATATAAAGCTAAGAAATACACATGCTATTTATATGCTATAGTGTAGTAAGCGCTATTAATGGGAAGTACTACTATATAGATATACAAAATATAAAATATAAGAGATGTGTATCATCGTCTATGGCACATTGCAATTCCCCAAGGGTGATGTTATCTCTTCTTTCAGAGCAAGACGCCAAAGAGTCACGAGGAAGACCAAAAATATTAAGACTTCTTCATTGGACACTTTCAAGTTCAGCCTCAGCCAGTGCTGGGGAACAGATTTTTCAAGGGGGAACAGCTTCTTCAAGGAGAACAGATTCCTTAAAGCTATTTTCTTCTACTGGAAAATAGCCTGTGCTCACAAGTTAGTGTAATCACTGTAAACAGCATGAGAGGTAGAGCATGAGTGCGGTGAAACGGAGCGCGTCGATCTATGGTTGTATCAATCCCGCGTGATGTCTATAAAAGCTGACATTCGACATTTATGCCGTGAACGTGCCGTGGACCGTACCTTGTCGTGGCAGTGTCGTAACCATGCCTTGCCGTAAAACGTGCCTTGTCGTGACCGTGCCGTAAACATGGCGTGTCCGTAAAGTATATTTCTTATAACTGTGAAAACGGCACCGCACGATCACGGTACGCTTACGGCAGGAATTTCGAATATTTTTATAGTCAACACGGAACTGACACGGCCGCGGCACGGCGCGGTACGTTTCACACATACGAAATCTGCTCTAACATGCCTTGTCGTGACCGTGCCTTGCCTGTAGCAGTGCCGTAACCATGCATAGAGTAGATTTCGTATGACTGTGAAAGCGGCACCGCACGGTTACGGCAGGAATTTCGAATGTTTTTTATAGACATCACGGCACTGACACGGCCACGGCACGGTGCGGTCCTTTTCACACTCATACGAAATCTGCTCTACCTTGCCGTAAATGGACCGTGACCGTGGCGTGTCGTTGAGTGATCGTGTCTTGCAGTGTGCCGGTTTTACTGAGTCGCAAGAAAAATATCATTATGGAGCATTACCGTTTATTGTGGGTTTTTACGGTTTTATCCCTAGAGGCATAGATTTCATTACCTTGTCTTGAGATTAAAGAAGTTAAGGATCTTAGTACTTCTAATGGATTTCATGAGATCATTTAGTTTCTAGCAACATGTTTCAAGGACAACATATCTTCGTGGAGACAAAATCATGCAAATTCCTTTTTTTACCTCATCTCATTTGCATTTCCCGACTTCAAATGCTTAATGCTTCGAAAGGAGATGATTTTATCTGGAGATATTTCACCATTATACATTTTCCATTCATGAAGAAACGATTCTCAGAATTTCAATTTAGGGGTTAGGGGCACTTTAAAGTGCGAGCACAAACTCTGTACGAGAAAATATCAGACCGAGGTCAGTCTTGATAATACGGACCCCTTCCCGTATAGACCGAGCAAGTGAGGTTAAAAATCGATTAATATATGGCTAAATATTATTTGAGATTGTATGTATATGTTTTTGTTTTTGGCGGGAATTCACGCGCGCGACTGCGATAATTTATTTCCCGCCTTTGTATATTGCAACTTTTCAAGAAAACCAAACTGTGTAGATTGAAAAATTGAAGTCATTGTAAGCCACTTTTTAAAAAAATGTCGAATTTCTCAACGTCTTTAATCGGTGCTTCGGATTAACAACAAACAATATATTCCGATATTCAACTAGAACTAGTGAATGAAGAAAGCCAGAAATGAACTTTCCGAATGAAAAAGAAAGCTACGATTAATACACTTTATCCACCACTTATGAATTGGCGATCTCATTGCTCGTCTCTGAATAAACGGCTGTTGAAGACCTGGAGATTATTACATAGTGCTTGAATATTTGTCTTCTGTCGTAGTGACTTGTAACTGTCTTCGCTCACTGATTACAACGAGCCACTGAAAACTGTATAAGTCTCATTTCTGTAATATGCATGTGTTCAGACATATTGTACTTTTTATGACCATATTTCAATCGTTTACTTTTTATGGAAAAGAATTTATTTTCATATTGATTTTTTTATTTGTTCATCTATAATAACTATCAGAGATCTTCAAGTGTGTCTTCCCTACTTGACAAGCTATCAATGCAAGATCCAAGGAGAATGGTAGACCTCTTACTCTTTTACAAGATCCACTATAACTTAATCAGTTTGCCTTTTCCTGGTGACATGACTCTTAATACTTCCTGTACCCGAAAGTCGCATAACAAGACATAGAAGCTATTACCTGCAAATATTGATCCTTACAAGTACTCTTTTTTCGCCCGTTGGATGCCTTTTTACATAAGCCGTAAACTGTCTATGTTTAAGGGTTATGTAAAAGTATCATCATACCTACTACCAAAATTCAAACCTTGCAGACCATCCATTACTGTAATTAGTTAAGGTAATGCGCTCGCGCATTCGTGCGCATAACGTTTGCGCATGTTTTGAACGCGCGCGCTGATATCGAATTTGATTGGGCTTCCTGTGTTCTAAATATTTCAATATGGCGGACGCCACGTAACGGTATTCAAAGCCTTATAACTTAAAATCTAGCACGGTGACCTATCCTAATTTTTCCAGAATTCGATGTCTTTTAGCTAAAACTAGTACATATCGAAAAAAATAAAAAATCTATCGGTTTGTTTCGGAGAAAATCGTGAAAAATCACCTAAAAAAGACGTGACATTCGCACGTAATTTCGACTGTTTTTCAAGTTGGAGAAGTCAAAACGTAGCATTTTTTCTAAACTTTGTGACAATAAACTGTTTTTTAAGAAAGTGTATTTACTCCAGTACCCCTAAAAACTTCTCTTTTTCATATTACATCCACCAGAATTAAACTAGACGTAATACTTTGAGAAGCGTTGTTTTTGTTCTAAACTCACGGAGAGTGTCGTGTTCAAGCTAACATAGCGCCAATTCTATATCGGTAACCCCCTATTTTTGTTATTGTTATGTTTTGCCCATCTCAAAAACTATCTATATGCAAAATTTCAGGAAAATCTATCGGTAAAATTTGCGCGAGCCCATTACCTTAAGCTATTGGCAATTACAATGATTAAAGATTAAAGATTTATGCGTTGTTTTGAAGCAAACAGAAAAATGCACCTCGTCACTTAGTATTCGAAAGAATTCGCTGAAATCGAGAAATACTGATGTAAATATATTCTCTCCGAAATGATAAATAAGCAGCTGTTTATATGGAGGCGAGCCAAAATTCTTTTGTTTTCTTTTCCCTGGGGACCAGAGAACAAAAGAAGTCAGCCCGCTTACGGGGCTGGCTCGCCTCCATATAAACATCCCCTCACTATCATATTGTAAGGTTCCTTGGTCTTCCTTTAATTCTCTTTTACGCACTTATTTGTCAAGTTTGGTTTATAGAACTAGTTTTGTCTTGCCAACGTTTAAAAATAAATTTCCATGTGTTTTTGCGGAGCTCTTCGTGAGCCGAAGACCCGACCAGCGAAAGCGGAGCTCCTTACACATAAAATCATCAACAATTGGAAAAACAAAGGGAGAAAACAACGCACGCAAAAAAATTGTGGCAGTGCGTGCCCGCGCGCTGTTCGCTGCCGTTGCTTGTGCGCCTTTCGGCCGTCACGCTAAAATGTTTGAAAAATACGAATACTTTTGCTGGTCTAAAATTATAAAGGAAGTTTAAGACTGTAGTTTGAATTTTGAACACGAGCATATAGAAAAAAGTTGGGATTGATTGTTCCAGATGTTTCCAAAATTCAAACAATAAACTTCTAAGTAGTCATTCTATCTGAATTCAAAGTTCTTTTGAAACTTTCTCCAATATAATTGGTGTAATTGTTATCCTCCCCCATCCCTTTTCATCACAGAGATAAAAATTTGATGAGGTTATTTGGATATAACTGACTAAATGAATAACAAACTCACGTTGCTTTTAAGATTTCTCAAAGTTCGAGATTTTCTTGAATTTTGACAGGGTTTTCGCAACCAAAATCGAGCTTTAATCATATCAGTTGAATTTCGATCTTACCAACGATCACATTACAAACCAAAACAGCTATATACGTCATGTAACAGTGTCAGTTCTTTTTCTCTAACAAACAAACAAACAAATCAATTTGGAAGATTTACTTCAATCGCTCTCTTCCAATCGGAAGATTTACAGTCAAACGGTTTCCATATTACTGGAAGATTTTGTTCGCAAAAAACAGCCAAATTCACAAACAAACAAACAAACAAACAAACAAACAAACAAACAAACAAACAAACCAAAAATAAAAATAAAACAAAAACAAAAACAAATGAAAAAGAAAAAACATTGATTTTAAGCCCTAAAACTGCTACGAACGACTCCACAGATTAGGCCTAGTTCAAACATCGCATCTCACATGTGTCGAATTCAATGCAAATTAGTCAAATCTTTTGTTTCTGCATTGAATTCAACACATGTGAGATACGACGTTTGAACTAGGCCTTACTAAAACATCGTTTCATCCATTCCTTTGGGAATGAAAAGACAATAAAGCGGTAGCCATGTTGGATGAACAAACAAGTGACGCTAATGAGAAATCTTTAGTTGAAGTTCCTCCAAGATGGCTGCCGTGACGTCACATGCAACTAAATGAGACTAAATAACATCTGGCTAAAACTGCTGCGAACAACTCCATAAATTACTAAAACATAGCCAAATGTCATTTTGCCTATGATAACGGCCGCAGTGACCGAAAAATTAAGAGGGTTAAATTTTTTTTTGAAAGGTGCGTTTTTAAGTCGATTTACAACCTTTTCCTTTTAATACATGCACCAAAATGCCTGGTGGGTTGTATGTTAGCGAAAACTACTAAAATAACTTTCAGAGTTATTTTTACATATATTAGTCTAAGCGTTCAATCAGTAATACACTGAGTATTCAATTGTAACGCCGATTCTAAAGCCAGATAAGATGTAGAAAGCTATAGTAGATTAGCGCTAATCCAGAATTAAAGCCAATGGTTTTCTTAGAGATAATCCTTCGGGGGTGGAAGCACAATATAATTTAACTACCATTATTCATTATTCCCAAACATTTTTCAGTAAAATTTAATATTCCTTCTCGAATTTTTCTTTATTATTCCTTATTCATTTTCGATCTTTATGTTATTCATTATTCTTTTTTCAATTTGTCAATATTTATTATTCCTCGAGTTTCAGATGCAATAATTCATTATTCCAAAGCATTCTCAAACCGTTATTCATTATTGATTACCCTGCTTCTGTACCCGCTGAGAATCCTAGATTAGCGTTCTCGACCAAAGGGACTCATTTTCACCATAAAATTGTATCCTCTGTCGTTGAATTACTAGTCCAAGTAAAAACCGTGTCAAAACCCATGATACAACGATCCTTTTGCCCAGCTCTAAAATTGTTGAAAATTTTTAAAGTGCTTTTTAGATATTAGTTCATTTGCGCGTTTTGAAAAGAAATGATAAGGGAAGAGGTCAAAACAACGGTCCAAAATAGGGACTCGATTATTTTAGATCTGGTGGTGGGTACCGGATATCCCCCTCTCCCAATGGGTACCTTGAAAATCTCAATACTGACTGCATATAGTTACAGTGCCTATTTAGAAATACGTTGTTTAGCATGCCTTATTGGACATACAGTTCATTAATTACTGCAATATATAATTTACTTTTCGAGATATTTGATGACAAAGTTCAGTATTTTACTCCTAAAGGTGGTGGGTGCCGGTTAATACCACCCCACCCCCCTAAATTGGGTACCTTCAGATGACAATTGTCAGTTGACCTCATCCCAAAGAACCCAGTCAGACCATGCCCAGGAGTCTGCACTAGGGGTCTATTACGCCAACAAGTTGCGCAAGTTCACTTCAAGGGGATTTGATCACCTGTTTCTAATGAGTACACAGACAATATTTGAACATTAAAAACCTTATTTTAATAATTAATTCATAAAGTAAACACAATGAAAATCATAACCATGCGGGGGGTCTTGAGTTTCAACTAAAATCATGTCCTAAATTACATAAAATTCAACCTGGATTTTCTCTGATCAGCTAAAATTCATAAATAATATAGGATGGAGGTTTTTAAATCGGTTCAAACGAACGGGCTCGGGTTTGCATTGAAATTATAGACCTCGGGCCGAACCCTCGCCCTAGCGTTTGAACCTTTATTTATTATTAATGAAGAGCAGAACCTTGAATTTACTCATTTTAAATTCACTTGAATATTCCAAGAATTGTAAAGAGTTGGAAAGATCTAAAATTAAAATAGTTTTACTGATTAGCTTGTTGTGGGATGTGTTTTTTAATTTACCTCACAAAAGATTTAGTTTTTTTAAATGAAGCATTTTTTAATCGAGTTTTCTCTCTTTTTTTCATTATTTTCTTAAATCGTAAACATTATGCATATTTTTGAGGATTTTTTTGGCAATTTTGCTGCAGATTTGATGTTCATGCAGGATATACGGAGAAATGTGCGAAATATGATGATAAATATCAGAAAATTTGTATTAAAAAAAGAAGAAAAAAATTACTAGATGGCTTGCTATAGCGTTGGCTGCCAAGACTTTAATATAAGCAGAATTAACATCATAAGCCAGTACATACATACATACATCAACTTTATTTAAACACGATATTTTTTAAAGCTGTCGCTTGTGGGGTCGTCTACAAATCAATTATTGATAGTATGAGTTTTTGCGTGGAAATATATTCGATGCATGCGTCATGATCGTAAACGTCATAAAAATACCAGACTCGGCCTACTGCACACAAGTATTTAGAGGTCTTTAGGCAATGATGAGTTTGGTATCGTAGATTCGAAGAGAATGTAAGTCGCCCAACCCTACTATTAAATATTATTAACTTTTATTAAAGACTTTTAATAATTCCTGATATGGGATGGAGAGGTTAAATCGGCTATCTGCTGTTGAATGTTTTGATCGCGGAATAGACCAAATCGGCTAACGTGTTGCTATGTACGTTTCCACCCAATTCAAAACCTTAGGGAATGAGATTCTTTGTCTTTTATCACGTTGAAATTTGTGGAACAAAAGTTCTTATTCCCAGAGGTTTTGAATAGGGTAGAAACGTGCATAGCAACGCTTAGCCGATATGGGGAATTCTGTAACTTCAAATAATAATGAAAAATTATCATTTGCATGAGACATGACAACATCTGCAAACTTCGTTACGGAAAGTTCTCGAATTTAATCACTTTAATTAGTAGTGAGTGCAGAAAAGTTTGGTTTTTTCTTGGTGTTACTAACAAACGTTTTGAACGAAACAATACCCAGCAATTATAATACAAAGAACTCTAACCAGAATAGAATTCACCTTGTATCAGAACGTATTTTTTTAATAGTAGTATGGCATGATAGAAACGTACATAGCAACGCGTTAGCCGATTTCACGATTTGGGGAGTTCTGTAACGACAAATAATAATGAAAAATTATCATTTGCACAAGACATAACAACCTTCGTTACGGAAAGTTCTCGATTTTAATCACTTCAATTAGTAGTGAGTGCAGAAAAGTTTGGTTCTTTCTTTCTTTCTGACAAAGGTTTTGAACGAAAAATTACCCAGCAATTATAATACAAAAAACTCTAACCAGAATAGAATTCACCTTGTATCAGAACGTATTTTTTTAAGTAGTATGGCATGATAGAAACGTACATAGCAACGCGTTAGCCGATTTCACGATTTGGGGAGTTCTGTAACGACAAATAATAATGAAAAATTATCATTTGCACAAGACATAACAACCTTCGTTACGGAAAGTTCTCGATTTTAATCACTTCAATTAGTAGTGAGTGCAGAAAAGTTTGGTTCTTTCTTTCTTTCTTTCTGACAAAGGTTTTGAACGAAAAATTACCCAGCAATTATAATACAAAGAACTCTAACCAGAATAGAATTCACCTTGTATCAGAACGTATTTTTTTAAGTAGTATGGCATGATAGAAACGTACATAGCAACGCGTTAGCCGATTTCACGATTTGGGGAGTTCTGTAACGACAAATAATAATGAAAAATTATCATTTGCACAAGACATAACAACCTTCGTTACGGAAAGTTCTCGATTTTAATCACTTCAATTAGTAGTGAGTGCAGAAAAGTTTGGTTCTTTCTTTCTTTCTTTCTGACAAAGGTTTTGAACGAAAAATTACCCAGCAATTATAATACAAAGAACTCTAACCAGAATAGAATTCACCTTGTATCAGAACGTATTTTTTCAGTAGTATGATAATGACTTAAGCCGCGGCTACTCGAGTGATCTTTTGCTTGCACAGGTGACGCCGCGATTTTTTTTTTTTTTTTTGAAATCACCGACGTGGCACCCACATGAGCGAGAAGTGCTGGCAGCAGAGGTGGCAGCAAATGCTCGCAATAAAGGCAGCGTGACAGGAAAGACTGGTTTTTAAAACGCTGGTGATGTGAAAAAATCGTGTCGCCTTTGCAAGCAAAGAATTCTTCCATGTAGCCCTGCATTCAAGCTAATATTGCAACTAACATCAAATATAGATGTTGCGTGCACCAAAGATATTTAATGTTTTACCATTTTTTATATCAGGTTTTGAGGATTAATATGAGATGCTGATTACGAAATGTATAATATGGCGTGGGTGGCGTGACATTAGGACCTAGGCATGCAATACTGGCATTCGTTAACAGATCTAATCAGTTTCCTTTAGAAATTTTAGAAACAAGACTGAAAATAATATTAGAAAATGTTATTGGCTGATAGCCACATATGTTGACCACATTTTGACATCATTAATTGAGAATCCATTACTGTCGTCAATCTTCGCCCACTCAAATGATGCAGGACAGTTGTGACCGCGCCATAATTAAAGTTTCGACATACAAAAATTCATGCAAAGACTGGCTAAGTCAGAGATGAGTCACGACCGAACATGCTATATACAAGTGTTGTTCTAGGTAAGGCTTTATGATTTATGAAGTATTTTATTATGATAATTAATCAATCGCCACTTTAACGACGAAGCTTTAGTTTCAACTTATTAGGAATATGGGTTAACATGTATAATGTTACGTCGTGAAGTGTCTCATCTAAAGTTCGTTGTTATAATTTCTTCTCTTGATCAGGCATTAACTCACCAATTTTATATTGGTGTTGTTTTTTTTTTTTTTCTTTTCTTTTCTTTTCTTTTCTTTCTTTTCTATTTTTCTTTCTTTCTTTGTTTCTCACTCTTTGTCTTCTTTTGGTTCTCTTTCCTTCTTTCTCTCCCTCCTTCCTCCCTCCCTCCCTTACTTCATGCCTTCCGTTTCTTTCTCCCCTCCCTCCTCCCTTTCTCCCTTCCCTCCTCCCTTTCTTCCTTCCTCCTCCCTTCCCTCCTTCCTTCCTTGTTCCTTCCTTTCTTTCTTCCTTTCTTCCTTCCTTCCTTCCTTCCTTGCTTCGCTTATTTCTATCTGTCGGTCTATCTTTCTTTCTTTTCTTTTTCCTTTCTTTCGTTGTCTTTATCTCTTTCTTTTAGCTTCTTTTTTAGTTCCTTTCTTTTATTGTTTCTTGTCTTATAATGCTAAACATATTATATCAAACGCTAGTACTAAAACTGACAGCTGGGAACACACTAGCTCCCGGTGATACTAATTGGCTAAAATGTCCTCTCTTTGTTGTTGTTTCTATTTTTATAGGTGGGCCAGGTGATTAAATAACACACTGGCTTAGTTAGTTATTCACTTTTTGACGAATAAATCAGAAAAGAACAGCGCTTCTTTTCATTCAGTTTCATTGGCAAAAAGGGCTATTCTCTAAGGGCCCGTTCACATGAAGGCGAGTTGTCCCTGGTAGCAGGGATAACGCTTTTGTTTTGAGTCCCACAGGGAGAAGAAAACAAAAGAGTTATCGCTGCTACCAGGGACAACTCGACGCCTTCATGTGAACGGATCTTAACATATTACAACTACTTGAGTCATGACATATTTGTCATGTTGAGTTCAGTTCTCAAAATCAAGAACAAGTGGAATTAAATAGCAGAAATTCAGTTCAGTTTTAGCAAATTAGTAGAACATTTCTTACAGAGTTTACATACAGGTTTTTAGTAAAGTATTATACAACGTGTCCGTCGCACAGGAATTGAAATGAATTACAAACGTTGCCCACGCCACTTCACGTTTCTACTCTTGGTGATAATGAAAATCCTCTCACCCTTCTATTTATGTTTTCCTTTTCTGTCCAAATGGACTTGTCCTTAATGATATACAAATTGAAATTAGTTCTCCATTTGTCAGTTCGTAAGTTTGTGTATGTGTCAATCAAACAAATAAACGAAATGACATATCTTTAAACAAAATCTATAAACATAAAAATACTATTAAACTCAGTTGACATTTTTAGAGCTTTTTCTTAAAAGCTTTCGTGGCTTCCCGCCAGCTAGTTTAAAACACCCGTAAAAACCTTTTAAATACTAACTTCGTTTATAATTGAACGTTTTCATTTCTTTGCCCATCGACAATGCTAAGGCTACCATGCCTAGACGTTTGTCACAAGCCATTCATACAAGAGCTAATATACTCCTTTTTCGATTTTCCCGCGCCATTTTGGAAGGCCGCTGGATCTATGTAGCGCAGGCGCGAATCATTGCATCGAAACGAGGCTAACCCTGCAAATGTTTACAGACGTGATTGAAAATATGCGGAGTTGACAAATGTTTAAGCTTATTTCTATTTTTTTATTGTGTCTTAGGCCTAGGTTAAGCGCTGTTCATGGATTTAGCTGCATCAAATAAAACAAAAGATAATTAAGCGATGTTCTTTCATGTACTTTGAATTTAGTATCACTTAAGTGAAGTAACGGCGTTTACTGAACCGGCTCGCTGAGTGATGATCATTCCTATTACCAACGACGCTCAATTGCAATGTCATGCTGTATGTGTTGAAGTTTTCTAACAAAACGCGTTTTCGTTTAATAATTTTAGTTAATTTCCGCCGTACTCTTCAGTGAAAACTCCACAGGATTTTCAGTTTTCCTTGCGTTTTCTCAGAAAATACTACCCTTTGTTTGAAATTTTAAACTCTTCCAGGTTAAGGTCTCAGGGGACCTTGGCACCCCACAGGCTAACTCAAGCTTTTAAATGTATGGGGATTTCGAGTTAAGTTGGAAATATTTAAATAAAGATACTTAGTTATTTTGAAAATCGAATTTCAATTTATGAAGAATACTGATCGCAGTACAATTTGTTACGGGACTGGTTTAACGAATTTAGTTGTCAATTATTGTTTTTGTAAATCTTACCTTTCGTAGTTTCATTATTTCTCTTGTTTCCTATTTTGACTAAGGTTACCTCAACGACTCATTTTATATTAATAAGTTTACAGCCGCTACGCAGGCATAGACATATAGACACATGGAACAGTCTACCGGCATCAGTAGTAGAACATGAGTCAGTAAACAGCTTTAAAAAAGCTTTAAAGAAGTCAACATTAATTGATTAGGCACTAAGTATGTTTACACATTTAGTATTATATTAGATTAATTAAATTAATTGATGTACATTATATCACCATATAAGATTCAATGATCAAGTTTATATTCAATTCCATTCAAATATTCCATATATATTTTATAGAGAGTGAAATTTTATGACAGGTTTTATATCATATTGTATTGTTAAATGTATTTAACAAATAGATTCCATTTTTCCGTGCGTCTGTACTCTAATCGATGCACAGATGACGTCAAAATGTGGTGAGAACAAAAAAGTACGCCACGAGACGAAGTCGAGTGGCGTGACTGTTGTTCTCACCACATTTTGACGTCTTCTGTGCATCGATTAGAGTACAGACGCACGGAAAAATGGAATCTATCTGTTTTATATAATATTTATCGAAACATTCTAACCAATCAGAGCGCGCGTAAGATTCGATGACGCCATCTATGTGTGTGTACTCTAATCACACATGGTTGTTCGACCAATCAGAGCGCGCGTAATATGCCAATTATTATATAAATTTATATAGTATATTTATTGGGGTATAGTTTACAATGAGGATTAAGTTCCTCTCTTCTATAACCCTATTATAATAATAAAATAATAATGTTATTTATTATTATTATTTATTACAATAAAGTTATATATATAAAACCAGGTACCTGTAGTTTATTCTCACCCTCGGCACTTGATAAGTGCTGGAGGTCAAATAGGAGCACCTGGTACTTGCAAAAGGGTCAATTTGGACTTTCTGGTTTCCCTGAAAACCAGGCGAGTTGTTGAGATGACGCGATGCGTCCAAATGACCTCACGCCCACCTGCTTTAGGTCAACCTTGAATAATTGAGATTATCGTGAGCTCTTTTGGACGGATCGTGTTTCCAGGAAATCATGTTTAGTCTAGTCAGGATTACTATTTTGTAGATAATATAATTTCTCTTCGACTATGCTTACATGTAAATTGCTTTCCGCTATTCTGTTGTATACCTCGGATCATATGTGAACTGAGTTTGTTTGATGTGTTGTTCTCTCACTTGCCATAAGGATTTTTTCTCCGGGATCCGGTTTTTCCTCTCTCAGCAAACATGTTAGTTGAGCGATGTATGAAAAATATTCAATGTAGGGGTAGTGAGTGTGAGAGTATAGTGTCTCCCAATAAGTATGCCAGCGCTAGAAGACATGGACACTAAACAAAAACAAACAAACAAAAACAAAAAACTGCAAACAAACAAACAAACAAAAAACAGAAAGAGCAGGAAAGTCTAAGGCTCGAAACATTATCGAAAACATTAGTAAGTTATCTCCGTTTTACGGTGTTTCAAGTTTCCATTCATCCCTTGTTATTATGCTAGCGATCAACGTCCGTTTAGTTTCAATTTCCCACAATGCCTTACGAATGTGTGCGCGCACGCGGTGTCGCCACAGCGCGTGATTTTCCCGCTAAATTTTTTAATCCAACTTGCAAGTTAGACGAACAAGAATTCTGTACATTTGGAGTTTTCCTTTAAACTGCTATTTGGAAATATATTTCAATATTTTTCATTGCCACCATGAAACATTTGTAGGAACATTCCGTATTGAAATAGCAGCTTTCATTCATGTGGGTGGCTCAAAGAGCGTTTTGTTTGGTTGTATACGATCGAGTGTGTGAACACTTTACTTCTTGGGAGACTTGGTCAATTTCTTGGCTGCTGTCTTGGCCTTGCCCTGCCCATGCTTTCTTTGCAGCGGGTTGTTTGACTGCTGATTCTTAGCCCCGCCGTGACGACACCGCGTGCGCGCACCGATTCGTAAGCATTGTGGGAAATTGGAACTGTACATTCGAATTCGTTGATCACTAACATTATAGGTAGCTAATCTTATAATCAAAGCTGTACAACTTTGTAATACAATACTTGGGAATATATTTAATTACCTCAAAAGAAATGATGAGCAGAGTAGAGCTTCTTTTAGTTTCATTGTTGAATAGGTGACGTCAACTAAATTCGGATACGTTATTTTAGTGTACATCACATAAGTAAGTTCGACGGATCAGGGGGTAAATGATAATGTTAATGCCTTGTTTCTGCTTCTTTCTTTTGTAAATATGTTCATTCATCGATTTCTAGAATCCCCCTGATTTGCACGACCGTTAGTTTAGCAGGCTTTTACTATTTTTTGGTGACGTCACCTAAGCAGTTAACAAAATTGACTAAATTTACCCAACTTTTCAACAATGAGACTAAAAGTCTAAATGGGTCGTTCCTATTATGATTCAAGTTTTATTACCATAGTAACATGCAGTTTATCACCTGTTTCAGCTGTTGTGTTCGTGAGCACCGTAGACGCTCTTACAATCAAAGTCAAGACTAATGCAAGTCACGTGACTGACGCTATCAGACAAGGAGATGACGTCATACTGAACTGTTCAGTGACGTCAGAAGGAGGGGTAGACCGGCTGGTTTGGCTAAAAGATGATAATGTTATAACCACCGATAATGTTACAATCCAGAGGGACGCACGAGGAATGGTTTTGTCTTCCAACTTATTTCTAGCAAATGTTAAACCGAGTAAAACAAATGGAAAATATGAATGTAGATCTTGGCAAAGTAACAGCTCCCACGTCGAGCCCTATGAGCTCCGTGTGGACGGTAAGTAATTCTGAATTTTACGATTGGATCCTCACGTGAAAATTGCACTCCCCAGGAGGGGTACTTCCAGAGAGTTGTGCCGTTTAGAAGTCCAAAGCCGGGGGGTGGGGGTGGGGAGTACCTTTTAGGATACTCACGATATATACCACTTATTAGATGTTTTCTTGTGTATTACGGGCTGATATTTTACGAGTCGCGTACGTATTTTACCGAGCCTTTAGGCGAGGCAAAATACGAGCGATGCATGAGTAAAATGTCAGCCGTAATACTCAAGAAAATATATAATAAAGGATTTATTATATAACTGCTTCTTAGTTTCCTATTCTCTGATTGTTTTATGTAAAATATGGCCAACCAGTTTTCA
Source organism: Telmatactis stephensoni (assembly GCA_029948255.1). Lineage (NCBI taxonomy): Eukaryota > Metazoa > Cnidaria > Anthozoa > Actiniaria > Isophelliidae > Telmatactis > Telmatactis stephensoni. The sequence continues at coordinate 242,771 of JALIZF010001591.1, read as the reverse complement.
ACTATGTAATACGGTATATAATACGGCCTCACATTTGCTTAGTTCTCTCATCCTTATATGGTAAAATTACGTCATAGTTATATAATAAAAGAACTTATTGAAAAAAATACTAATATTAATATCAACAACATGAACACTGATAATCGTTTTTTATTTTTGATGAATCCCAGAACAATTTTTCTACAAAACACTGTGTCAGCACAGAGTATATAAATGCATGCTGATACGAGAAAGGAAATTAGAAACCGGGGGCGGGGGGGTACTTGACCAGGATTTGGGTGGGGATGCTCCGCTGGGATCCTAAAACGGTTAGCCTGTTTATGACAAAAAAGCTCAAAATACCATACCCTGTTTATGACAAAGCATAATAATTGCAGAATGTAATGTACTTATTTGTTTGTAATGTAAATGAGTTTCATAACGAGTTTGTTGCGATCGTGATCGAACAACGATAAATAAGGCTTCTAGACTGATCGTTGCCATTGTGGCTAGCTGACTAAGGTTGATGAGAAAGCTGCTACTCTGTTCATGACAAGAAGCTCAAAAAATTGCAAAAAGGATACCCTGTTTATGACAGGGAACTCGAAAAACCATACCCTGTTCAGCGGATCATCCCCGTATAGTAAATATATGGGAGTACCCCCCCCCCCCCCCCCGGGATTAGAAACTTAAAACCTTAGAACAATTTAATTTATTTGGATATCACTTATGTACTTTAAGTATACAGTGCTACATAAAAAGGTTTGTTATTGTAAGACTAGGAGAAAGGGTGGTCGAGTGTTGAGCTCTCGTCTCTTGGAAGTTGACCGTTGGCTTTCATGCTTGTCTCCTTCGCAGCCGTAGTCTTGTCACACAACCCTCGATAGAGCATCTTTATTTTATTTTATTTTATTTTATTTTATTTTATTTTATTTTATTTTATTTTATTTTATTTTATTTTATTTTATTTTATTTTATTTTATTTTATTTTATTTTATTTTATTTTATTTTATTTTATTTTATTTTATTTTATTTTATTTTATTTTATGTAGAAATAGCTTGAGCCACACCAATTTTGGTACCTCAATTTCTAAACTAAAATTCCTAACAGTCATTCTTGTCCTTCCCCCTCCCCCTCTGCTCTGGTTGCACTTATTCAAAAGATACATAGTTCTCATTACAAAAAAAATACTTTGTGACCATTTCAGAGCCACCATTGGTTGATTCGCCTTTTCATTTAACAATGGTATTTGGAGAAATGTTTGTAAACGTCGTAGAAACCGAAGCCATAAAATGCTATGTTCAGAAAGGCTGGCCAGTTCCTACTGTCCAGTGGATTTCAGAGACTAATGAAGTACTAGTCAGCCAACAAACGGACTCTTACATCAGTCTTCCTGTTAAAAGTTTAAACAAGACTGATAGCTGGTACCAATGTAGAGCGAAGAATAGAGCCTGGAGAAAGCGACGCATGGACGTTCGTCCAATTCAAAGGTAAGTGGTGGCTGGAAGGGGATACTATCACACTGATTTGGAACGGGAGTGACCACAGGCAGCCCAAGCTCATTATCTGGTAGTTTAAATATGTCAACATATAGTTTCAATATACATTAATTCTGAAACTCTAAATTGCGATCTTTGACAAAGATAATTGCAGAATGCGTTAATGTAACATCTCATATGCCTTGTTATATTATTTCAATTGCAAATAAAGCCTTATTAAAATGCCTGTTGGGGGACTGTAATTTTGAGGGTCAAAATCACGGAGCTCAGGACGCGATCTACCATTTAGGGTACTTGCGGTCCACTGACATTTTTATGGAATCAGTATGAAATATATTTTTATCGGTACCTTATAGGGGTAGACACACACAGACAGACAGAGACAGGCAGGCAGGCAGACAGACAGACAGACAGATAGATAGACAGACAGACAAACAAACTAATTCCTCTCTGAAAACTGAATCGCAAGTCTGAAAACACTCTTCCAAGTGATTTTATTTATGGTCATGCTTTCAAACTGCTTTTTTGGCAATTGTTCTTTTAGAGGTTTTTCCACGTAGGCCTCCAAAAATCATTTCCCAACTCAAGAGCCGAGTTAAAGGTTACCCTGGCAACAGTACGTCATTTGAAGTGAGGACCCAGTACACGCCAATGGTTCGCACTTCATATCAGTGGTCTTTTAATGGACGAAATCTCTTCTCAAGCAAAAAATACACCATTAGACTAAAGTTCATAAATCCTGACAAGGCTGTGTTTACACTTACTGTCAACAACGTGAGCCAACAAGACGCAGGGGTGTATCGACTAATAGTACAAACCAACGTACCAAATCAAGCTGAAGCCTTCATAAATTTGGAAGTGCCAGGAAAACCAGGTAAAAAAGATCTCTTACTACCAAACGGTGGATAAATTTAATAAACGGGAAGCCGCGCGCAAAGGTGACGAATGATATTCAAAACGACCGTTGACGTCACCGACGAAGATGTAAAATGGCGTCCTCGATTTTGCGACGTAGACGCGGTACGGTAGTCACGACTGAAAGTGATATTTTCGCCATCTCACGTCTTGTTTGCTGAATCATTTGCTGAATCTGACAAGCCTTTTTCCCTTTTTTTTTTGTGGAGATGGAGGGAGGTGGAAGAGGAGTCAATGACGTAAATTACAAAAGCCAATCAGTAAGTTGCAAGATATTAACGAATTCAATCAGTGATTTAATTATTCTTGCAGCTGATAATTCACCAGGGAATGACATTACCGCTGTACATCAAAGTGTGCAATTTACTGATTCAGATTCTTCAGTCATACTGCAATGTGAAGGTACAGCAACTGATCGGCTGCCTCGACTCAAGTGGTTATTTAACGGCACACAGCTTAACACCACATTTCAGACTAAGTACGATGCCCAGATCTTCTACCAAGACAAGCTCAATATGTCATTTCGATTCACTTTGAAGATCTACAAACCATCTTCCCAGGACATTGGACGGTATACCTGTGGTATAGATACACCTGGAGGCTGGGTCGAGACAGTGGTTATTCTTGACGGTAAGTATATCGCGCTGCTTGTCAGGTATCCCATAGCAACGTCACGTATCCCATAGCAACGGCCTCAGTGGCCATGAACATTTTTAGTGTTGGTGGACGCCATTTAACAAAATATGGGGAATGTATCTTACAGCTCCCCAGGGTTGAAAGACAACTACACCCTTAAATAACCAGTATTTATTCAACTATATCGACCTTTATAATCACCATTTCGAAAGTTTGCTTTGAATTGTTATTCGTGTGATTCAAATGTTACTGAGCACGGAAAACAAATTAAAGCATAATATAAAAATTAGGTACTACCTAATAGCGGAGCTCCCATTTAAATATAATAATAATTTTAAATACTTTGTTTTATTTTGACGTTTTTGATTCAAATGAATTGGGCTTGCTGTGGTAATAGGCAAACAAATATTGCATTTTGTTGTAAAAGTTGAAATAAAGACTATAGATCAAGCTTTATTTCTTGCCCTTCAGTCTCCTGAGAATTATAAGGCTTTCAACTCAGTGACCATAGTGATATTTATTCAGATATTTGTGTCAGATTTTATAATTGACTTAGTAGTAGTGCTTCATAATTCTCAGAAATAGGATGCAAAAATCCCTCAAACTGATTTCATTCACATAAATACTGAACCTAATTCAACATCCTTCAATTAAACAATTAGACATTGCAGAAAATTATATTTAGATTTTTCTGTCTTGACAGTATTGTGGCATCTTGGTTTTTTTTTTATTATGTAGAGTAGAATGACACTGATAAATAGTTGTCTTTACACGAAACAAGAATTCTCTCTTCCAGGTTACACTAATCATGACTTTAGATGAAATTGTAAAACAACTCAAAACAACTACTACCTAAAAGCAAAGCTCCAATTTCAATTTTAATTTTTTTATGTTCTTGATTCAAATGAATTGGGCTTCCTGTGGTAATTGAAAAAGTTGAAATGAAGATTATTTAAAAAGCATTTTTAAAATAAGTTTTGGTTTTGGTTTGTATATTGTATGGGCTTGTATGCTCAGTGACCTTTGTTACAGTAAATTTTAATATTCAGATTCACTGTCAGATTTCATAACTGACTTTGTAAGGGTTCATAATTTTCAGAAATAGAAAGCAAAATCTCCAAAACATTTTTTTAAATTGATACAAGTAATTAAACCTTTTCGACATCCTGAATATTACAGAACAACATATATTGATTTGTCTGTCTTCACTATATTTGTGACATCTTGTTTTTTGTGGTTGTTGTTGTTATTTTGTTTTGTTATTTAATGTAGAAAAGAATGACACACTAGCTAGGCGAATACTTGTCTCCCACTTTTCTCTTCCAGATTACACTGATAATACAATTTAAAGTGATTATAAAAACAGCTAATTGAAATAACAAGAAAACAAGGAATTAAGCATTTTCAGTCTGTATTTAAGGCTTCACAGGGCTCACTGAGCAACTTCATCCAGATGAATAAAGTATAAAAACAATTCTAGTTTGCATGGCAAAATTCCTTCTTTTTTTCCTGTCAATTGTTTCATTAAATTCCAGACCAAAACTTGAGCTGTATTTACACATTAGTGGGGTTGAAATAAGTTCAAAATCAATTTTTTTACTAATTTTATTATTATTAGAACTAGTGCAAAAAGTTCACCGTAAAACAAAATGTCGTTGTACATTATTTTCATGTAAGGCTTGATCGAGTGTTTCTTTAAACTTGGCCACAGTTCAACGTGCATAAAAGGTTTTTTTAAGTCATCAATCCCAAATCAAAGATAAAAGATCAAATATAGGTACAAGAGACTTTTTGATATCATTTTCTGGCCAGGGTCTTTACCTTGAAGTGCTTTCCTTGTTGTCTTTTCGAAGCATACTGGTCCTTGTTTCACGCTCAATGCAGACGATTCTTGATTTATTTCCAACTTTGGCTAGATTTTTAAGCAGCTTTATTGAAGGCATCTTCACGAAACGAAGAATACACGATCCTCAATGACTTATTCATTATGAGGAATTTTTTTAAACTACGAATCCAACTAAAAAGTCGTCCAACTTTGAAAATATCCTCTGTGTCTTTCGTCTTTCGAGCAGTTTTTGAAACGACACCAGGCCCGAAAAAAATTCAAACGTACGGTTTTTTTCGCTTTAACCTGTCAAGATTGGCACAGATTAATCAGTTCATCAAAATCGCTAAATTTTTACGAGGTTTCGAGAATACTACTTTTAAGCTTTGCAAGTTAAAACTGCAAGGAAACTTGTAAATTTTCAGTTTTCAAAGTGTCAGCGCGCGTCAAGTTGGCGCCAAAAAGCAATCAGCCAATCAGCATCGCGATGTACACGGACGTATGTACGGACGTATGTATGTATGTATGTATGTATGTACGGACGGACGTACAGCCGTTGGGCTCCCTGTGTGTCCATGAAAAATCAACTCGATGGGTTACCATTTTTTCTTAGGTATGGTGCTCTGCTCCGCCGAAGGCCCGCGCGGGAGCTCCGCTATAACTAAAAACCAACTACGTTTTTGTTGAAGAAACTACTTATTAACGTGAAATCTTTAATTGTCAAAAGCTAAGAAATGCTAAAACTTCGAATTCTGGACATTGGAGAATACCGTCCATGAATGATGTCATCAATTGCCCTTTTAAAGAGTTTCTCACGTACTAAACTAAACGACCTTATATAAAGCCATTCTAGACCTTTCAACAAAGATGCCGATATCATGATAACAATGCCGATGATGATGATGATGATATATTCTAGAAGAACGTGAGAGTAATCGAGGCCAAAAGGGAGTAGGAAGCTAGGAGTGGGTGGTTGGTAGGTGGAAGGAAATGTCAACCATTCTTCCTCCCTTCTTCGTCATCAGCTAAAAGAAAGGTCAAGGACGGTAGATAATCGATATGCGGTTGTACTGAATTAATTTACACACATGCATTTAATTGAAGGAGAACTGAACGCTATAAATAACCCATTTAATATGATTATCTAGACTTTTGTAGTGACTATTTCGAAAGGTTTTCTCTCTCAGGGGCTGTTTATATGGAGGCGAGCCAGCCCGGTAAGCGGGCTGACTTCATTTGTTCTCTGGCCCCCAGGGAAAAGAAAACAAAAGAATTCAGCCCGCTTACCGGGCTGGCTCGCCTCCATATAAACAGCGCCTCAATACAACTCGTGTTTTGAAAAACAAATTCCGAGGAAACCCTTGCGGCCGTCTTTTACAAGAGTTGCATTACATTTTACATTAATTTACTGAGGAAAAAGGCACCTTTTAATTTCATTCAAGTTAACTGAGCAATCAGTAAAATATGCATTTTCTATATACCTCTGTTTATACGTCATCAAAAACTCATTTTTTCTACATATATAATCGTATTCTGATCGTCAGGAAAAAAAAACTTTCGAAATCGTTACTGCAAAGTCTAAATAATCATACAAAAATCAGTTACTTTTAGGTTATATTTATCCTTGAAAATCATTCATTTGTTAATGATTTGTTTTTAAGGAGTTCCTTCAACTCGACATGGTTTATATAGGATATGGATACATTGGACTGTAGTCAGTTCCATATTAATGCTCATCATTGGATTAATTCTCATTGTTTACTCAATGAAACGATGGAGAAAAAAGAGTTTTTTTAACCCACCTATAAAAGGTAAGAAAGGTCCGGTCATACGGATGGCAATTTTTATGTAATCATAAAGTCAAACACGGCAACGATTGACCATTTTTTGCAACGCTAAGTGCAAATGACTTGAGATTGGAGCCAAACTCTATGAAGCTCTATGTTAGTCTGGACGCTGGGCCCTCCTTCGCCGCTCCTCTTTTTCATTTGTGCTTCCTGTGTCGCGGCTTCAGAAATAAAACATGATTCCACTTCTACAATTGAAGGTTGCTTGTTTTCCACAAGCTAGACTGAGTTGAAGGGAAGATGTATCAGTATTATTAGCTATGCGCGCAACGTCTTTTGCAAGCAAATTTTTTGGCATCGTTTAGGCCTTTAGATAATACTGAAATCGAGATTAAGCATTTTATTGATGATGATATGACCATGATGATGACGATGATGATGGTGATGATGATGGTCGTGGCAGTTGTTCTAATTGCGTTATTAGGCGAACTACATGATATAGACTACTGGGAATTGATTGATTTTCAGTTTTTTACGTCCAAATATTTTTTATAATTTTTTTCATTTTTTCTTTAGGACTTGATACTTCACAGGATGTTCCAACGTTTGACCTTTTCATCTCCTATACAAACAGTGATTTTGATTGGGTGAAGAAGCATCTCATTCCTCTGCTAGAGAAACACCAAGTTGTCTACTCCATACATAGCAAGGACTTTGAGGATCGGCAAGACGATTGTTGACAATATGGCCGACAGCGTGTACACGTGTAAACATGTGAGTGCTAATGTTGTTATTTAGAATTAATATCTTCTTTTCTACCCTGCCACGCTAGTCTCCCTCGCAGCCGCTCCTAGTGTCGTCACGCAAGGATTACAACGGTTAAAAAAATTTTAAACAAAAGATATAATTACATATGAATTGTAGTGTTATAATGTTTGACCTGAGTATTAAGAGCGGAGAGGAACGGCTTAGGGAGGAGGGAGAAATAGCCCCAAAAAGTAGGGAGGAGGGAGAAAAGAGGCAGAAAAATCAGTTTGGGAGGAGGGAGGAAAACAATTATGAGATGTAGTGAAGGAGAAATGGCCGAAAAAAAGTAGGGAGGAGGAGGGAGAAATAGGCTCAAAATTTTTTTAACCGTTGTAATTTTATACTTTTGAACACGCCTTTATATAACCTTGTAAATTGTAATTAGCTTCACTAAAACTGAAGATGGCTTTATGAAAGTCGAAACATGTCTTTCAAATTTAAAAGTGTTGTGTTGTTTTTAAAATTAACATTTTGCACACATAGAGATACAATTTGTTATATAGATATTTACAAGTTTGTTTACGTTTACACTAAATTATTAGATATAATAAATTGACTGAAAAAAATAAATAAGGTGTACAGTGATGGTTTAAGTAGTATAAACTTTCGAGTAAACCACCACTACAACTGAAAAAATACTGATACAAGATTATATGGCAAGATTATAGGGACATATACATGAATGGGGACAGGTGGACGTTGACTATCAACCCTTACCATGGCTTATATAGTCTTATATCGTCTGACACTGATTCACCTTTGTATTTCTAGGTTGTAGCTGTTGTTTCAGAGAAGTACATGAAAAGCAAGTTTTGTCGTGCAGAACTTGATATGGCAATTAGTCGCACCTTTCTCGAAAAGAAGCCACTTTTGACGGTCATCCAGTTCGACGCCATGCCAATCAAAAAACTCCAAAAACAACTCAAGGAGAGAGTGTACTACCAAATTGTCCAGAAAGATGACAAAGGTGATAAATGGGGTGAAGAACTTCTGAAGCATCTTCTTCCATTGATCAAAACGGAGAAAGGATTGTTGGTGATCTGATATTGTTCCGACGCAATGAAGATCTTTCAAAATTTGCACTAAAAACAGAAACTGATCATGCATGTCGACTCGACGTATTACTTGCTTCTTGCAGCCATTAATGTAGTAATAAGCAGTCACTGTAGAAAAGTTAGTCAGGTGACTCTATGTACACGTTAAAGCTGTTGGCTATCACGAATTAAAGCCATCAAGGTACCGTCATGAATTGTAGACGTCAGAAAGGCGACCTTTTGTAGACGAATGCAGTAAAGTTATAAACTTAGCTTTCAATTGATAGGAAAGTGATGATCAAGGTATCACAAATTGTAGATATTGAAGTTCATTGTAGGCTGTCATAACAGTGACAGTATACACAACATGCGAGCTCGAGCTTTTTGTAGTAAAATGAATATATGCGATTACGGGCGATCGAGTTAAATAAATAACACAAAAAATTGTAAGAACTTGTAATTAACTATTAACTATTCTTGCCTTATACCGTTAATTTTAAGGCTGTATTTGTGGCTTTCGTTTATGAGTTTCCATTTTTTTTCCGGAAATAAAATCGAGAGAAGTGACGCTGAGTCGCAAGGGGAAGGAGAGGAGGAGGATGAGGAGGATGGTTGCTTGGTTAGAAAAAGGGTTTGGTGTGGTTGTGAGGCAACAGTGTTGATTAAATAAGTGTTTGTTTTCAGTCTTTTACAGGACTCGTCGGACCGAAGATTTGTTCTGGAATGGTAGTAACTATATGATCGATCTTGTAAATTCTGATGATTGCCTTAATGCCGTTTCCTCATTAGGTCCTATGTTGTTGTTGTTGACGATGATGATGATGGTAGTGATGATGATGATGATGATGCTGATGATGATAAAGGCTACACGGTACTGTAGACCCCTTGCCGCAGCACGTTGGAATGCAGCTCAATCTTGGGGACAAAACATTAATGGATTCTAATTCTCAAGAGAGCAAAAGTCTTTTGTTTTGCCCCCAGATTGAGCTGCTCTAACGTCACGTGCAAGGGGTCTATACAGCGGTTGTCGTACTTAGTCTTGAGATTGGAACTTCTCAACAAGTGACCAGTAATGAAGTATCCAAGCCGGGTCGTCTACATGTAGCTCTGACGTTATAAACGGACAAAAAGAAAGACCAGACGCTCTCCTCCCTTTTTCCTTTCCCCCCTCCCCCTCCCTCTGACGCTATGCAGGCGAACCATTACTTGTTCCCAAATTTACCATACGTCCACCATCTGTGCTGAAAGCTTTAGAAGTAGAACTGATAGAAGAGATCGATAACCTTAGCTCTACTGGAAAGCCAGTTGCGTGCAATGTGACATTAGAAATTCTATCGTGTACGATCCAACATGTTTGAGCCAACAATAATTGGTGGCCCACTGACAAGCCTGTGAACTGGTTTTGGTGAGGAGGAGGAGTAATGGAAGAGGTTTTGGGAGGGGAAAATGGGAAGGAGAGCCTCTCTTTCCCCTTTTCCCCTCCCCAAACCCCTTCCCTTTCCCCCTCCCCCTCTAGGGGTTGTTTATAGGCTATTGGTGAACAATGTTGGCTGTTGTTGGGAGCGTTTCCACAGTGGAACCTCTGACACGGACAACGAAGCGCCGAGTTTCTTATTACAAGTGCAGTTTCTAGTGTGTTTTTTTTAATGGTCGAAAACTTCGTGATATGATCTGAAAACCTCGTATTTTCTGGAAAAACTTGATATTGAAAAACGTGATATTATCTACAAACTTCGTGATCTGAAAATATATAGCGTAATTTCTGACATTTATCTTAAAACTTCGTGTTGGTTTGAAAGCACAAGCACAAAGTATTATCTGAAAGTACGAAAGGAATAAAGGGAAGCGAGAATATAGAACGAAATTATTAACAATGTACCTTTCAAGCCACCATAGGAAGTCCTTTTAAAAACCATTCTATAACAACGGGGGGTAAACTAAAGCGCACGCGCGTATATTTCAACTTCCGGCTTAACTTCGAATTTAATTGTTTTTGCTATCTAAGAATGCAAATAGGAAATGGATATGGTTGTTTTATGATTTATTCTCTGTCTTCCAGCTAGAAAACTCAGATATGACAGTGAATCATTTACGGAATACGGCTTAGAGAGTCTTATCCATTAGAGTACACTTAAGAATGGCCACAGGAACTTCTGTTCCATTTAATTTGGAATATTTTGACGTTTGTAGATAATGGTGATAATAGTCTTTATTAAAGTGGATAAACACTTGACGGTACTAAGACTGATAAACTTGTTGGCCCCGACAGCTTATATTTTTTTCGGCGTGTAAGTTTTCATATTCTTACCGGAAAGTTCAAATTAATGTTTGCATATCTATCGTATCATACATCTATTATATAAAGCTAAGAAATACACATGCTATATATACGCTGTAATGTAGGGAGCGCTATTAATGGGAAATACTACTATAGATACCCTATGGTTGTATCAATCCCGCGTGATGTCTATAAAAGCCGACATTCGACATTTATGCCGTGAACGTGCCGTGACCGTACCTTGTCGTGGCAGTGTCGTAATCATGCCTTGCCTGCGACCGTGGCCTACCTGTGAAACGTGCCTTGTCGTGACCGTGCCGTAAACGTGGCGTGCTGTAAAGTAGATTAGGAATTATTAGATTAGGAATTAGTCAACACGGAACTGACCACGTGCCGGCCGCGGCACGGCGCGGTACGTTTCACACATACTGAAATCTGCTCTAACATGCCTTGTCGTGGCCGTGCCTTGCCGTAGCAGTGCCGTAACCATATATAGATCGAGTAGATTTCGTATGACTGTGAAAACGGCACCGCACAGTTACGGCACGGTTACGGCAGGAATTTCGAATCTTTTTATAGACATCACGGCACTGACACGGTTACGGCACGGCGCGGTCCGTTTCACACTCATACGAAATTCCCTTATCCTAAATTACATAAACTTCAACCTGGATTTCCTCTGACAAAAATGTCATAAATTTTGAGTTTTTCAAAAAACATTTGTATATATAATTTGTTTGTATCACTGGCATAACTGTAAGTGTTTTCATACAAAATTTCGTTTTTTGAAAATTCGTATCTCCTTGATTTTTCAACTGATATCCTTCAAACTTCACAGTTTTACTGATTTGGATGTGCTCTTTCCAGCTATGGTAATTGTTTTTAAGTTTGGAAACTTTTGGAATTACATGAAAAAGCCGTTAGTATGAAATGACTCGGTAGCAATTTACAAAATACGTCATTTACACGTATAAGATTGCAGAATACGTCTTGGTAACAGTCATATTCGCATTCAGCATGAAAAATCGGTTTAGAATAGTTATGTTACCAGCCTCTACCCCAAAATGCCTCCAGGTATCTGATTTTTCGGAAATGCGCCTTGTATGTCTATTTTCATAAACAAAACTCTGGTGTTGTGAAAAAATCGTGTCGCCTTTGCAAGCTAGCAAAAAAATTTTCTGTGTAGCCCTAGCTACATTCAAGCTAATATTGCAAGCTAACATCAACTATAGATTTATAAATGTTATATCGTTTTTAACTCGTGGATTGCAAATCAACGAGTTATTGTGGGGGACGAATATGCAAACGTGTCACTCACTCGCCAGTAAACTGGTTCCCAGACTCCTCTCGAGTTTTTAAGATGGCCGTCCACAAACTGCGAAAATTATATGGATGTTGACTTTAGAAACTGGCTCTTTCAACGGGGGAAAAATGTCGTTATCGGCTTTTTAATCTCTGGTAACTTCTAATCATTTATTAAAGCCTAGGAATGTGATATTTTGAACTTTACCTTTAATATTTGAGTTAAGGACGGTGCCCTCTAATGTGAAAGTAATTATTTTCTCTAAAATCTATATGGGTGTGAAAGAACCCATTGTAGGCTGTTAGAATCCAAGAAAAAAATTGGGGGTCACCACGCATTTTAATGAGTTATACGTCATCAAATGTTGCGGAAAATGCATTTTTGACGACCCAAAGAAAAAAAATTAAAAATCCTCTATACTTCCAAGTTTCAAACTTTTTTTCCTAAAACACTCTAAGCATAATTCTCTGGTAGGGCAATACCATAAAACCGCGAAAACAAAGAAAATAATGGTTTTTTTTAAATATTTACTTGGTTTTAGGATGTTCTAGTCTATGATTGCTAAATATAATATGTGATATTTTTTATCATTCTTCAATTATAAATTTATAAAAAGCTTATATAATTCTAGATTTTTCTTTGGTTTATAATTTACAAAAGGAAAAAAGAGGGGTATCCAGGCGATTTAAGCCGATAAACGCACGAAATACGATGAAATCCCGAGCCCTCCATACAGAGTATAGACAGATTTTACAAAGCATTATGGGACATTTCCAAGATGGCGGCCAATAGGCAAATCAAGTTAGGCAAATCTAGTCCTTGTGATCAAAACAGTGGTTTTTAAGCGAGTTTTATTCATCAATACTGAATTTAATTCTACTACAGGAACAGTAAAATGTTTTTTCTACAAGCAAGTAAGTTTTATTTATCCAAATATCGCAAAACTGCTTTGTTTTTACGATGTTTTTATTAGGCGAAGGGCCATGCGCAGAACGCAGTGCGCGCTGACAATAGTGAGCACCGTCCTTAAATACCGAATGACAGTATCCTATTCAGAAGAACTTCCATCGCATCGCAATTGGTTTCCTTCGCAGCCCGTTTTTTGTATCGGGTCCCTGTCCCTCGCCCTGGGTAAATTGACAACCTGTCACTAGCTGATTCAATTAACGTTGGCGCTGAAAAAAAGCCTAAAGCCTAAAGCTTTGAGAGCGGAATCATGAAAGATTTTATCACCGTGACATCATTACAATAAAAAACTCCCTGTATGCTTGCAAATTCTACAACTTGGATACATATTCCTTAATTTCTGAGGTGGCCTACAGAAAAGTTTGTGAGTACACAAAAGATATTTGAAAGGCTTTAGCCTTGTAGGCTTTTCAGCGACAACGTTAATTGAAATAGCTATATCTCTATACTAACATAGGGACAGGCTCAAAATAAATGGCAAACAGTCATTAATTGTGGACCCTAGGATAGGTCAAGAGTCACGAACTGAGTCATCCATACTAGCAAGATTTTTCATTTTACACCACCTGTAACTCAAACCACGAGTTACCTACGCCGTTGGCGGTAGTGAATTCTATCAGGTTTCGAGGATTCTACACCTACATCTTTATTGTTGATAAAATCGTTAGATATCACATCAACTTTAAAAAAATATATGTACATATATATAAATACTAAAAATAGAATAAGTTTATGAATTGTTAATTAATATTAATTAACAATTAATATGAGATGCTGATTACGAAATGTATAATATGGCGTGGGTGGCGTGACATTAGGACCTAGGCATGCAATACTGGCATTCGTTAACAGATCTAATCAGTTTCCTTTAGCAATTTTAGAAACAAGAGTGAAAATAATATTAGAAAATGTTATTGGCTGATAGCCACGTATGTTGACCACATTTTGGCATATATATAATTGAAAATCCATTACTGTTGTCAATCTTCGCCCACCCAAATGATGCAGGACAGTTGTGACCGCGCCATAATTAAAGTTTCGACATACAAAAATAAAATTCATGTAATAGTAAAGACTGGCTAAGTCAGAGATGAGTCACGACCGAACATGCTATATACAAATGTTGTTCTAGGTAAGGCTTTATTATTTATGAAGTATTTCATTATGATATATCAATTGCCACTTCATCGACGAAGCATGGGTTATCATGTATATAGTGTTGGATTAACCACTAACGTCGTGATGTATCTCATCTAAAGTTCGTTGTTATAATTTCTTCTCTTGATCAGGCATTAACTCACCAATTTTATATTTGGTGCTTTTTCTTTTCTTTTCTTTTCTTTTCTTTTCCATTTTTCTTTCTTTCTTTTGTTTCTCACTCTTTGTCTTCTTTTGCTTCTCCTTCCTTTTTTCTCTCCCTCCTTCCTTCCTTCCCGGGGGGGGGGGGGGGGGGGACTGCTATATATAAGAGGACGGGGATGCTCGTCGGAAATTTTGAAAATGACCCCTAAAAGGTACATAAGTGGGAGTGGCAACGATTCATTTCTAATCCTAAAAAGTATCAATTCAAAAACAATAATAAAGAATTAAAATAATGAAACACTTTGTTATCGATGTGCTTTGAAGATTCAATTCAGGTCATCGAATTCGTCCCTTTCATGCTTATTTTAGGTAGTTTATTTACCCCAAAACAGTCCCTAAAAGACACCAGCTATGTCTCTGATAGTCCACGTAAGTCTGAGACACCCTAAAAGGCACCAGATTGCAGATTTTCACCCCTAAAAGGTACGACGAGCATCCCCGTCCATTTACGATCGGAATCCCCCCCGTCTATCTGTCGGTCTATCATTCTTTCTTTTCTTTTCCCTTTCTTTAATTCGTTGTCTTTATCTCTTTCTTTTAGCTTCTTTTTTAGTTCCTTTCTTTTATTGTTTCTTGTCCTATAATGCTAAAAATGCTAAACATATTATATAGAACACTAGTAGTAAATAATTAATAAGTGTTTCTCTGGTTAAAAGATAAAGTTTCAAAAACTAATATATCCCAACGTTTCGAACAGATAAACTGTTCCTCTTCAGGGGAAGAATAGATAATTTATGCGAAATGCAAGTGTATAAACCAGGGGCGTATCTAGAGTTCCTATTCTCATATTTTCTATCGTTCCCCTGACTTAGAAAGGGGGGTCACGGGCACCCTAGGACCCTCTAGATACGCCCCTGTAAACAAGTCAATTTGCATCGTCAGTCCTTTTGTTCTTTGTCCTGAAGCATAACGCTAAGATACTCCCGTGGGAGAAATGCCCACAAATATATTTACTAGTACTAAAACTGACAGCTGGGAACACACTAGCCCCCGGCTAAAATGCCCTCTTTTTATTGTTCTTTCTATTATTATAGATGGGCCAGGTGTTAAATAACACACTAGCTGGCTCAGTTAGTTATTCACTTTTTGACGAATAAATTAGAAAAGAAAAGCGCTTCTTTTCATTTTTTTCATTGGCAAAAAGGGCTATATTACAACTACTTGAGTCATCACATTTGCCATGTTGAATTCAGTTCTCAAAATCAAGAACAAGTGGAATTAAAAAGCAGAAATTCAGTTCAGTTTTAGCAAATTAGCAGAACTTTTTTTACAGATTTTACATACAGTTTTTAGCATGTTTAGTAAAGTACTATACAACGTGGTCCGTCGCACAGGAATTGAAATGAATTATAAACGTTGCCCACGCCACTTCACGTTTCTACTCTTTTCCTTTTCTGTTCAAATGGACTTGTTCTTAATGACGTGGAATTCGAACTTGACTTTTAGTTCTCCGTAATTTTGTCAGTTCGAGAGTTTGTGTATGATTTATTTTTATTTTATTTAATAGCTTCAACAGGGCAATGAAAAGACTCGGAGTCCATACAAGCAACTGGCCCTGATACAAAATACAATGTACACATAGACAATACAAACATTTCCTATCGACAGCAAACAATTTCTGGGTTAATTGATCTGCATTTAGAGCAGATTTTATGTGTCAATCAAACAAATAAACGAAATGACACATCTTTAAACTAAATCTATAAACATAAAAATACTATTAAACTTGACATTTTTAGAGCCTTTTTCTAGTCAAAAGCTGTTGTGGCTTTCCGCCAACTAGTTTAAACGACTTGAAACACCCGTAAAATTCTTTTAAATACTAACTTCGTTTATAATTGAACGTTTTCATTTCTTTGCCCATCGACCATGCTAAGGCTACCATGCCTAGATCACAAGCCATTCATACAAAAGCTAATACTGCTTTTTCGATTTTCCCGCGCCATTTTGGAAGGCCGCTGGATCTATGTAGCGCAGGCGCGAATCATTGCATCGAAACGAGGCTAACCCTGCCAATGTTTACAGACGTGATTGAAAATATGCGGAGTTGACAAATGTTTAAGCTTATTTCTAATTTTTTTATTGTGTCTTAGGCCTAGGTTAAGCGCTGTTCATGGATTTAGCTGCATCAAATAAAACAAAAGATAATTAAGCGATGTTCTTTCATGTGATTTGAATTTAGTATCGCTTAAGTGAAGTAACGGCGTTTACTGAACCGGCTCGCTGAGTGATCATTCCTATTACCAACGACGCTCAATTGCAATCTCATGCTGTGTTGCAGTTTTCTAACAAAACGCGTTTTCGTTGAATAATTTCAGTTAATTTCCGCCGTACTCTTCAGTAAAAACTCCACAGATAAACTAGGCGCATTTTCGAAAAATCAGATACCTGCGGAGGCATTTTGGGGCCGTAGAGGCTGGTAACATAACTATTCTAAACTGATTTTTCTTGCTGAATGCGAATATGACTGTTACCAAGACGTATTCTGCAATCTTATACGTGTAAATGACGTATATTTTGTGAATTGGTACAGTCATTTCATACTAACGGCTTTTTCGTGTAATTCCAAAAGTTTCCAAACTTAAAAACAATGACCATAAAGTTTGAAGGATATAAGTTGAAAAATCAAGGAGATACGAATTTTTGCTGTGTCAAGCACTTGCACGATATTTTTTTCATTCATTTTTCATAGTTTATATATATAGAACGATTGTCTAATTTTTCATTTACAGTCTATATGCATAATGTACAAAGCACAGTTGTGCATTTACTACTAACGTGGCATAGCAAAGGAATTGAATCTCGATCTCTCATAACAGTTCACTTCCATCAATATATTTTGATTCCAAGTAATTTAAAGCTGAGTCTTCAAGCACATCATGATCACTGACTTCCGTGCTTGCTCGATATTTTCTTTTAATGGCAGCTGAGCTTGGACGATATTTATTTTAAGGTTCGAGAGCTTGCTCGATATTTTTTGGAATTTAACCCCCTTAACAGAACGGACTATATTCCAAGGAAACTCTAAGGCTCGAAACATTAGTAAGTTATCTCCTTTTTTACGGTATTACAAGTTTCCATTCATCCCTTGTTATTATGCTAGTGATCAACGTCCGTTCAGTTTCAATTTCCCATAGTACTCGCAGCAGTGTCCGGGAGCAGTGTTTAGCCTCGTCACGCAACGCTCCCTCTCCTCTATTTTTCACTGCCACCATGAAGCATATGTAGGAACATTCCGTATTATTGAAATAGCAGCTTTCATTCGCCCTGGGTCCCCGAGGATGTATACGATCGAGTGTGTGAACACTTTACTTCTTGGGAGACTTGGTCAATTTCTTGGCCGCTGTCTTAGCCTTGCCCTGCTTGCCCTGCCCATGCTTTCTTTGCAGCAGGTTTTTGGGCTGCTGATTTCTTAGCCCGCTGCTTCTTTCATTGTTGAATAAGTGACGTATAATAAAAGTAAGTTCGGCGGATCAGGGGGTAAATAATGATGTTAATGCCTTGTTTCTGCTTCTTTCTCTTGTAAATATATTCGTTCATCGATTTGTGCAATCCCCCTGATTTGCACGACTGTTAGTTTAGCAGGCTTTTACTATTTTTGAATTGACTAAATTTACCCAACTTTTCAACAATGAGACTAAAAGTCTAAATGGGTCGTTCCTATTATGATTCAAGTTTTATCACCATAGTAACATGCAGTTTGTCACCTGTTTCAGCTGCTGTGTTCGTGAGCACCGTAGACGCTCTTACAATCAAAGTCACGACTAACGCAAGTCACGTGACTGACGCTATCAGACAAGGAGATGACGTCACACTGAACTGTTCAGTGACGTCAGAAGGAGGGGTAGACCGGCTGATTTGGCTAAAAGATGATAATGTTATAACCACCGATAATGTTACAATCCAGAGGGACGCACGAGGAATGGTTTTGTCTTCCAACTTATTTCTAGCAAATGTTAAACCGAGTAAAATAAATGGAAAATATGAATGTAGATCTTGGCAAAGTAACAGCTCCCACGTCGAGCCCTATGAGCTCCGTGTGGACGGTAAGTAATTCTGAATTTTACGATTGGATCCTCACGTGATAATTGCACTCCCCGGGAGGGGTACTTCCAGAGAGTTGTGCCGTATAGAAGTCCAAAGCCGGGGGGAGGGGGTTGGTACCTTTTAGGATACTCACGATAATACTAGGAGAAAAGGCGGTCGAGTATTGAGCTCTCGCCCCTTGGAAGTTGACCGTTGACTTTCATGCCTGTCTCCTTCGCAGCGCGCAGCAGCCGTATATAGTCTTGTCACACAACGCTCGATAGAGCATTGGAGTGTTGCGTGACGAGACTAAATACGCTTGAGAATAAGACTACGTACTTTTATGCGCAATTTATCATACATGCGTTTCGTATGGGCATTTACGCAATTCAAGTACTAAAAATTATCGAAAAATTACGCTAGTATCAGTTACTCAATTGAATTAATGCCAGCTTGAAATGTTTTCTTTTTCTTTTCTTTTCTTTTATTTGATGTAGAAATAACTTGAGCCACACCTCATTTTCTAAACAAAAATGCCTAACAGTCATTCTTGTCCTTCCCCCTCCCCCCTCCTCTCTTTTTGCACTAAATTATTCACAAGATACAGTTCTCATTACAAAAAATACTTTGTGACCATTTCAGAGCCACCATTGGTTAATTCCCCTTTTCATTTGACAATAACATTTGGACAAATGGTCGTAAACGTCGAAGAAACCAAAGCCATAAAATGCTATGTTCAGAAAGGTTGGCCAGTTCCTACTGTCCAGTGGATTTCAGAGACTAATGAAGTACTAGTCAGCCAACGAACGGACTCTTACATAAGTCTCCCTTATAAAAGTTTAAACAAGACTGATAGCTGGTACAAATGTAGAGCGAGGAATAGAGCTGGAGAAAGCGAGAAAACGACGGTCGTCGAATTCGAAGGTAAGTGGTGGCTAGAAGGGGATACTATCACATATTTGGGATGGGAGTGACCACAGGCAGCCCAAGCTCTCCCATTATCTGGTAGTTTAAATATGTCAACATATAGTTTCAATATACATTAATTCTGAAACTCTAAAATACGATCTTTGACAAATATAATTGCAGAATGCATTAATGTAACATCTCATATGCCTTGTTATATTATTTCAATTGCAAATAAAGCCTTATTTAAAATGCCTGGTGGGGGACTATAGTTTTGAGGGTCAAAATCACGGAGCTCAGGACACGATGTACCATTTAGGGTACTTGCGGTCCACTGACACTTTTACGGAATCAGTATGAAATATATTTTTATCGGTACCTTATAGGGGTAGACACACAGACACACACACAGACAGAGACAGGCAGGCAGGCAGACAGACAGACAGATAGACAAACAAACTAGATTCCTCTCTGAAAACTGAATCGCAAGTCTGAAAACACTCTTCCAAGTGATTTTATTTATGGTCATGCTTTCAAACTGCTTTTTTGGCAATTGTTCTTTTAGAACTTAGTCCACGTAGGCGTCCAAAAATCATTTTCCAACCCAAGAGCCCAGTTAAAGGTTACCCTGGCAACAGTACGTCATTTGAAGTGAGGACCCAGTACACGCCACCTGATCACACTTCATATCAGTGGTCTTTTAATGGACGAAATCTCTCCCCAAGCAAAAAATACACCATTAGACTAAAGTTCATAAATCCTGACAAGGCTGTGTTTACACTCACTATCAACAACGTGAGCCAACAAGACGCAGGGGTGTATCGACTAATAGTACAAACCAACGTACCAAATCAAGCTAAAGCCTTCATAAATTTGGAAGTGCCAGGAAAACTAGGTAAAAAAGATCTCTTGCCACCAATGCAAACGTATGTTAAGGCCTGGGTTGAAGGCCAAGTATGGTTAAACTCAATTTATTTTTCTTCTGTTCTCATTTTCTGCTCAATCCTTACCAAAATTTGCATGGACACATAACTTCATGACCTTAACATTTAAGGAGGAAAAGTTTTAGGGTTTGGCTGTCACGTGACCTTGAACCTCACTTCCAAAATCCCAAAAATTTGAATTAAAATGGGGAGGTGGCTATATCTGTACCCGAAAGCTGTGGCATGAAATAACTTTTAATGTCACTTCTCAATACTTGGGCGTTTAGACATTTTTACCATCAACTCTCTTTAAGCAGTTATTCATCGAAACAGGTCACGTGACCAGTTGGTACTTATTTATATTTTCAAATATCTCCTTTACTACTTATCATAAACGTAGGATGTTGAGGTGCCATATGGCAATGATTTTAAAACCATAATATTTATCTCGTTAGTAAAACTCGTATCCCCATTTTAGGAAAACTACTTTTCTCCACTACTGGTCACGTGACCAGTGAAACTTACAAATCATCACATAAGGTTGATCAGTAGATGGATATCTGTCCATAGACGAAGTTTGGTAAATTTTCATATCAAGACGTTTGCTCATAACAAAAATAAGTGTATTTTGAAGGTTTTGGCTTCAACCCAGGCCTTAACATACTTGGATAAATTTAACAAACGGGAAGCCGCGCGCAAAGACGAATGATATTCAAAACGACCGCGTTAACGTCACCGACGAAGATGTAAAATGGCGTCCTCGATTTTGCGACGAAGATGCGGTACGGTAATCGACTGAAACAGAAACACATGTGTTTCTGACTGAAATGAATGAATGTGATATTTTCGCCATCTCACGTGTCTCATTTGCTGACAAATGAGACAAGCTTTTTTTGTGGAGATGGAGGGAGATCGCGGGGGAGGAGCCAATGACGTAAATTACAAAAGCCAATCAATAACTTGCAAGATAACGAATTCAATCAGTGATTTAATTATTCTTGCAGCTGATAATTCACCAGGGAATGACATTACCGCTGTACATCAAAGTGTGCAATTTACTGATTCAGATTCTTCAGTCATACTGCAATGTGAAGGTACAGCAACTGATCGGCTGCCTCGACTCAAGTGGTTATTTAACGGTACACAGCTTAACACCACATTTCAGACTAAGTACGATGCCCAGATCTTCTACCAAGACAAGCTCAATATGTCATTTCGATTCACTTTGAAGATTTACAAACCATCTTCCCAGGACATTGGACGGTATACCTGTGGTATAGGATACACCTGGAGGCTGGGTCGAGGCAGTGGTTATTCTTGACGGTAAGTATATCGCGCTGCTTATACCTTAACATAGTCCTTTCACTTACGTCACGTATCCCATAGCAACGTCACGTATCCCATAGCAACGGCCTCAGCGGCCATGAACATTTTTAGTGTTGGTGGACGCCATTTATCAAAAAATGGGAGAATGTATCTTACAGCTCCCCGGGGTTGAAAGACAACTACACCCTCAAATAACCAGTATTTATTCAACTATATATCGATCTTTATAATCACCATTACAAAAGTTTGCTTTGAATTGTTATTCGTGTGATTCAAGCGTTACTGATCATGAGCATGGAATACAAAGCATATAACTAAAAACCAACTACGTTTTTGTTGAACTGAGAAACTACTTATTAACGTACTTATTTAGCTTTTTAGTTCTTTGTTAGGGCCAGTGCCTTTAACTATTCATTATATTTTCTCTTTTTTGTTATAATCTTATTTTAAACTTTATGGGCACAAATAAAGATGTTGTTGTTGTTGTTGTTGTTGTTGTTGTTGTGAAATCTTTGTCAAAAGCTAAGAAATGCTAAAATTTCGAATTCTGGACATTGGAGAATACCTTCCAAGGAAAAATACCTTTCGAAATCGTTGCTACAAAGTCTAAATAATCATATAAAAACAAAAATCAGTTACTTTTAGGGAGCATTCATTTTTTAGGAGGAGGGGGGGGGGGGGGGGGGGGGTGTGGGCCGGAGGAATTGCAGCCAATCAAATACAAAAAAATGCAAGCCCCCACGGTAAGGAATTGAACTATATTAACGACCCACCCCACTTCCAAATATGAAAATAGGGTCCCTTGACCTGGTTTAACTTTCAGAAAAACATTACCCACCCCCTTTCATAGAGTAAATTTCTTTTGGCCCACCCCTCAATTCCTCTGGCCCACCCCCTCCTCCCTCCCCCCCTCCTAAAAAATGAATGCTCCCTTAGGTTATATTTCTCCGTGAAAATCATTCATTCGTTAATGATTTGTTTTTAAGGAGTTCCTTCAACTCGACATGGTTTATATAGGATATGGATACATTGGACTGTAGTCAGTTCTATATTACTCATCATTGGATTAATTCTCATTGTTTACTTAATGAAACGCTGGAGGAAAAAGAGTTTTCACCAACCCATACCAGGTAAGAAAGGTCCGGTCATACAGATGCAACTTTTCATGTTATTATAAAGTCAAACACGGCAACGATTGACCTTTTTTTGCAACGCTAAGTGCAAATGACTTGAGATTGGAGCCAAGCTCTATGAAGCTCTATGTTAGTCTAGACGCTGGGCCCTCCTTCGCCGCTCCTCTTTTTCATTTGTGCTTCCTGTGTCGCGGCTGCAGAAATAAAACGTGATTCCACTTCTAAATAAAGGCATTTCATGGCAGCCATGTTTGGGGGCAAGTACAATAGAAAGTTTTTGAAGTAGAAAATATTTCATTTCTCTTGGGAAAAAATCTCTATTATTTTGACCACAAACATGGCTGCCGTGAAATCCCTCATAGGTTGCTATCAATAGACGTCATATCTCGTCCCGTGCGGACTTTTTCACCAGCTGAAGTGAACGTTTTCAAAAGAATTCTTTATGGTTGAAAGCTTTTGACACCCAGTCAAACCGGTTTTTGCCCTCCAGTCAAACGCAGATAATATGCATGAGATTCAACAGCTGATTGATAGCAACCTATTTAAGGTGACTTGATATAGTTTTTATTGACCATGCTACCGTTTTTCACTCAACGAATTGAGCAACTTACTCTTGGCTAACCAAAACGGTTTTTACATCAGTTATTGGACTGAATCAAAGTTTTGATTTTTGTCTATTTCACTTCGATTTGTGTTGCTATAGTAACGACAAGCAAAGATGGCTGAAATCAATTTTTCTAAAATATCTTTTGAACTCGAGCAGCTCTACACATATACAAGGGACAATATGGGCAATAAACTGCATACTAAAACAAAGAAATTAAGGCTAAATCCAAAAAAATGTTACCACGCCGTTTTTGAATAAATCGCAAAAACATAAATAATGCGAATTTGCCAATTTCCGGTCGTTTATTCCAAATCATTTCAATCAAAGAGTTTCAATTCTATGTTATCTCCTTTACCTTGGTATGTACTTCAGTTTGCATAGTAATTGGGTGCCTGAAATTCTTTGAAATCAAGAGATATTTCAGAAACATGAAACTTATTTCAGCCTTGTTTATATATCGTTGCCATGGTAACACCAATTTCACTAAAACTGACAAAAAACAAAACCTTGACCTCAGTTCATCTACTGACAGGAAATTAAAATCAATCCGATTAGACTAAGGTAAGCTGGTCACTCAATAAGCTAATCAATAAATTTCGTTTCAGTTTTGAATTGTTTGTAATTTATTCATGCAAAACCGGCTTGGTAAAAATATTTGAATTGTGCCTTAATTTCTTTGCCTTAGTGTGTAGTTTATTACCCATATAGTACCTTGGCTAGAGCTGCTCGAGTTCGAAAGATATTTCAGAAAAATCGATTTCAGTCATCTTTGTTTTCCGTTGCTATGGCAACCGACAAATTGGAGCGAAATAGACAAAAATCAAAACTTTGATTCAAGTCGAATAACTGGTGTAAAACCCGTATTGGTAGGTCAAGAGTAAGTTGCTCAATTGGTGATGTGAAAAACGGAAGCATGATCCGTTTAAATAATAAAAAACTATATCGAGCCACCTTAAGTTGCTCGTTTTCCACAAGCTAGAAGAAGTATCAATTTTGTTAGCTATGCGCGCAACTCTTTTGCAAGCAAATTTTTACGTCCAAATCATATGCATCTTTATTATGTTATGAATATTATATTTTTTTCTTTAGGACTTGATACTTCACAGGATGTTCCAACGTTTGACCTTTTCATCTCCTATACAAACAGTGATTTTGATTGGGTGAAGAAGCATCTCATTCCTCTGCTAGAGAAACACCAAGTTGTCTACTCCATACACAGCAAGGACTTTGAGATCGGCAAGACGATTGTCGACAATATGGCCGACAGCGTGTACTCGTGTAAACATGTAAGTGCTAATGTTGTTATTTAGAATTAATGTCTTCATTTCTACCCTGCCTCGCTCACAGACGAAAGTAACTTTGTAACTTTGTTATCTATTGCACACATAGAGATACAATTTGTTATATAGATATTTACAAGTTTGTTAATATTTACACTAAAATATTAGATATAATAAATAGACTGAAAAAAAATGCAAACAATAAATAAATAAGGTGTGCAGTGATGGTTTAAGTAGTATAAACTTTCGAATAAATCACCACTACAACTGAAAAAATACTGATACAAGATTATGGGCAAGATTATTGGGACATATACATGAATGGGGACAGGTGGACGTTGACTATCAACCCTTACCATGGCTTATATAGTCTTATATCGTCTGACAGTGATTCACCTTTGTATATTTCTAGGTTGTAGCTGTTGTTTCAGAGAAGTACATGAAAAGCAAGTTTTGTCGTGCAGAACTTGATATGGCAATTAGTCGCACCTTTCTCGAAAAGAAGCCACTTTTGACGGTCATCCAGTTCGACGCCATGCCAATCAAAAAACTCCAAAAACAACTCAAGGAGAGAGTGTGCTACCAAACTGTCCAGAAAGATGCCAAAGGTGATAAATGGGGTGAAGAACTTCTGAAGCATCTTCTTCCATTGATCAAAACGGAGAAAGGATTGTTGGTGATCTGATATTGTTCCGATGCAATGAAGATCTTTCGAAATTTGCACTGAAAACAGGAACTGACCATGTCGACTAGTCCTATTGCTTGCTTCTTGCAGCTATTAATGTAGTAATAAGCAGTCACTGTAGAAAAGTTAGTCAGATGACTCTATGTACACGTTAAGGCTATCACTTACGAATTAAAGCGATCAAGGTACAATCATGAATTGTAGACATCGGAAAGGCGATCTTTTGTAGATAAGTTATAAACTTAACTTTCAATTGATAGGAAAGTGATGATCAAGGTATCACAAATTGTAGATATTGAAGTTCATTGTAGGCTGTCATAACACATAACAGTGACATAACAGTATACACAGCATGTGAGCTCGAGCTTTTTGTAGTAAAAATGAAAATCTGCGATGACGGGCGAGTTAAATGAATAACACAAAAAGAACTGTAAGAACTTGTAATTCTTATCCAAGAAAACTATTCTTGCCTTATACCGTTAATTTTTAGGTGTATTTGGGGCTTTTGGTTATGTGTTCGCATTTTTTCCGGCAATCGAAATCGAGAGAAGTGACTGAGTCGCATGCAAGGGGAAGGGGAGGAGGAGGAGGATGGTTGCTTTGTTAGAAAAAGGGTTTGGTGCGGTTGTGAGGCAACAGTGTTGATTGAATAAACGTTTGTTTTCAGTCTTTTTTACAGGACTAGTAATGTGCTCTTGTCGTTTGAGCACCGTCGGATCGAAGACTTGTACTGGAATGGTAGTAACTATGAACGTACAGGGCGGAGTTCTTGAAAATTTTCATACAATGGCCTTAATGTTGTTGTTGTTGACGATGATGATGTTGATGATGATGGTGATGGACTAAAGGCTACACGGTACTGCACAGCGATTCTCACACTTAGTCTTGAGATCTTCTCGGAACTTCTTAAAAAGTGACCAGTAATGAAGTACCCACGCTGGGTCGTCTACATGTAGCTATATGACGTTGGAGTTTCACTGCATCGCGTGAAACTCCCAAAAGAAGGGGGACGTAGGGCTTTGCGGGATTGCGACATTGGACGATTTTTTGTGAGATATTACGGAAAATTTCTTTTTACGATGCTGTGTTGTGTTATCAGTCAGGTATACAGTATGCGGTATTTAGCGATTTAGAGCCACGGTATTCGATAAAACTCAGTAGATATTTGCGGTATTTCGATATTTCAGGTACATCCACCAAAGACGCCAAACGACCAAATCAGTCGGCCACGTCCCCCTCGCAAAACTGGTGTAGTTTAATTTTCGTCTGACTGTGATGGTCACCGCATGGCGTGGTCCGTTTCACGCTCATATGAAAACTGATTCTAGCCGAAAAGTTTCGTCGTGTGTCCGCCCCTTTAGAACACATTTGATGGAAGGTTTTGACGGGACCTCTCACGGTACAACTTGGGCCTGGGGAACACACTTGGATCCAGACTTTCTGTGCTTGAAGCTTGTAACGCCTGACAATTTTTAACTCTCCTCGTGCAAAATGGCGGGTTTAGAAATTCTTTCCCCTGAAGGTCTTCGATTAGATGGTCGAAGATCTCATGAACTGCGTAAAATAGTTTGTAGGGTTGGCGTGCTTTCACAGGCCGATGGATCAGCGTATATTGAAATGGGAAATACCAAGGCGTTAGCTACGGTTTATGGGCCCCACGAGAGTACCAGCAAGGCCAAAGCATTGCACGATCGCGTACTGTTGAACTGTCAGTTTGGTATGGCCACGTTCAGTACTGGAGAAAGGAAGAGAAAACCTAGGGGCGATAGGAAGTCAACTGAACTATCTATGATCATTCGTAGGACATTTGAGGCTGCAATTTTGACTGAATTGTATCCTAGGTCACAGATTGATATATTTGTACAGGTTAGTTTCTAATTTAAAGCACGTCTTAGGGCCAAACTCTGTTGTTACTCTAATACGTTTTAAAAGAATCTGTAAAATTCACGAAGAATCCATTTGTAGAGTAGATTTGGTATTTGGTTTGGATATGTTGTGATTGCACTCCAACAGTACATTACCCCCTCCCCCTGAAGATATATATATTCTTTAATTATCCGGGGGGACTCTCACTCCAACTCAATCCAACTTTGTGTTCATAATAATAATGTTCATTGCTTGTTATCACTGGTATCTCTTAGGGGTTAAAAATCGTCTAGCCACGCCATTTTAAAAAAGACTTCCAGTATCTAGTTTTAGGCCGGTACTTTTGAAAATATGGAGTCTCTCTCTCCCCTCCCCCCGCTAATAATTATTATATAGAGGATATTACATGGGCGCACAGAGATACGGATTTTATCTTCGAGTGTTGAAAAGATCTCTCACGAGTGAGCGTAGCGAACGAGTGAGAGATCTTTTCAACAAGAGAAGATAAAACCATATCTCCAAGCGAACATGTAATATTCTATTTATCATATAATTATCAAATCAAGAGACAACAAACTATCTTTAGAGTAAATGCGCTCAAGTAACCATGGTAACGATCTTTTCACTAGTGAAAAGAACATGTTATTTTCACTAGTGAAAAGAACAAGTTTTCGAAATTAAGAAATATAGGTGTTTTATAAATAATTATATGATAAATTGCATTCTCTTTTACATGTTTCACTCACTTTGCCATTATAGAGCTGAAGTCTGTTCCTTGAAAGGCCCAATAACTTTATGGGCCTGTTCATTAATGGGAAAAATTATGGGAGTGTGTGAGCACCTGTAAACTGGACTGTAAAATCATAGAAATTGAAAATATTGTGTGCTTTGAGAAACACCTTGAAACTTAATTAATTGGGTAAGTTAATAGGCCTATCTGTGGAGAAATGGACCCAATGTTACATATGAGCAGGAAACCTGTTAAATATTAGTATGGTCAAGTCAACTTCTCCTATATTTCAAATAAATTTGAGGGAGAATCAACTGTTTGATCACTTACATGTACATTGTTTTTGCACTGCATGATGTCTTCAATTTATTTATATTCTCTGAGTCCCAACCATATGTTTTAGTTGTATATTTACTAAGATCAATCTAAGAAAATGTTATTTCTTTCAGGTTCTTCAAGCTGATGGCAGTAACCATTCAGCATGCATCAATGCTGTTACATTAGCTTTAATTGATGCTGGAATACCAATGAAAGATTATGTCAGTGCTACAACTGTTAGCTTTGTAAATGACACTCCACTGATGGATATAAATTATCTTGAAGAAAGTTCTGGTGGACCTCAGCTAAGCCTTGCTATTCTCCCAAAGTCAGAAAAAGTTGTACTTTTTCAAATGGACTCAAGACTTCACATGGATAATATGGAAAAAGTTTTGAATTTAGCTGTCAAAGGTTGCAAAGATATCTACACTTTGTTGAAAAGAACCATTCACGAGAGAGCTGTAGAGGCTTCTCAGTTAATCAATTTAAGTCAATAATATTCTTTCCTGGAATTACAGGAAAACGTTTGCACACAAATAGCTGCAAATGTTACATTTGTCTTTAATTGTGCAGAATGAAAATATAAATAATAGCTCATTTATTCAAGCCTTTTGCATTAAATAGTGAATTTCAAGTTGATGTGCCATATATTTTGCAGACACAAATTATTAATTGATAATAAGTTAATCTAAAGGCCGGACCAGAGGGTATTATCACCTGTGTGATAATAAGAATAAGGCAACTTGAAAAGACTTTATTTGCTTTCCTCAATGTTAACACTTCCCAATACAATCCTCTTGGAAATATGTTTCTTTGTTCAAAATCCTTTAATTAGGAAGACCCACAACAGAGTGTTCATGCACCTCGGACAAAGAATCTTATTTCCCTAGAGGATTGTCTTGGAAAAACATTGAGGCAAGTGAATAAGGTCTAATAAGAGCCTAAGGCTATTAACACTTGCAAAGATCAATAATAATGCTATTGACAAAATGGAACAATCACATAATTATACTTAATCATTGTTGGATTAATTGTTGGATTAATTGAGATGTAAGAATATGTTGATATTTCACTGTAACAAAGTTTACCCAGGGTTGACATCGAAGGTTTTGTTTAGACTTAACCCTGGGTTAACACTAACCCGCCTTCGAGCAACAGGATGCAAGACAAGACAACATGAGAATACACCTGTACAAAAAATTTTCTGGACCACATAATTGATATGAGTGGAAATGCAAGAAATGGGAAATAAAATCATTTTTTGTGCTTCCACTTGTGTTTGAATGTTTAGATATGCCAAAAATAATCAGAAACTTATTTTTCATTGACTGTTTTTTTCATTTGAGTACAGTAGCTTTGATGTATGGGCATGTTACATTCTTAACCTCAAATATTAAATAGTAATTGTACAGTTCACTTGTAATAATATTTAAAACATTTCTACATTCAACTAAAGAGGGAAATGAATTTCTCTCTGTTATCAGTACTAACACAGGGTTAAAACCAATTGTTTTCTTTAGATTAACCCTGTGTTAGTGCTAACCCACTTTCAAACAACTGAGGCCTAAGAACTAAAAAGATAAAATGATTTTATAATGAAAATAAAATAGATAAATAAAGGAAATAAAGGAAATATCATAAATTACTACTATCACAGTTTATAGAAATCATAAAGTGAAACTCGATTAATCACCTGTGATTGTTTTCCTTTGTTTGTTTGTTTTCTGTTTTAACTTAATTTTTTATTAATTTGAATAAATTTAGTTGGAAAACTTGTTCCCCTTGTCTTTCGGGTCATTCTTGCGGGCAGTGACCCGCAAGAAATGTTCGCGAGCGCGGATTACTGCTCACGTGACTGTTTCGACCAATGAGCGGTAGTTATCGTTGTGTCAAGATGGCGGCCTTCTTGAAGGTCGTTTGATTTGCAGCCAAGCTTGGAGAAAATTCCATAACAGGAAGCCAAAACCTCTATATCAAGTTGTTTTCCAACATGTCTTGCTAATATTATCTTTGTGTGTGAGTGGAATGATGGACTTCTGACGGTCTTGATGTGTGTGGACGCTCGTTAAAGATAAGGCGTAAAATCAGAACTGTAGTATTGTACTTGAACGTCGAAAACTATGGTTATCCAACAGCTTATAGACGAGGTAAACAATATTTTTATACTGTTACTCTAACTAGTACTAAAATTGAACATTTCTTATGCTTTAGTTTTTTTGTTTTTCGTGGTTAAGTATGAAAATTTTTGCTGTGCTTGGAAGAACTCCCTCGGACTCTTCCTGCTTCCTAAGCCAAACTGGCTCTAACATTTGTGGTTTTGCTTGTAGCCACCGTTGGTGCAGGCCTGCTTTCATGGAGATGCAGCAGAATTAAGGCTACTAATTAGCCGTAAAGAAGACGTCAATTATCAGGTACAACTTGAAAGATTTTAATGAAATAGCCAGCATAAGTATTGGAACTTCAGAAAATAGTTGTTGTTATCTTCAAAAGTTCGTTTATAATCAACATGAATTCCAAGTTTGCTATAATATTAAAGAAATGCTTTAACAATAAGACGTTTATTTAATAAGGCATCAAGCTGTCTCAAGTTTGAAGTATTACAAACTAAATTGATTTCTAAACATTTTCTTCATTCATGTCACGATATCGCCCAGTTTGTACCATATTGTCAAATCATTGTTGTATATAACTTTGGTATCCTATGAATTCTTTGTTTACATTTAACGTATTGTCGTAATTAAGCTTTAATACAAGCCCTACAAATGTGTATAATTAAAATTCCTGACGTATTTGTTCCAGTTTTTGCACATAAAATGTGTAGTTGGTGACCTTTGCTTTTTATTTATCCAATAGTAAATCAAGTTTGAAGGGCTTGTAATGTCACCTAAGATTTTTAAAATGTACACTGTTCCCAGAAATATTATTTATATTTGTGATACATTGTTATTAAATTAAAAAAAAAACGTCTCCTGCCATCATACCATTTTCATACTCAAAGTACTACAGTGCATTTCATTATTTATCCTCTTTCAACAATGTATAAATTATTAAGAGCTTCACCTTAAATAATACAAACCCCAATTTCCCTAATTACTCGGGCTTCCTGTGGAATGCCCGAGTTTAAAATTGGGCTTCATTGTCGTTCAGTCACAAATCGCAGTCTAGTAGGTAAAGCGCATGCGTGCAGATAGTAAAGCGCATGCTTGGAAGTAAGCAAAGCATATGTTTGGAAATCATGGCGGATGAACTGTCGAAGTTGTCGCTATCAAATTTACGGGTAAATTTGTTTTCTAATACGCTCAAACTACATATAAATACACACGCCGTTCGCGGTAGGCCAACACTAAAAGATGTCGAGCGTTTTCGGAACGGGTCGGTCCGCGGATGAGAGATCAATTTAGGAGCGAACATTTCTGAGTGAACCTATCGAGAACCATGCGAAATCAAATGAGTTATCTCAGTAATGTAAAGCGTATTCATAAGCATCGTCGAGTGATTTAAACGCGATCGTGAACCAAGTAGAATATCATTACGAACTATGGAACGTCTGAAGAACAAGATCAGAAAGGTTAGAAAGTTTGTTTACGAACGTATTCGTTCAACTACACCTAAGTGACCTAAGTCATCCAAATTGTGTTGTTATTTGAAAGCTAAACAAAACAAGAAAATAGAGGAAAGTTTGTGCTTAAATTCAGTAGGAGAATTCATCATCGTATGACGAAGTTAAAATTGACATAAAGCTAGTCAGTATTTGTCATTGTTTTCATATAATAAACCTATGAGTCTTTACAAGAGTCAGAGCCACGTAGCGAATCATTGTGAATTTAAATTGAGTGAAGATATAGAATAGAATCCTGGTTCTGCTTCAATGTATGTTACTAGTAACCCTAGCAAGACAATTGCAGCGCCATATAGCCAAGGTTATGAGTTAATATTTGGACAAAATGCAGGGCAGCAGTGTGTTGCAACACTGTATGACCTTTGAGGTCACCATATATCGTAACGCCGGCGCAAGGTTTTAGTTATTTTGTTATTTATTTATTTATTCATGCATGTATTTATTGTTTTGATTATCCATTTATTTCTATTTGCTATTGGCAAATCGAATTTTTCTGGTCTGCAGTTTGCAGTCTGCATTTGTCGCACATGGCCCAGGGTAATATCGGTGCCAGAGGTTTGAGACGTTTTACGATTTAGAGTAATCTTGTAGGACATTTTGTGTATATTTTAGTTAGTTTGGTAGAATTCGCTTCGCGACTCGACCATCGTCGCGACTCACGAAAGACGACAAGCCACTCTGGTATCTAGGGTATGGTGATATGAAATTTAAAATATTTGATTCTCATGCAAGGGATTTATATGGTAGAAGTCATCCTCAAGGAACATGTGTACTGCTTGACCTATTGTCAATAAATGGTTTAGTTCATTATTTCCAGAGTATACATAACAATGTAATGTTCAAATGAAAGGAATGAAAGGGGTGAAAATTAATGATGCTCAAACCAGCATATTACCTCAAACCACTACATGCAAAACGAAGCCCAATCAAAGTGTTACTGTTAGTAGCCATCTACTCTATCTGCTACTCTGTAACAAAATCACCAGCTAGTTATTGGAATTCAAAAACTTTATCTAGTATTGTAAACAATAGCAAAGGGCTTTGTGATCTATATTTAGAAGGCAATTTTTCAAAAATGATTATAAAGGAAGCCCGAGTTCACGCAGATATGCGTCTTGTTTTATTTTATTAGCTGTTATATTTTACTCAATATCAAGATTGTACTAGCTCTGCATTATAGCATTTCCGAATTGGAATTTTTTGTCTTTTAGTCATCATTGAAATATTTTGAAGAAATTATAAAATCCTGTTATCTGACAAATCTAAAAGGGAAAATTAAGGTTGCTCGAGTTATCAGTAATACATGTTTCTATATTACTCTAGAGTTACATACATGTACTGTATATGAACTGCAAACAAACAAACAAACAAATTCAAGACATTAATTCGGATGGGCTGTACTTGAGTGTGTGCGCTTCTATAACATTTTTGAGCAAGAAGAAATCTAGCATAATATTTATTTTTCTTATAGGATTGTGTGTTTAATGTATTGATACATATTTTATATTATTTCAGGATATTGAAAGAAGAACTGCTCTACATGCTGCTGCTCATTGTGGTGAAGGGGAATGTATCAGTGTATTGATTGCTAACGGTAAACCCTTTGTAGATTTTATGGTAGACTCTGCCTAAGTGCTAATCCAGAGTTAAACTACATGTAGTAGCTAGCTAGAACGTCAGCACAACACGTCAGCCATCTACAGTGATTTCATTAAGATTTTAAACCAGAGGACATCTGGCTGTGACAACAGGACAAGACTTCAGAAGTTGGTTTGAGTTTCTCAAGACAACTGGACAAAACCCAACAACATTGTGTTCACAGTCAGTCGGTTTTCCCTGTGCCTAGTCCTTTATGAACCCAGTGTATCTACAGTGTACAGAGGATTTGCACCATCACTTAGCAGCCATGTTGGATGGTAGAACAAAATAATTTGTTTCTCCAGAGCATTGGGGTTCTTTCTAATGTAAAATTATTTTAATGTTCCTGCCATTCAACATGGCTGCTTTCACATGGTGGTGCAAAGGCTCTAATATCTTGGACAGCTACTTGAGTGCTGATCAAGTACCTTTGATGCTTGTTTGTCTAGCCAGCTATTATGATGATTAAGTCTTCATCAGTAATCATGAACAATCTGCACCATACGGTAAGTGGTCAGTAAGTGGTTGATAACGGTAAGGTGACGGTAAGGTAACGGTAAGTGATCGACGAACCGAGTTACCGACCACTTACCGTACGGTGCAGATTGTTCAGGATTACCATCTTCATCAGTACTTTATGGTAACTCTGAATAATTTATTGTGTACTTTGAAAGCTATCACCTGTCACCTTTGGTTATATGACCATTTTATAAATTAATAGTTTTATAAATTACATCCTTGACATGAAATTAGTTTATACATCCTTGTCATGAAATAGGTTTAAATGTCCTTGGTATGAAATGGGTATGGGTTTATACAGTACATCCTTGGAATGAAATAGGTCCTTCCCAATGCAAATACTAAAAGCTCCCTTTCTACAAGCTCGATAGGCCATGTAATATGGTTATGTGTTCCTTAATGTCAACCTCAATTTCGCATTACATTTACATATTCAAAACTTTGAGCAAAAGCCTGTAAGAATTAAAGATATTTGCTTTGCTCATTTACATCTCCCTGGTTAATTCATGTGCATTTCTTCCCATTTCATAGACTGTTACCAAAACGATAAGGAATATATTACGTGCAGTCAAGGCTGACATTGAGCAAAATATAACTGTGAAATGGTCTATTGTAGTTTATGGTATATACAAGTTGTTTATTCATGGAGGGCTGTATTTTATTAATCAACTTATTTCTAAATAGGGGCCAGGGTGAACACTAAAGACAGCAAATGGCTTACTCCTTTACACAGAGCTTGTGCTTCTGGAAATGCTGTAAGTAGCTAAATCTACTTTTGACCAGTTCAGCCTGCTATCTCAGTGATAGATACTGTGTATAGAAGTATGAATGTATGCATGGCAGAGATGTATACCATATCAAAGCAAGTTGAGTGGCCAGAGTTAATTGGGTCTCATAATTCTGTGGTCCTGAGATAGAGTCCCCACTGTGGTCACTAGATGAGACTGAATTTGTTCTCGGTAGTCCTTAGTTCAATTTCAGCTTCCTAAGCATGCTTAAATGTTGTGATTCAATTTTATCCTTGGTCGAGTTTTTATTTTATACTCCCTAGCACACATAACCATACATAAAATGTTGGAAAATAGAAATTGAACCAAGGATCAAATTGAACCACAACATATACGTCCAACTCTTTAAGAATTAGAAAGTTTCTTCTACATTTAAATAGATATTTTTAATATCCAAGCTTTCAGGTTATTTGGCCTATCATCAGGAATTGAATGAATATACATCAAATTTTCAGTTATTATAGTGACAGAAAACAATACGTATTATTACAGTGTATTCTCTAATCACTATGTGTGTGCATTACATGGTAAAATTCTACTTGTTCATTAGAGGAATATAATAAGCTGGAAATATTGTTCCAGAGTCTCTGTTAATTAATGCCTGTTTATTTCTGGCAATCAGTGTCCATTTCCTCTTGATCCAGGATGCTTGCTGGTAAGGACTTTAATGTTGTTCCAAGAAAGTGTGGTAGCCTTGTTTACAAGCTTGTATATTCTGACAAGGCAGACACATGTGTTTTCACCATTTTGAGACTAGTCATGTGCTCTTTCACTCTTGTTTCTAATGACCTTCCAGTTTCCCCATTGTATACTGCCTCACAATCGCTACACAGAATTTGATAGATACATGTAACTCTGGTCTTCTTGCCTAAAGGGTCCATGGTGTCCTTTGGCTTTGATAGCATACAGTGTAGTGTACAAAAGGGCTTGACTGATGTTTTGATGGTATGGTCTTCTAATTCACTCTTGACCCTCAGCATGCACATAGCTATTAGTATCGAGAGCAAGCACTGTTATCACATATTGTTTTCTTTCATAATATAATAACTGAAAATTTGTAAATTCATTCAATTCCTGATAATGGGCCAAGTGGCCTGAAAACTTGGATATCAAAACATCTATTTATGTAAAGGAAACTTCCTAATTCTTAAATGATGGCTACATATGAGGTAGGTACTTAATTTGATTTATATCAAACTGGTTTGCCTCCTGCCAGTTGGGATTCATTTATCAAATACCTGTAAATCAGCATAGATGTAGCTTTTTCACTATAAACAAAGCATTTACATGTACATTCTAAGAAAATAATTATAATAAATAGAAAAGAAGTGAAACCTGAAAGGGCAAAAAAGTGATCGCAGTTTCAATATTGTCTTATCTTGTATTGCACAGGACTGTGTAAAGACTTTGATTAAACATTCTGCTGATGTGAATGCAAGAGACAAGAACTGGCAAACACCATTGCATATTGCTGCAGCAAATAATCATGTCAGATGTGCAGGTGATTTATAGCTTAGAAAAACAATGTGCACACATATTGCTGTTTGTAGTTTTTTAGAATGCATGGATTGATTAGGACTTAACAAGTCCAGTGGAAAACAGGACCTGTACTGGAGTGCTTTCTGATAGTTCTGCTTGGAATTATTTTTACCAAAGTACAGGCTATCATGAACACTGTAGTGCATCCACTGTGCTACAAGTATATGCAGACAGAGATACAAATGAAAGCAGTGAAAGATCTGGTCTGTTACCTCTGTGGTCCCAGATTCCATTCCAAGACAGGACATCACATGTGACTTGATCTCTCCTGTGCTTCAAGGGTTTTTCTCTAGTTCCTTTGTTTTTCCCCTCATCAGTAAAAACAAACTAGTGAGCTGATTATTGTGTGCATAAAATACAAGCTGTTTCTTAAAGAAAGTGAAATGCTGTGAGACTATAAACATCATCCAGCATGTCTGTGGTGTCACCAACTTTCACTGACTTGATAAATCTATCATATTTAAGCAATAACGCATGTGAAATGAAAAAGATGAAGATAAAGTGAAATACGTAAAACATACACTAAAAGATATAAAAGGAAAAAATGTCCCTTATTAATCACCAAAATGTTCATTTCATCAGAAGAGTTACATATATCTCCCACTCCAAGCCCATCCTAGAATGAATACTGGCCATGCACTGTTGCCATTCCTTGTATATTTCAAAGTGTTTTATGAATGCAAGAACAGTGTTTACTAACTGATAGCAATCTATCTTCTTTGGAATACATTTGTAAAATTTAAGTGATTATTGTATTATTTTATTATTACAGAAGCCTTAATTCCTCACCTTGCAAATGTAAATGTCACAGACAGAGCAGGAAGAACAAGTCTTCATCATAGTGCTTTTAATGGTCATGTTGAGGTGAGTTAAATGGTTTACTTGATATTGTAGTGGAATTGATCACATCATAGTTAACAGTATTGTGGCTATATTCTAGATGATAAACTTACTTCTCAGCAAGGGTGCACATGTAGGAGCAATGGACAAGAAAGATAGAAGACCCATCCACTGGGCTGCCTACATGGGTAAGACTATAATTCTAGACTTTGTAATGATTGCATGTTAAGTCATACCCTGAAGTTATATTTTTTTGAGTAGGTTTGCTCTGCCAGCACTTACTGGCATTCTCAGTTGGTATCTTTTTTTCCTGTTCCATAAAGTTGCCATACCCAATCAAGCTCCCTACTAAAGCGATAAATATCTTTTGATATATTATTAAAATAATTATATCAAAAATTAATTAATATCAAAAGTCACTGAAATGTGCAATAATTTATAGTTATAGATTTATAATTATGTAAATTTGAATGAGTACGTTAGTTAAATGGTGTATTATTATGTTACTTTGTTTTAGGTCGAACTGAATGCCTAGATATTTTAATTAAAGCAAATTCCAGTATAAACTGTGCTGATAAAAAGGTAAGAACTATCAACAAATAATTATTACATTAATGACTGAATAAGCACCTGGGTGCTATTTGACCATGTGGGTTGGAGTTTGTTGACATGTGGGGAACCTTATTCTAAATCTGGAATACTGCTGACATACAACTTAGTGTAATAGAAGTGTCAGCTATACTGCAGGCTCATAGTATACATGGTATTATCCCAAAGAGTATTACTAGATATTCGACAAGTAAAGGTTCTTCTTTCTTGTTTCTAGCAATATACTCCTCTTCATGCTGCTGCAGCTGGTGGTCAACTTACAACTTTAAGAAAACTTTTAGAAGATGGTGCTGATGTAGGTTGATATATATCACCAATATCTTGTACATTTTTATGACTGGTTTTGTTGAACCTCTACTGTTTATCGAAGTAACAATATTTGTTAAAGTAACATTATTTTGTAATGTGATCATCCGGGTGGATGTAGTCCTGAGATTAAAAGCAAAACTGACACCCATGCCGCCAATGCACTGACACGTTCTAATTAGACTGATGCCGCCAATTATGCAATACCAGGTAATTGTGCTATTGTATAATGTGGCAGTATAAATATGACCTATCTGACTATATTCTTCTCTTGACTCTGAAGATGACTTCCGCTCAGGTTGTCGAAACGTCAGTCACATCAAACAGTCCTTCTCAGGACTACATCCACCCAGATGATCACATTACAAAATATTGTTACATGTCCTTTGACAAATATTGTTACTTCGATAAATATTCATTCACCTGGGTGCAGACCTTTCTTTACAATCTCTACTATATTCATATATGCCACTTATCAGGCTAGGGATTAATTTTTGGCAGTGGT
Organism: Telmatactis stephensoni; assembly: GCA_029948255.1. Lineage (NCBI taxonomy): Eukaryota > Metazoa > Cnidaria > Anthozoa > Actiniaria > Isophelliidae > Telmatactis > Telmatactis stephensoni. Next base: position 204,216 of record JALIZF010001591.1, on the reverse strand, counting down.
ATTATGACTTGATGAAGTAGTATATGATGGCATCACAAGTTTTCAAAATGAATATCACTACAAACAACATTAAAATATTCCTTTTTGTGCTTGCTAGCATTCAAGTTATATTTACATGTATGACCAAACATGTTAATTTTGTTCAGCTTTCCCTCAAGAGAAAAAATACTCAGCGCATTATTCCTACTACATATTCAAATCAAATAAGTGTCAAGTATGGTTCTCCTGATGATAATTTTTAGCCCCTGGGTTTGATTCTGACCTAAGAGGGGTAATTTTAATAACTGTCTCATGTAGTTCTTCATTTCCTTAATACATTTTGCTGATATGGTTAACCCACATTTATATTTGTATTGGTTGGTTAGGTTGATGCTCAGACTATTCAGGGTAATACCCCTTTACATGTTGCCTGCTTGAATGGCCAGGACATTGTCATCAGTGAACTCATTAGCTTTGGTGCATCTATCAATGCTGCTAATTTAAAAGGAATGGTGAGTTAATGTCTGTCTGTCTGTTAATCCATCTGTCTACTTCTGTCTGTTTGTTTGTATAGCTGTCTGTCTGACCAATCATCGGTGTGTCCATTTTTCAACTTTTCTTTCTGCCTTAAATGGTAAGGTAAAGGTAAAGCACTAACATGTAGTATTCGGTAGTTCCTTCAGCTGAATGCTGGTCTCCCAGGAAGCTGACAGTGCACTCTTTATCCCCTCTTTCCATCAGTGCTCCATTTTTTAATTGTGTATGTTTGGGCATTTTTTACATTTAAAACTGATTGAAGCTACAAGTAATAGAAAGAAGTCAAAACAAGTGTGAGGTGATCCAACAGAGAATTGAACTCGGGACCTCTCGCATCAGAAAGCTGCGCACTAACCAACTGAGCTACACTTGCTCCTTCAAATGTTCATCTGTCTACATGTCCATGTTTCTATATCTGTGTTTGTCCATTGGTCTGACCATCAGTTGGTCCATTTTTCAACTTTTCTTTCTGTGTACAGTGTACATGTACATTTGTATCTGACTGTTTTCCTGCCTGTCACATGAATAAGTAAGAGTTACTAATAAATTATTAAAATAGAAATTTTGAATTCTTTTTCAGACTCCCCTTCACTTTGCTGCTGCATCTGGTCAGGGGGATGTATGTTTAGAACTTCTTCTCAATGATGGTGCTAGTCCCAATTTACAGGTACATATTCACCACCATGTTTTAGTTTATGATACATGTCGATATCTTACAGGATATCTTTGACAAAGTCATCCATACTTCTGTCATACACTTTTTGTGTGTTATGTGACTGTATACTGTATTTTGGAGAAGTATTTTAAAATTTGATATTTAAATCTTATTCCTTGATTACACATTTATTTTTCTTTATTTGCTGTTAACAGGATAAAAAAGGCCGCACTCCATTAGTTTTTGCAGCTTTGTATGGTCGATGTTCAAGAGCACAAACTCTATTACAACATGGTAAAATTAAGTTGTAAAGACTCATTATAAATAGATTTATTCTGTATTCTTTCAGGGCTCAGTTGTTTGAAGGGCGGTTATTGCTAATCCTGGGTTAAAATGAATGATTTTCTTTAGATTTAATCCTGGGTTATGCTAATTGTCATTTTGAACAACCAGGCCCTGACATGGCTCTGTCTAAATATTTTAAAGTAAGAAGCCTGATAAGATATAGTATGTGTCTGTATAAGCAAGCACTGAAGATTTGTCTTCAGCAGAAGTACATGAGATAAAATTTACAAGCTGAAGGTGGCTAAATAGCTGACAATTTGGTCAGCTGCCTTTGATGACAGTCTTCATAGTCTAATGCAACAAATTGACCTGTTGCAGTAAAATCATGCAGTAAACTCAATGCATTTTATCTATATTTAACTGCCTTGTTAGGAGCATATGTTGATGCAGCAGATCATCAAGGTAGTACACCTTTACACATTGCTGCTCAGTATGGTCAGGAATTACTTCTTAGTGTTTTATTAGCAAGTGGTGCAGACCCATCCAAGTAAGTATAGCTATAATAAGGGTTTTGCTCCCTGGGCATGCATTTGGGACACCCTCCTGTAACAAAACTCCTTTGTGTGTACCAAAGATTTCATTGTTATAATCATTCCTTAGAAGCAGAATTTTGACCCTGCAAATGCTCCACAATAATTATTATTAATAATGAATAAATGTTTTGGAGCATTGTGTGTGTATTGGTTGTACACAAAAGATCCTGGAACATACTCCATAAGCAAAACCCTTTGTGTGTGTACAGCCCTCTTTAATAAAACCATTACCTGTCATTGTGTAAATCTCCCAGTTTTTGAGGGAGGGGAGCCTTAGAAGGTGCAAGGGCCAACGTTTAGGAGCTCACTTTCAGGGACATGTTAGAGGTTCCCTCTTTTAGTCAGTCTATTGAAATAACTATTATTTTCATTGTAATTGTAATTATTGTCATTGTTTCCTAAGACAAGGAGCCCATGGCATGCAACCTCTTCATTTAGCTAGTCTTGGTGGTCACACAGATTGCTGTAAAAAGTTACTATTTTATGGTAAGTTATATCGGTGTTTTACTTGTACATGAATCAGGCCTGTTTTTAACATATATGTAACTGTTTCAGGTGTTGATATTAACAGTAGAGACATAAACGATCGAACAAGTTTACATTGTGCTGCATGTAGTGGGTGAGTAATGAGTAAGATGATGAATTCTTCAAACAAACCTCACTGTTCCGTACTTCATGAGGTTGCACACACCTACACAGTTGTAATTATAATTATGTTTTTCCTTCTTGCAGAAATATAGAATGTTTGGAACTTCTTGTCAGCCATGGTGCTGACTTTAATGCTGTAGATAAACTAGGAAGGTACATGTTGTTAGTGATCTATTCCTTAATATTTTTTTTAATGCATGAACAGTTATTGATAAGTTTTTATTTTGTTTTATTTAGAACGTCACTCCATTATGCATCTGGTCATACAAATTACCAATGTGTTGTTTCCTTGGTAACCAGTGGTTCACCTGTCAACAAGTCAGATACCAGGGGTTGTTCACCTGTTCATTATGCTGCTGCTGCTGATGTGGATGCCAAGTATGATTAAACACTATAGAGTAGATTTCGTATGACTGTGAAAATGGCACGGTTACGGCAGATATTTTGAATGTTTTTATAGACATCATGGCACTGGCACGGTCACGGCAAGGTGTGGTCCGTTTCACACTCATACAAGATCTGCTCTAAAATTACACTGAGAGTAGTCATGAAGGCAATGCTGATTGCTGATTTTGAAATAATCATTTATTCATAACAGACTTCAGATATTTTGCAATTCTACCTTTCTAATAAACCCCACAATGCTTATTGTCCGCACTTGACGTCAAATTTATTCTTTTCAATTGGATTCACATTGTACAAGTTTCAAAAGAACAAATTTGATGTCAAGCGCAGAAAACAATACATTGTGGCATTTATTAGAAGGGTGAATAGAGCTAAAATTGTAATATATATGCTAACTCAGTGAATGATTCATATGAATTGCCATCACAAACCAACATTTGTTGGGTCTTGGCTAATTAACAGCTTTTAAGTATCTCATTGTTCTTTGCTTCCTTGCTCCCATCTCCTTGATAAATAACACAGTAATCAAGAGCATGTTGTACAGGCTCCAGTAACTAAGTTACAAAACAATTATAATAATTTTATTTTTATTCTGTCCTTCAGGTGTGTAGAACATTTACTAAGGAATAGAGCCAATGCTAACAAAAAAGACAAACAGGGGTTTAGTGCAGTACACTATGCTGCTGTAAATGGACACAAATTAGCAATAGAAATGGTAAGTCATACAACACACTACCATCGTGATAGCACCATAATGAAATGGACAGCAAGGGTTAAGTACTGTGGGATCTTTGTTAACAAATGCATGCCACATATTGTATCAATTACCTGATGCATGTAGTTGGTCATTTGCTGCCTGACAATCCGGTAACTGTTGCTTGACTGTTGGATGACAAATGAATGACTAAATTTTAGTAATAGAGTGCTTTGAAAAACTAAAAATTCCAACTAATCTAATCAAATTTGGACTGAAAGTTATCATCAGGAACTAGTGAATGATGTCAAATGAATGACTGTTTGTTAACAAGTTGATTGTGGACAGCAAAATAGTTAGCTGATAGTTGTCATTGATGATGGACACTGGACAGCTATATAAAATAGATTTCACATTCATGACTTTGAGAAAGTCTGAGCTACATGTATGAGATTATTAACTAAGTGTTTTTATTGGTCATTTTTTGACTTGTCCTATCCTGCAGTTAAGACAGAGTATGTACAGCATAGGGCTGTTTCTGTATGAGTGGAAAAGGTACCATGCTGTCCACTGAGCTGTGACCATGTCAGTGCAGTAATGTCTATTAAAATACTAATTAATAATTCATAAGGCAAACACAATGAAAATCGCAACCGTGACGAGTGTTTTATATCTCATAAAGATTCGTCCTAATTTACATCAACTTTAACCTCGATTTTCTCTATTAAGATAAATAAAGATATATTTTTGATTTTCTTTCTGGGAACAACTCAAATATGTGTTGGAGTATTTTAAGTCATTTACAACATTCGTGTCCATGTTGTATCGGCTATACAATCACTCGCCTTCGGCTCGTGATTGTATATGCTGATACAACACAGCCGCTCATGTTGTAAACGTCACTAAAAACATTCAAAATTCCCTTCTGTAACCCTACTGTGTGATGACTGTGCCATGTTCCCAGTCATACAGTCATACAAAATTGGCTGTATTGTTTACCTTTAGTTTATAATTATACTAATACATGTAACTAATACATGTATTTATAAATTATTTCTAGTTATTAGATATAGCCTCTGCAGACTTACTTATACAAAATTCAACATCTCCTACCACAACACCATTTCATCTATCGGTGGGTAAAATATTATTATAATGCAATTTCTTATTTGAGTGAATGTTAGTTTATGCATGCAACATATTGGTATTTATTAATAAGTATTTTAACAACAGCAATAAAGCTGTCACCCCCCTCAAACCCCCTCCCCCCATACAAAGTTCTATTAGAAGCTGGTGACCCTGTGAAGCTGAAGGCCACTAGCTGTTAGAACTGTCTCTAATGATGGAGTTTTACTTTGCTTGTCAACTACAAACAAAACCTTTACAAAATTCTACTGAGAACAACAACAAAACTTGTTGCCTTTGTTGATAATCATGATCAAACATCCAATTAAAAGTGGTCAACATATGTACATGTATAGTGGTACCTATATATTAAGCGGACCCTTTTAAGCCGACACCCTCTATCAAGCACACGTTACTTCAGGTTCTGGAAAAATTTCTTCACACATATTGACTATAAATTAGACCTCTCTCTAGGGGACACTTCAGTCTATCAAATTAATGGACACTACATATAAGCAAGGTCCCCGAAAGAAGCCTGTGTCCCCTTAATACAGGTACCACTGTAATTTATAACACTGGTGATGATACAAGTTGTTTTTATCTTTATTTTGTAGGCATACCATGGTCATGCACAAGCACTGTCTGTTCTACTAGAAACCTGTAAGAATGTTGAAATGAATATAGAATTTAAAGATACCAAAGGTTTGTTTGGAACCATACCCTTTGCTAACTTCATGTTCACCCCAAATTATTGGATTATTTATTTATTTATTTAATGTATTCGCCCAAAGGCGGGTAAATTTACAATAGGACTCAAGGTCCCCTACAAGGTAAATTACCCAACCCAACCCCTAAAAGAAAAAAAGATATAAACCCACCCACTTACAAGCACCCCTTGCTACAAAAAGACAACTTAATAACAACATAAATAATAAATTATATGAAATAAGGCTCAATAAGATAGAGAGCAGTAGGAACGTATGAAACGTTTCAACATGTACAACTAGTAAATATGTTCAGACGACGACACTTAGGACAAACTAATTTGTAAGAACGAATGTCGTCTTGGTTGAAAACGATAGTAAGTCTTTTATAAAAAAATGACTTAAGTTTCTTTTTAAATGGTTCTAGCAAGCTTTCAGATTTAATATGCTCTGGAATAGCATTCCACAAATTAGAAATGCGAACAAAATACGAGTCACGAAACAGGGAGGTTCTAGCAAAATTATTCTTTAGAAAAAGACCTGACGAGCCACGACGGGAAGGCCCACTGCAAAACTCAACTAAATCATCAAGATTTAAGTTAATTAAACCAGCCTTACACTTAAAGAAAAAAACAATATCTAAGTATTCTAGCCAGTAATTAATAGGCAACAGATTAAGTTTAAGTAGGCGCTCCTTATAGGAGAGTTCAGAGTTTTTACAGATGAAGCGGGTTGCTCTTCTTTGAATGTTCTCGACCTCAATCATCAGGGTTGGAGATTGAGGGGCCCAGAGTTGAGAAGCGTAGCCCAGATTCGATCGGACCAACGATACATAGAGCAGCTTCAGTGCATCTTTGTTAAGGTCTCCAGTGCAGTTCCGTTTTAAAAATCCCAGCATTCGATTGGCCTTAGCCACAACAGCGGAGATGTGATCAGTCCACTTTAAGTCGTTGGTGATGACAACACCAAGGTCCTTAGCAGTTTGGACGACTTCCAGTTGTGATCCCATAAGGTGATACCATCTGTCGGGGCTATTTCTTTTCCTTGAAATTCTTAGATTTAAGCATTTGGAGGGTTGAAAGAAAATCTCATTCGTCGTGGACCATTCTGAAAGAGCGTTTAGATCGTCTTGGATACTAACAAAGTCACTACTAGCGTCTTTTATTACTCTAAAACATTTAGAGTCATCAGCAAACATCGCCAGTTTAGAGTGCATGATCACATTCGGGAGGTCATTGATGTACATTAAAAATAAGGTTGGGCCCAGCAATGATCCTTGCGGAACACCCGATTTTACAGGATTCCAGTTGGAGTAGGAACCATTAATAACAACTCGTTGCATGCGGCAGCTAAGGTAACTTTCAAACCATGCAAGTAAAGGGCCACAAATACCAAACCACTTTAACTTTTGTAGCAGCTTTTTGTGACAAACCGAGTCGAATGCTTTAGCGAAATCCAATAAAATCAAGTCGGTTTCCAATCCAGCATCCAAATGTTTGCCAATTTCTTGGTACACCAAAAGAAGTTGGGCCACACATGATCTGCCACTTTGGAAGCCATACTGAAGGTTGTAGAGTTGATTCCTAATGTGTTTGGTCAGTTCATTGGCAACAACATGTTCCTGGATTTTAGATATAACAGGTAGCAATGAGATTGGTCGGTAGTTGCAGACGTCATCTCGTCTGTCTTTTTTGTGAACCGGAGTTATATTGGCGTACTTCCACTTGCTAAGACACAAGCCGCGGCTTAACCCAAAGTTGATAAACGATGTTAAGGAAGGAGCCAAAACCTCTGCGCACTCCTTTAAGATAATATTAGGTAAACCATCAGGTCCAACTGATTTGCTTACATTAATGGATTGAAGCAGAGACGTCACCTCTTTCACAGAGACTTGGATCAGATCAAGAGTCTCAGTTAATGAATCCAAAGGAACAAGCTCCTCCGCAATATCGCTACAACCAATGTGATCTTTGTAGATGGACTGAAAGTACTTAGAAAAGGCGTTAGAGCGTGCAAGGTCGTTGGAGAAGACGTCCGTACCAAAGTATATTTTATCAGGGATCGGTTTCCTTTTGTTTTTGAAGGAGAAATAAGACCAAAATCGTTTACTGTTGTGATGGACTTCATTAGCAATGTCAGCGAGATATTTTTTTCTTGCAGAACGAATCCATATCTTAATAGATTGTCTGATTTTTCGAAACTTTTCCCATAATACAGGATTATTACAATTGCTGACCTTCCTCCAAAGGGTTTTCTTTTTTCGTATCGCTTTTACTAGGTCACCTTTGATCCACGGAGGATGATTTGGATTGCGTGCAGGTACTTTAGGGACAAACGTGTTGATTGTGGTAAAAACAAGATCATTCCACAATTCCCAAGCTGCATCGAAATCCTCCTGGGATGCGATATTAACTAGACCAGAGCTCAAAGGGAGTTTATGTAAGGCCTGACTAATTGCTTCAAAATTTGCATTTTTGAAGTTATAACGTAAACTCTTTGCAGGAGTCTTGAAAAAATAGGAAACCACGATGTCAAAAACTATGGGGTAGTGATCAGATGGAATTCCAATTTCACTAATAGCAATACCACTTTGGAGAGAAGAGATACTGTCTGAATTATTAGTCAAGACTAAGTCCAAAACATTAGCCAGACGCGTTGGAGACTGAATAAGCTGAAATAAATACAAGTCTTTTAAGATATCCACCAGCCTATTTTCGTCATTTGTAGTACAGTGTGAAAAACCAGACCCATCAATCCAGTGTATATTAGGAAAGTTGAAATCCCCCATAAATACAACAGAATGATAATTGTTGAAATCAACCAGATTCAAAGCGTTTATAAAATGAGTCACAAACCTTGCGTCATTCGGTGGGCGATAGCAGCACAAGATGAGAATTTTTCTGTTGAACTTTAGGTTTTCTATTTCTACCATGACCACCTCAAATTCTGAGGGAAGATCCGTGAGACATACTTGGCTTGAACTTAGTATTGATTTGATTGCGATCAGAACTCCACCACCAGTTCGATTTTGGCGATCCTTTCTGTAGATATCATACCCAGTAGGCAGGATTTCAAAGTCAGAGATACTCTCGTTGAGCCAGGTTTCCGTCAAACAAACAATATCCAAATCAAATCCATAAGTGAGGTCTTGTAGTAGTTGTAGTTTTGACACGTAGGAATCTCCATCACAGCAAACAGCTTTTAAGCTCCTGACGTTCTGATAGAAGCAAGAAAGGTACTTGGAACTATTTGCAGGTCCGGGATTAGAATAGTAACTAAATTCTATCAACTGTTGATCCTACACTGTAGTTCTGGAATGTCATTTAGATTGGCAAATCAGTAGCTATATTAGATTTAGCAAATGCAAAAGAAGTCATGCATCCACAGTGATGAATTATGTTCAAAATGACATTACTGAGACATTCTGAATGCAAAAATAGTTTACAAAGTTTCCTGAACATGGTGTCATTGTTGTCACACAATGAAAAATGTGATATATTAGTCATCTAAAGACCAGTTCTTGCACTGTGTCACCTTTGTTTTGTTGTTTTTGATGACAGGTCGTACTCCTCTTGATTTAGCTGCTTTTCAAGGCCACGTGTAAGTAGCTACTGTTAGTAAAGTATTGTTTCCTATTATCTAAGTATAGTTCTCAGTCTCTAACTTGTAGGACATTTTTTGTAGGAATTGTGTAGAGAACCTTCTTAGTCATAATGCCAAGGTTTTAGTATATGATAGTATATCAAAGAGAACACCTCTGCATTCAGCAGGTATGTTTATATTTGGAGTCAACTAGTATGGACTGCATCAGTGCTGTATGTAGCATTTGTACCACTGTTACCCACCCCTCCCCCATGCAGGAATAAATGGCTCAAAATTGGCAAAAAGCAAAGTCTGTAGCCCTTCCAAATGCTGAAAAAAGCCCCAACCTTGCAAAAATCTAAAGGCTATATACATTACCATCACCAAACTTAACTCTTTAACAATCATTTGTCACTGTGTACAGATTTCTTTTATTTAAATGTGAATTATTTTCATTGAGGTTTTGTATGGGTTGTAAAGTTTGATGGACTATAACTACATGTACTGTCAGTAACTATACTTGAATCCTGATTAGATATTATCTTGTACAATAACTGCAATAGAGCAGTTTTCGTATAACTTAAGGAAAGCAGCACGGTCACTGCACACCATTGTTACAGCAAGAATTGAAAATGTTTTTATAGGTCTGCATGGCACTGACATGGCCATGGTTTTGTACTGTAAGTTTCTCAGTCGTACGAAAAGTGCTCTATCATTACAGTACCATGTGTGTATCATACATTAATCTATTTTTCTTCCTTTCTTTCTTTGATAATTCCTGTGTTCCATCCAATCCATATACTCACAAATATTGAAATTGTTTTCACAGCGTATAATGGTTACACTGACTGTGTTAGATTATTATTACAACACCTTGATGATGAAAATGGTATAGACTGTACAGATGATTTTGGAAGGTAATTTGGACAAATAACAGTTCTGTAATAAAATGATACTTAATTACCACCATTCGTGCTACCCCAGATAACAGTCACAACATGCAAATGGGTAATAGGCTACCCTAATTCCAACCCCATTTTCGGACAATCACAAATAGGCAGAGTTTTGTGATATTATTGTTAAAGTTTCTGCCTACCTAAGTTGTGGCCTTTTAGTTGAGACTTTTATCTGGTGCTGCTCATTATCATGCAAATGGATATAGCAGCCATATCAACAGATTTCATTTGCAGGGTGCAGAAGTCAATATGTAGTGCATATAATCTCATGGTTTATAGAGTTATACCTATAACATTCATAATATTACATTACTGTACATGATTTATATCCTGTATTTAAACACAGGACACCTCTAATGGCAGCAGTAGGGAATGGATATTCTGAATGTGCAGCACTGTTACTAAGTGAAGGAGCAAATGTTTTAGCAGTAGATGTTAATGAAAGAAGTGCTCTACACCGGGCTGTAAGTACAGTACATTGCTGTTGCATGCCTTACAGTGAGAGACAGGAAAAAAAATCCCCTGACTCAAATGGGACTTGAGCCTTGGTCACTACAGATGATGGTACCCAGAGCAATAGATATGTACAGTGTTCCATCATTTGTTGGATCATTTGTTTGAGTCCCACTCAAGTATGAGATGTTTTTCCTGTTTCTCATAGGGCTTAAATCAGGCACTTCAACTTTCGATAACCAAGTATAGATATTCTTTAGTTTAGTTATTCTGAGCCTGTGTGAAGGGGCTGATAGTTCATCCTACATGTCTGAGAATGGGGAAGAATATCTATAATCGGGAGGCTCCACCTGAAAGGCAATATGTTTATTAAAAATTCAAGGAATTTCATGAGTGAAAGTATATGAGTTAAAGTATAACAGCTTTTATGTTCTTGGTCCAGAAAGTGCTCAAAAGGAAGATGTTACTGCTCTTTTCTAAAAGTCAAAACTATAATGCACAACTGAGTTGACTTGCAACAAGATGACTTAAAATCATCTTGTGATCAAAAATTAAAAAAGCCAATGTTACTTTTTAAATATTAATGTGAAACTTAAAAGCCCTACAGAAAAGGGTAGGCAAAACTTATTTCCAAAGGTATTACTTGTGACATTTGTATCATTTAAACTGTAGGCTGCTAATGGACATGATGAATGTGTTGAAGCTCTTTTACACAAGGAAGCAGACGTTCTTTGCAGGTAGAGTACAGTAATATCTACATGTGCACTTATTCACATCTCCAAATTGAAGATTCTGTATAAGAATTTAGTTGTCTCAGTCTATGAAGTAATGAGGTGATAAACAGGTAATGAAGGCAAAACTGATCATGATTCCAGGGTAGCAGGTTTCACAGCAACATTGCAATGGGCTGCAGGGAATCAGTCTCTGCATGTGCATCAAGAAAATAATCATTCTGGCAATGATTGTAGATGCACATACTAGCTGTTAATAGATTAAAGTAAAACTTATTTATTTATTTAGGGACTGTACTGGTCGTACTCCTCTTCACTTTGCTGCTGCATGTGGTCATGTAGGAATTCTTGGTAATTTATTACAAGTGTCTGGTAGTAGTATGGTCCTGGACAATCAAGGGTATTCACCTTTACATTGGGCTTGTTTTAATGGTAAGCACACTCACTACCTGTCTATAAAACACATTCTGGATGACTGTGATAAAAGTGTTGTGCCATACTGTGCTAGAGCAGTTTTTGTTTGAGTGCGAAATGGATGGTGCTGTGCCGTGGCTGTAGTCAGTGCCATGATGTCTATAAAACATTCAAAATTCCTGCCGTAATGGTACTGTGACCGTGTGGTGCTGTTTTCACACTCATACAAAATCTGCTCAGTGCTGTCTCAGTGTTTTGACTGGCCATTATTTTTGTATGATTCAATCAAAATAAGCAAACATGGCAGAGCAAGGTAGTACAGACTTAGTTGTAGATGGAAATTATTCCAGAAATGTGCTATACAGCTTTTTCTGTTATACACCTATTTCAAAAAAGGTTGCCACCGCTAAGAGCGATAGGCGATAGGTAATAGGTCATTCCAAGACCGCAAAGCACTATTGATTTCTAATTGATTTACATATGAATAGCCAAATATTTGATGGAAGAGTGTAAAGAAAGATTTAGGATGGCTTAATTAAAAAATCAATAGTGCTTTGCGGTCTTGGAATGACTTATTACCTATCGCCTATCGCTCTTAGCGGTGACAACCTTTTTTGAAATAGGTGTATAAATGTAACTGTATGACATATGATATGATCTTTAAATTCTGATTGGCTAAGGACTCCTGTCTGGTCTTTTCAGTAAATAAACATAACTATGACATTTCTATCTGTATACCTGTTACTAAGCCTGCTCAGCAACTTAATTACTTACCAGATTTTGTGCAGATGTTTCTCACTTTTATTTGGTGTTGTTTACAGAACATGATGCATGTGTAGATCTTCTTCTAGAGGTGAGGTGTTTGGACCAATTTTTCGTATCCAATCATCCCGAAACAAATGTTGATTATCAATAAATTGCTGGTTGATTTTTTAGTACAATCATGTATTTAAAAAATATCTGTTGTGGCTTGAGATTATTTTTGGATGGAAAATGTATGGTCATGAGTTTTTGCTGTGATTGTGTTGCATGTATATTCATTATAATGATAATCTGGAACTACACAAAATAAAAATCAAAGTAGTTTGAAAATTTTCCCACTAAAATTAATTTCAAACCACAACTATATCTTTCTTTATAGACTGACAAAAATCAAGCACTAGAAGGCAATTTATTTTCACCTTTACATTGTGCAGTGTAAGTACTAGTAATTAATATATTTATATGATGCAATGTTATCATTATCAATATCAACATTAATGCTTTTAGCATAAACAATAAGCCATCCAAAAATACCCCCATGATATTTTCAGTTTCAACAATAACTTGTCATTCATTTGAAAAAAATTGACAGCCTTATTTGTTTTACTTTTAATTAATTGTACAGAATAATAATAAACTAATTTGGTTGACATATTTTGTTGATAGGATAAATGACAATGAATCCTGTGCAGAACTACTTTTAGACACTTTAGGAGATGATATTGTCAATATATCAGATAATAAAAAGAGGTAATGTATTAAATTACTTATTAGTATCAGTAATAGCATGCATTTGTAGCTGATATTTGGCATAAATGCCATGATAAATATTTCAAAATTAATGATTCAATGAGTAGTAAATATGGCTTGGAAGAATCCAAGCCCCCAATAGGGTTATATTCCAAAACTGTTATGAACTGTAGGCAAGTAAAATTTGTGACTATTTTGAAATATCACAAAAGGTATTTATACCAAAATCTTGTGCAAAACATGATATTATTTTTTTGTAAATATAACAAATTAATTTCTGCAATTTTGTTTTTAAAGAGCAATAAATGAAATTACGAACTTCAAGACAAAATATAACATTGTTTGAAAAAAGTTGGGATAAAAAAGACTTTCAAAATAAGATAAATAAATTTGTTTAATCCTTGTTAATACCTTTTCAGCCATCTCAGTCCTTCAGGTAGAAGACTTTGACAACCTTTCACTTTCATGTTTCACTCTGCTCAATCATTTTCTAATTCACCTTTTGCAGTAACAAAAAGAAATCTTTTATTAGCATCTGACAACTTGAATGTTCAAATTTTTAAGAGCTCTTTTCTTCTAAGTTGTTTCTTAAACAATTTCAGTCCTTTTTAACATGAGCAAGTTTCGTGTGTCTATGTATATGTATTTCAAAATTAAGCTGAAATACAACTGCTCTCAGCCAATCAAATTGCAGAAATTTCTTAATAGGTTATATTAAAAAAAGAGTATGAATATGAATTAACATAAATAATTAATCACCACTAACTTCCAAATACAATCATGGAACAGCTCAACATAAGGGTCAAGAGTGGGTGACTCTGGTGCAATAAACTAGCCTAATAACCCTGTGAGCAGAGGATTTTTCTGGTCTTCTTCATTTTGGTTGATATTGCACTTAATGGATACATTGTTGAATATATCTTTTGTTTGTAGAACACCAATGCATGCTGCAGCATTTAATGACCAAGTAGAATGTTTACAATTACTCCTGTCAAGGGGAGGGGATGCCGACAGTATTGACAGTAATGGTAGAACACCACTAATGATAGCAGCAGAAAATGGACACTCTGGAGCTGTAGGTATGGTCAAACATTCTTTTTTCCTTGCTTACTCAGAAGATCTTTACTATTAGGCATGTTGAATGGTCAAGGTGAGATGACTTTGCAAGACGTCCTGAGACAAGGCATATAATAAGTGTGAAATCATCGCTTTTTCACTAATTTCCTTCTGTTTTCAAAATTGAGACTCTGAGGTGGCTCTTTATGAAAAAATCAAGACTGTAGAACTTGTAGAATTTGACCAAAATTTTGTGAATTTCTGACTATCGAGAGGACTATTGGATACCCTACTTTAATAAGGCAAAGGTTTTATTAATGGGAAAGTCTTCAAGGAGTTTGATGATATTTTCTGGAACTACATATTTCCAGATTAGCCTTTTAATAACTTTATTCTACTTTAACTTTATTGTGTGATTTTAGATCTGTTGGTGGGAGAAGGCAATGCTGATACTACATTAATGGATAAAGATAATAACACAGCCCTTCATTTAGCTTGTATACAGGTAACAAAGGCTGGCTGTCCTAGAAAAGTGATTTTGTAACTATGAAAATGAAGACTTCATAATTTGTTTTACACAGTGGTGGATACAGGACTTGGAAAGGGAGCTCCTTCAGGGGGGAGGCAGGGCATTTTTGATTTCTAAGGCTCTGAACGCTGTTGGCTTCAGAAAGGGCTGTTCCATGGGATCCGTGGAACCTTCTCAAGATCCACCACTAGTACATGAGTTTTCTTCATGTGTAAATTAGCCATTGCTTAAGATAAGTTGTTTGTAAAATGCAAATGTTTTGGTACTGTATTTGTTACATAAATAGGGAACTGTTAATTATGTCCACACATTTTGTGCATACTACTAACCAAGTATTTTTATTCACCCTAGGGTCATACTTCATGTGCTTTGTCAATTTTAGAAAAGACTCCTGATTCTGCCATTAATATGGCAAATCATACATTTAAAACGTAAGAAATCTCATATGAATGCAATCTTGTTTTTGATTTCTTTTCTAAGTTATATTTTTTATTCAACTCTTTTCTTTGCTTCTGTTCTGTTTTGATCGATAAGGCTTGACTTCGAAATTAATTTTATAAGAAAGACAAACGCAAATGTTGTACAACATTTCGACATCTGCTTTGTTGCTCAATTCCTGTTCATACTGTGAGATGGTCTTATTTACTTTTTTGAAATACCCAAGAGAAGGTGGTGGTTCATATTCATGTTCGCCATCCCACGCTCACAGTCTACCATGCATGTTCAGTATATGTTTTTGTAAAGCGCCTAGAGCAGATTTTGGATAGGCGCTATATAAATGATCATTATTATTATTATTATTATTATTTTCGTTTGTTTAAACTGCAGTCAAGATTTATCTTGGATCATCACCAGTGGTCATAACACAGTTTTTTCTTTGCATAATTTCAGTGCACTTCACTTAGCTGCCGCTAATGGCATGGTCCCAGTAGTTCAAGAGTTATTATCAAGAGGTTCCAATGTCTTTGCTGAAGATGAAGATGGACATACCCCAGCACTGTCCTGTGCTCCTAATCACCAAGTTGCTGATTGTCTATCACTTATACTTGCAGCAATGTTACCAAATGATATATCCTCCTTAAATTCATCTCGACAGGATGCTCTCGATGGGGCAAAATTTGAAGACACTACAAATTTTAAACCTGTTCACAATGTGACAGCTTAGAAATGGAATCACTTTGTATACACATACTTTTTATGTTATATACTATTCTTAATTATACAACGGTTTAACAATTAGGGAATCTTTTTAAATGAATTCAATCCATTTGATAAAAGTATTTTCTAACCAACACTGGATGAAATTACTCCTATTTCAAGAATTGTTTCTCAAACATTTAAGTCACAGGCCAATTATATACAATAAAATATGCTAATTATATAAAATATATGGATTCAAAGAAACCACAGTTCTGTGGCTTGCATGTTGAAAAGAGTATTTTGAAATAGGTGTACATAATTCCTTTAGAAGGCAAAATATCAAATTCAACATGGACAGTTGTAGTTAGAAATCAGTAGCAATACCCTAACTCATTGCAGGCAGTGGACTTTCATCTGGCTAATACTCTGATTAATTTTATAAAGTGACATTTTATATTCAATGTTCACAAAAAAAGATGAAATTGCTGCTGCAATCTTTCTGCCAGCAAATGCACACACAATTTTTATGGTGGGTGCAAAGTATGAGTTTTCTTTTCCATTCACAGAGGTATTAATACCTTTTAAAAGATACTTTTACAAATTGGACATGCACATTTATTGCACTATTTACATTGTACACAATGTGTGGTTCCAGAAAACAGCTATGCCCATACAGAGGGAATTTGAAATAGGTCCCACTCCTACCCTTTGGAGTTTGCAATTTTTCTTCCACACGAACTTGTAATTGTCTTAATTCTTTCATTAAGCCTTAGCCTGCATTGCATCCAAACTAGTTATAAATCTCTCATTTGGTCCATCTGTAAAACAGCACCAGAAACCATGTTCTGCATCCCCTGTAACTTACATGATTATAATATATAATAAATTCTGATTGGTTCTCAGTGATGCTCATTCTTACACAAACTCCTATTGGATAGCCAAAGTTTGACATGAAATTGGAACCATGCACCACCATACAAATACAGTACTGCTCAAAAGTTTTTCCTGCTATTGCAGTTATGGAATTGCAGGAAAAATTGCAGTTGAACTGCAATTGTGGTGCAAAATGCGGAAATGGAATTGCGCTTGAATAAAGGCAATTCCAGTTACTGCAATTTTATCCAACTGCAATTGCAGCTTACCGCAATGTTATCCAACCACAATTGTGGCTAACTGCAATTTTATCCAACTGCAATTATGGCTAGCTGCAATTTTATCCAACTGCAAATGCGTTTTGCTGGCAAATTGCAGCTGTGGAGACCAAAATAATGCAATTTAGACACAATTCTGTTTGCTCAACTGAAATCACGTTTGTTCAACTGCAATTGCAGTACCCCAAACAGAATCAGAACATGGTTTCTGGCACTGCTTTACATCAAACTAAATGAGAGATCAGGATACAACGCATCTCTAAATTTCCACTTCCCTGCATGGTGGGCTATGAATATTTTCTGACAACACACACACATTACCATTCACAGAGCTGTTGATAATGTAGGGGGTGGTACAGGGTCAAGTTGAAAAAATATGGCTCGTCACACCATGTTTTTTGAACTCAAGTAATGTTAAATATGTGAATGAAAAATGTACAGTAGAATGGGAAAGATGGGAGGGCTAATTTCCCTCATGAATAACCTAGCCACCACCTAGCAAATGACAACAAACAATGTATATTCAAGATTATGTAACTTGTTTTCAACACAGTGTAAGGGAAGGGAGAGCACTAAATTTGTTATTTCTATTCTCTTTTTACTTGCAAATTTATCAATTCAAATAAACGAAAGAGTGTGCTAATAATTATTATTTGATGTTAATTTATAATGCAAGGAGTTCCAGTATGGGGTCATTATTTTTAGGACTAAGCCGCAAATAGAAGTAACAATTAATGTTGCTGGGCTGTTCCTTTTGCTGTTGCATGTCAATTATGCAATTTTTGTCTGTAACAAATATTGCAATAATGGTATTACATAACAAAAGTCAATTGTTCTGCAACACCATTGTGATATGAGTTGCAGAAAGAAATTGCAGGGTAATACTCACTTTTAGTGGTAAATATTGGTGGATTATTTTTTGTTTATTGATGATTGATACATGCTATTTGGTGTGTCTATATAAGAAACGTTGGTTGTTGAACAAAAGACTCTACCATATTGCTCAAGAAAGGCAATACTTTGGAATCAGGTATTGCTCATTTCTTGCTCTTAGAGAAAAATTGGAAGCAAGAAGAGATCAACAATTATCATCAATATACTAGGCCAAATAACAAACTACCCTCTTGAAAATGTGCCATTCAGTGGGCAAAAATTGGATTTGACGTTGCTGATTGGCTGAGAAGGCATAATAATAATTACATGACTTTTGTTGGGCTTATATTGTTTATTTGTGGCCCTTGTAGCATCATTAATGAAGCTACTCGGGGCCAAAAATAAACAATATGCCCTCCAAAAGTCATGTTATTGTCCTATTATAACCCTAGCATGCCTTCCAGCAAGGGCCACTTTAAGGCCCCAGTCTTGCAAGTGTTTCCAAGGATGGCTTAAGGGTTGTTCTCTCTCAGAATTCCTGGGGACCCACATGTCTTGATGGAACCAGAGTGCCTGGCAAAAAGACAGCCTAGCTAGCCAGTCCTCGCATTGCCACCCGTAAAAAAGGTGGCTGAGTGACTATTTATACATCTAATGTAAGGTGACTGTATTTACAGACAAGGTTATGAATCTATCAAAGAATGATATGTGACCAATGGCTTTGAACTGTTTGGTCCTTTGACTTGAAATATTTGAGCAATCCTTACCAGATCAGAATGGTTTTCCTGTGGTAAGTGCTCAATTTAATCCCAGTTCTCCCTCTTCCTATTTTCACCATAGGTAACCAGTGCAGTGAATAAGAGCCAGAGTGCAAGATTTGATAGAGTGACGCTGTGTTTCAATCGGTTTTAGGTAAAGTTTGATTTATTTTCTCTAACATAAAGAAACTGTTTGAAAAAAATTCCAATATTATTGTCTTAAGGTAGACGATAAAATAATAGCTTAGCTGGTCCAAAGATATATTTCAACATTCTGCACATTTTGCCTCTTCTGTGAAGTGATTCGGCAGAAACAAGTAAGCTTAAGCTTACACATTTCTGCTAATTTTACAATTATTTCCTTCGTGTTTCCTGTGGTTTTTCTTTTGATACATCCACGTTTATATTATGCATAAATTATCTTTAATCTCTGTCACGCTTTCGTCCGCGTTCCATATGCAAAACAATTGATTGCATAACGTGATTACTCTATCTGTCAAAAGCCTAAAATCGTTCTAGATGTCATCAGTGAAATGTCTTGTTGTTCTTTATAGATCAACATCCAAGCATTTGATTAGGACTTTTGCTCGATACTCAGCAATAATGTTACGAAAGGAAGACGTGCAATCCATGCGACTCGATTATAGCAATGAGGGATTCTTTCTAGAAGAACATTTAGCGGCAAAAGAACCAATGGGTCAATTTGATGCTTGGTTCAAAGAAGCTGTCAATTCTAAAGCAATCCTTGAACCAAATGCAATGATTTTATCTACTTGTTCAAAGTAAGTAGGTTGTAAATTTTGATAATGACTAGTAACATTGAACATGTCGTGCAAGACGATTGACGTATTGATCAGATGAAATGGGAACGAACCCATTTACAGAATGTTATTTGATTATTTTGTTTACAGTTTTGATAGTCTTTCTAGGACTTATTTATATTCACTGTAATGTATTGTATCATGATAGATTGATCAGAGATGATTAATAAAATATTAATTAATTAATAATGTGATTAATAATGCACAATATTGTGCATCAATGAAACCATGGTCCCCAATGAGGAGGGGTGGGGAAAGTAACATTTGACAGGTTTGATTCTGGATTTGTAGCCCATTGAAGTTTGAAAGTTGGGTTTAAAGTGAGACTTATAGACTGAATTTAATCTGCGTGTGCAACTGAGAAAATGGTCTATGGTGATCTACATATACTTGATTGGTCTACCCAACACTGTCTTTTACTTACAGAGATGGACAACCTTCTTCCAGAACTGTTTTAATGAAAGGTTATGACAAACAAGGATTTACATTTTTTACAAACTTTGAAAGTCAAAAAGGCAGAGAATTGGTAAGCATGGACATAAATGAATTCTTTTACGCTTGAAAGTGATCTGCATTCAAGACCTCCCCTTCATGTTAGGTGTACCTCCATACCCCCTACCAGGGGCGGATCCAGGATTATCTTCAGGAGGGGGTGCACTGTCTTCAGTAGGGGGTGCACCATCATATAAATTGGAAACTGCCAAAAGGATATTTTGGAACAATATTGAGAAAAAATGACTCAAAGTTGACTCAGGAGTGGGTGTGCACCCCCTGGACCACTCCCCTAAACCCACCCTTGCTACCCATGCATCATGTTGGCTAACCTTCTGTCTCTCCAATACCCTCCTCATGTCAGCCAAACTTCCATCCCTGCTTACCCTCTAACCTTCTATAAATCATATACGATGTCTCTGGGGACATGGGGTGCAACCCCTGAAAGATAAAGTTTAACTATGCCCCATGAGGGCAAATGACAATCATTTCACCCATAGGAATACTTGCTTCATTTCATACCCCTTCATTTCAACTTTCTACGATTCTTATTGTTTTCTAGACTGAAAATCCCAAAGCTTGTTTGCTATTCTACTGGGCACCCCTCCACAGACAGGTAATTCTAACTGTAAATTGTCTTACAATTATCATTAACTAATTATTAGTGCAATAAAGGTCATTAATAAATAGTATTTTTAGATTATTATTAGGGGAAGTGCACAAAAGATATCAGATAATGAAGCTACTTCATATTTCAACTCAAGACCAAGAGGCAGTCAAATAGGTGCAAGCGTCAGCAAACAGAGTACCGTCATAACATCAAGAGAGGTAAACAGTTGTAAACATACAACAGTCAAACCTGTATACATTTTAACACCCCTTGATTTGCTAGTTTTTCAAAATATTATCTCTGACCTAAAAATTCACCTTTTCAATCCCTAAAAGGTTTTGTAGAAGCTGTTTATGTGGCAATTATCTAGATGTTTCCTGACTAGTAAAAATGGGAAAAATCATATTTTGATTTTTGATTTCTTGTATAAGGTCCTTCATCAAAAGGAAGAGGAACTCAAGAAAAAATACGCTGATGAAAGTGTTGCTATCCCTAAACCAGATTATTGGTAAGACATTTTTGTTTTCATCTGTACACAAAAGGGGTTAGTCACTATGATGGACTCTATGGGGAAGCTCCGCCCAAAAGGGTATCTTTTTCAGGCTGGAAGTAATGAAAGGGTACCTTTTTACACTGGATTGAAGGAATGTACTGTAAAAAGGTATATGAAGGGCTACCTTTTTCTTTTCTCCCCAAAACAGTATTTAATAGGGTAAGGGTTTTTTTAAACTTGGGTGTGGCATTTGGCTGAGTACCCCGTCTGAAAAAATAGTGGTTTGATGAGAGCACTCTGCATCTCTACAGTAGTGCAATAAGGGCTGATGCACCAAGGTAACTTGTGTGAACTGTAAAGATGATACTGTTTTGATGATAGGCCAATAACATTTATCTGATTTATGAGAAAATTCCAGGTGTCATCAAAACCAAATTAATAAAGATGTATTATACATTGAATAATGAATGACAGCACAAGACCCCTCATTCAGAATAGACTTTTCCCCAAAATGGTGGGCAAAATTTTTTCCCACCTAAGACGTAATGATCCCTGAAATACTAAAGAGTATATTGTGCTTAGTAACTGTGCAAAGATTTAGAAAGTTCCAATGAAAATATGCAGAGATATGAATTTGCAAATTTTACAGACAAATGTTTGTCTAGGGGTATAGCATATACCCCAGCCATACATTTTCTGTAAAATTTCACATTTTAGAGAAAGGTCTATTCAGCCTACGGGCCTGAGAATCTCGACCAATGAGAATGCAGATACTGAGTACAATGTATAATCAATAATAATTATTATTTTTGTTATATTTTCAGGGGAGGCTTTCTTATTGTACCACACATAGTTGAGTTCTGGCGTGGACAGTCTAGTAGGCTTCATGACAGGATACGATTTCGTAAGCTTAACCCTGATGAAAAGGTTAATGGCAGTTTAACAAAAATGGGTAGTGATGGTTGGGTGTATGAGAGACTATCTCCTTAGATGAAAATATTACCAATATTTTAACTCCCAAAAATAAATGTGAATAAAAATAAAAAGCTGAAATATTTCGATCATAATAATGTGACCCAAACTCGAACATATTTCGAGTGAATTGTTATCCTGCTTGGCAGAACGTTCCTTATCAGTTTCTTCTCAAGCCCTTGAACTCAGAACGCTGGAAAGTACTTGAGTATTTAGTGGTAGTGAGGTCTGTTTTTTCCTGCATTTTGGATAAGTGTTAGGGGTTTAAGGTGAGAACGAAAAATATCTACCTGATTTTGATTTTCTGGTCTAAAATTGACTAAAACCAAAGATTGTAGCTTGTGCGAAATTGAATTAAGTAAATATGTTCTAAACTCGAACTTTCTAATTATGGTCCATTCATAAAATTCTGAGAAAACACCTTTCCTTTTAAAAAGGCAGGGGTTTCACTATGAGGGGGACATGGGGTTTTGCGGATCGGAGGATTGAGCCTTCTTTGACGTGCGGATTCTCGGATAATGATATTTTTTAGAACGCATTTGCGGATTCATCTACAATGGTCAAAATCGCGGATTCGAAGAAATGATCCTATGGAAACTATAATTTATATGAACATGTCTCTTACGGACATGTGTAACGTATTTGCGTCAGAGAAATCGCTTTCTTTAACAATATTCCTTTGCGGAACAAACTTTGTATCAAATCATGGCATGCAAATGTATAAATAAGCATTTGTTGTAACATTCTTTTACAAATGTAGTAGTTTTCAAGTACTTTTATTACAGAAATCACATATGCGGATTTTAATCAATTTCCCAAGCGGATTTGCGGTTTCATACGATTTTTCTTGCGGATTCAGAGATTTTCCTTTTTCTAGTGCTTACGTGTGTGCTTGCGTCCATGTTATCTCAATGAAAACGGAGCATTATGCTGCCTGTACTTGTGTCGCTAGTGAAAACCAGGTTTAAAGCATATAGCTCATGAAATGCCCAAATCAACGAAATTCAAGGGTGTTGCGCACGCAAAATGGGCCTAGCACTAGTGCAAACACTTTTGTTTTCTTTTCTATGGGGACGCTAAAATCAAATCTAAACGAAAATTGTCGTGCTTTTCGTAATTATTTGACCGAGATGAGATGACCCTTAATTAACGTTTTCATGCTCACATGATTATTTAACCGTTTTATTCGACTAACAACATTTTACGCCATTCTTGCAATAAACATTTTCGCGCTTTCTACGCACCTCACGCATTTATGGAGTAAAATCAGGATATCTCGAATTTTCTTGGGCCAAAAAAAAACAGTAAGTAGTGAGCAGTGATATAAACTGAAAATGCGATTCAAAGGAGACCAAAGGAAGATGACAGTGAGGGTCAAGAAAGGTCAAGTAAGAGATAAAGTTCTTTAAGAGATTGCGAGATACAGTTCACATAAATCCTTACACTGTTTATTTTAGACTACAGTAAGCCTAGAGTCAACATTAATTTAGCTGTACCACTAATCGTGTGGTTTACTAAGACAGGTAATCTCTTTAAGAACCAATAAGATTTAGAGCCAAGAATATTGGTTACACAGCTATCGATATTATACTCGGTTGAAATATGATCATCTAGGAAGTCAAAACATGATCCTTTATCTTCATGATCAAAACATCGTTAAAAGTGGATTTACTTCAAGCAATAATCAAGCCTAAGTGCACTGAAAACAAACATCTAGGAGTGAAATCAGTGTACATAGATACTGATGGGTGCTGAGCTTTGGATGAATCTACATTACTGAGGGTAAACAGCGTTGGACGAAGTAGTCAAGGATGACGGTCAAGGATGCTATCGATTTCCAACAGTTCACTTGACCACTAAAGGTTAGCTATGCACTGTTATAAGCTTAGAGTACTTATGTTGTATTATTATATAAACATTTCTAGAGTGTTCGATTTTGTTGTGAAAGGTCTCCATAAATTAAGAAATAGAACATTTAATTAATTAGACACTGGGCCGATTAACAGACAAAACGTCAAAAGGTTACCGCGAGTCACCGAGTGCTGAGCGTTAACGGTTTTCAGCTCTGTAAGTCTGTTTGTTACAATCGGTGAGCAGTTTTAAACGTCAATTCAATACTTATGATAAATAATTCTACTGAACGCCGAAGAAGAGTGAATAAACCGATTTAGAAATTGTAGAAATGCCTACCCCTTCGCCTTCACCCGGCCCACCTTTTATAAACATTTTGGACCTTTCAGTTCAGTGTTTCAAAATGAAATTAATCTGCGAATTCTTTCTCTCGAAATACTTGAACTTCACTGTGTGTAGCGGATAAGGGTACTTTGAAATGACTTTGATCGAAACGGTATAAAGTAAGTTGGAGTCCAAAATTAATTATTTTGACTTGTTTGGACTAGATATTTTATAGACTTTATCCTTTATCGAAGACAACTGAGATCTGTCCACAAATCAGTCTCCATCTACGGTCGATCTATTTGGGACCCTTTGGCTTATCTTAATATGTTGTTGAGATTTGTCAAGCTACAGCTACCTATGTGTACATGAGCTTTTTGACGTTGGTGTTGCCATGGTACTTTTGACACGGTTGCCATGGTAATACGGTAGATGGAGTTAAAATTTTGATTCCCGAGCCCAAATTTTTGATCCCTGATCCTTGGTGCAAAAAACTGAGCTGATCCCTGATCCTGACCCAATGTCCCTGATCCTCGATCCCACCCATTTGATCCCTGAGCCCTGGCCTCTGATCCCTGATCCTGGCCATAATTTGGAGCTTGATCCTTGATCCCATATACCATGTTACGAGCCTGGTAACCGTACGGTACGGTTACGGCAGAATTTTTGAATGTTTTTTTTAAAAATAGAATTACGTTACTCACACGGTCACGGTACGGATCGTACCGTTTCCCACTCGTATGAAAACCGCTCTAGTATAAATACGTGCAAAATGATACTATTAACATCAATATCGCACAAGGTTCGATCCTGCAGCAGCTGGTATAACTCTTAATTCGAAAAGTACAGAGTGGGCTGATTCGCGCTTTAGTCAACTCCTTTGCTCACAACGGAATTACTTCACTCAGTATCGAGAAAAGCTTTTGACTAAGAGACCAATGAGAAAGTATCCCTGTACCCATTTTAACAGACCTCTTATCAATTTTGGTAATTAACCACCATTTCCATCCGAACTCGTGACTGTTCTTAGTCCTCATGCGGGGGTGAAAAGCTTTCAGTATCTTCAGCTTCCTGAGTTACAGTTTTTTTGTACAGTACTTTATTTTAGCGAAGGTGGTGAATCTGAGAACCTCTTGAATATCCTGGTTTTGATACGATGTTACATGAAGTTAACATATCGATTCGTATGTTACGGAGTGAAATTGAGTGTCACTTTTAGCTAAAACTGTTAATCCATTATGCATGGTGCTCGTCTAGTTAGAGTGACTTATACCCGTGACTAGACAAAAACTAATAGCTAAGTTTATTAATGTCAATTGGTCTAATATCAGATCTATTGCCCGGGTAAAGTAAAATCACTCAAGCACAACCCACATCACATCCCAACTAATTTCTGTTAAAATGAAATCTAAAGATCTTATCTCACTGAAGTATTTTTTTCATTTCGACAAAAACGAATACTTTTCGACGTGTTTGGCCCTTTTGCCGACTGTTCAATTTTTCTGATTTTCTGATTTACGGTCAGCGTGAATATTTTTTTCGCGGGATCCACGACATTCACGACATCTTTTCTTATCCAGTCGTTCTATATATGTACGTGGTTCAAAAAACATTGACGTTGGTCAATCTGAATCTGAGATGAAACACATAAATAAATTGCTTTGTGTTCCACAAACAACAAACAAACAAGCATTTATATAGCGCTTATATCAGTGAAGTTCTAAGTGCTGTGCTCTTGGATAACAAATAAACGTTACATATAGGACATTCTGTAGAGTTCAGTTTTCAGTTTCTTCTCAGTGAAGGAGTTGAGATCCACGATCGCGAAAATACGAAAACTGACAACTCTAACTCAGCTAAGTATCATAACTGATATTCCATAATTACAACAAACTGCATCATTCATCTTTGTATATTTCAACTAAATCTGCAGCTAGTCTCAGATGTTAGATGTCAGATTCAGACCGTTTTTTTGGAATACTAGGTATATGCTTGTATGTATGTTGGTGTACATATAGTTTTTATTTGTTCGTCCAAAAAAAAACTTGCAGGAATTTTTTTTCAAAAACACCCACCCACCGCCCTCAAAAGTTAACTGGTCGTCCCATTAGCAGCCTCGTATATAGGTTTGAATGAATTGTCTCGAGTACGATATTCACCGGTTTTATAAATATATATATAGTTACTATGGGAATATGACGTACATGAACATTATTTGGCTAGACAACCCGCCTTGATACACCTTGTATCACCCGGTGGGAAACCGGTTTTACTGCAGTACAAGACGACAAATTGGCGGATGGTACTCCTGATAGCGCGCGTTGACAAATGTTAATTCGCGCGCTCTAGGTTTTCTTTCAAAACGGAAGTCGTAAAATACGCATTTTTAATGTCGTATTATTAAATAACTTTTTTTTTTCGGGTAATTTAGAGGGAATTTTACTGGTTAATCGCATCTCTCTCTCGCCTCTACAAGACTCGGGGAAAAATTGTCATCGCATTCTCGTAAAAAAGATGATGTATGAGTTTTGTGTTACAACTTAAAGAATTGCTTTCATTACAAATTCATTCATTCATTTTAATCGTTCATTCATTTCATTTATTCATTCACTCGTTCATTATTCATTCACTCAATGAGTCGTTTGCTCTCAGTTTTATCTCTTTCATTCATTAAAAGCAATATCTAAATTGTATGTGTATCAAGATTTGAAATTGTTTGCTTCGGAACCGTTTATATAACAATGCATTTAGTTGAACTAATTATATGATATGATATGATATGATATGATATGATATGATAACCTTTTTTTGGCACGATATTTAAAGCTAAAAAGGTTGTGGGGCGTGCAAAGCAAAAAAACTCTTAAAAAAGATAAAAATACAACAATAAATTAACTAATTGTCATAGTTTTAGTAAAGATTCTAAAAATTCTTCTATATCGATAGTTTGCTTAGCGCTAGTTTTGCAATGAATTGTTGTTGATATTTTATCGTTAATTGAGAACACTCAAAGCAAGAAAACTTTAACCGCAGAAAGCTTTCTACTTAACAGTTTTGCAATACAATTGGAACGTCTTCCAATTTAAAGTCGTTGAAAAATCGATGCTTAATTCAACGGTAATAAATCTAAGATGAGAAAACTCTTCAGTCAGTGTATGGCTTTCATTGTGTAAAATTAATAGCTTTTTGTTCAGTGTGTATTTATTTTTATTTCAGGTCTTCCAGTGCTGTTTGTTTTCCATTTTGACAGTACTACTTCAACTTTTCTTTCGTTGTCGACTCATTTCCGTTAATGTTTTCCTTTTTACATTTAGCTTAATCCAGCGGTAATAAATCTAAGATCAGACAACTCTTCAGTCAATGGCTTTCATTTTGTAAAATTAATAGCTTTTTGTTTAGTGTGTATTTTTATTTCAGGTCTTTAGTGCTGTTTTCCATTTTGACAGTATTTCGACTGCTCTCATCGAGTCATTTCCGTTAATTTTTTCCCTTTTACGCTATTGCTTTTCCCTCCTTTTCTGTTCTTATATAGAGTTGCTTTTAGAACTGCTTTCTCGTTTTTTTCATATTTTGATTTCATGCTTTAGACTAATTATGTTTTAATCTGTTTGAATTATTACACAAAATCTTTGCAACAACATTGGGTCGTAGTTAAATAAAATGTTTGTATGAATAGATGAATGAATGAATAGATGGATGCATGGATGAATAAATGAATGATTTCATTGATTAATTCATTGGTGGATTGATGGATTAATTAATGGAATTATTGATCGATAAATGAATGGAAGCGGGAAGGGTGAATGAGTTAATTTATGGATGGAGGAATACATTAGTGAGTGAACGAACGAACGAGCATGACGAAGGAACCAAGGAGCAAATAAGTAATCGAAGAAAGAATAAAAGAAAAAACAAACGTACTACAAATTGCTTATTTAAACCTAACTATCGTAAATGCCAGGGGGAAAGTGAGTGGAGATATATGAATAAACGATCAAACAATTAGAATGGATTAAATTTAAAGAAAAAAAAGTACTACTAATAATTTCTTATTTGAACCTAGATATCGGAAATGAGATTGAATTATCCAAGTTCATTTTGTAAGAATTGAAGGAGTAATGAATGAATACATGAATGTTTGAATTAGTGAATGAATGAATAGTAAACGAAAGAACGAACGAATTAGGGAGCAAATAACTACAACCTAGGAAATAAAACTCACCATGAGTGAATACTTCTTATATATTTCTCATTTAGTTTTAAACCTAAATATCGGAAATGAAAACTCCTGCAATATTGATGATAGATAGTTATTACACCATATAATCATACTTTACTACCACTATTATCTGTCCTTAGTAAGGATAATACACTAGACTGACGGAAGTATTATCAATGACGGCGCGATAAAACCAAAGTAATCTCCTGTTAGAAGACAAGACGAGCCCGTTAATATACTTTTCCGGCCCGAATTCGCAGTTTGAAAATCCCAGCCTCACCTTGAACTTGAATGTATTGTTCCATGGTCATGCAAGCGAATTCAGGAAGGTGTTTTGTTCAACTGAGAGAGGTACTTGCAAGGACAGGATTCATCGTATTGTGTCCCTGAGAGTGTGTTCACACTTGTTCAGTATATTCTATACTGTTAGTGAATGAATATTAGTTTTGAAAGCTATATGATAAGTATGTATATAAACTGCATACTTCCTTTACGTGACGAAAATCTTGTCATGTCTTTCACAAGACAGAGATACGAACACATACTCTTGAAATAGGGAAATTGTATAGAGGGATTTCACGGCAGACATCATTGTGGTCAAAATAATAGTGATTTTCTCCCATGAGAAGTGAAATATTTTGTCATTTAAAAACTTTCTATTGTACTTGCCCACAAACATGGCCGCCATGAAATCCCTCTATACTACGAACACCGAGAAAATGGGGACACTTTAGTATGCCGAACCCTTATCATTTCTATAACACAATACCTCTTTATCACGAACATCTATATAAATGACCAGATACCTCTATAATCCGGACATGTTGATAAAATAGACGCAGTTCTGGAGACCTCTGTAATACGGACACCTCCATAATATTGACCGCACCTTTTTAACAAGCACAGATACCTCCATGATATATACGAACATCAGTCTTTACAAAACTGAGGCAGTCCTCGAGACCTCTGTAATACGGACACCTCTATAATATTGACCGCAGCTTTTTAACAAGCACAGATACCTCCATGATACGAACATCAGTCTTTACAAAACAGAGGCAGTCCTCGAGACCTCTGTAATACGGACACCTCTATAATATTGACCGCACCTTTTTAGCAAGCACAGATACCTCTATAATACGAACATCTGTCTTAACAAAACTGAGGCAGTCCTCGAGACCTCTGTAATACAGACACCTCTATAATATTGACCGCACCTTTTAACAAGCACAGATACCTCTATGATACGAACATCTTTACAAAACTGAGGCAGTCCTCGAGACCTCTGTAATACAGACACCTCTATAATATTGACCGCACCTTTTAACAAGCACAGATACCTCTATGATACGAACATCTTTACAAAACTGAGGCAGTCCTCGAGACCTCTGTAATACGGACACCTCTCTAATATTGACCGCACCTTTTTGACAAGCACAGATACCTCTATAATACGAACATCTTTACAAAACAGACACTTCTCGATAACTGTAATCGAATACTTTAATACGAACCGCATCTCAGTTTTAACATGGACACTTCTATAATACGAAAACCCCTAAATAGGACTACCCATAAACATACATCCATGATTCTGACAGTTCTTTTCAGTGGTATCTGACGGAACGTGAGATCGCCTACGTCCTTCCAAGACAATCTCTGAAAACTCGAGACACCTCGTAATACGACTATCTAGCTCTTTTATAGAAATCGCATGTTTTAAATGGATGCCCCCACAATAAAAACACCTGTAAAATAAGGAATCTCTATAAACGGACATCTATATGATTCTGACAGTTCTATTTTTAATCTGACAGTGTATGAAATCAACTTCCATGACTGTTAAAAACACGAACAATGTTTGTATTAACGAGGCAGGTGTTTTGTGCTCTTTTGTCATTTAAAGAGTCCAAGGATCTTTTTCAGCTAGATAGTATGGAGTTGAGTGCTTAATGGATGGCTTTCTCGATTTACTGCTGTCATTTTAACCGTTAATACATACGCTGGACGTGATACTCATTAATGCAATTGTCGTTTTTATTTTTACCCAACTGAGAAAGTGCAAACATTTGTCAGCCTTAATTGCTCTTTTTTAACTTCCTGTGACCTACTAAGTAAGTATATTTATGATTTAACTTTTCTATATTGTTCTGTGGCTTTTTTCATTCATTTTCAAAGTTTTCCAGTTGGTATTACGATGGTCAGGTTCTTAAAACGTAGCCGCGGTTCTCCCATCTGTTGAACTATTGTATATTAATGAGGTGCGTAGGATTTCATCTGATAGTTTTTGACAAAAAGACCTGACGGAGTGCGCTGAGCTTTTATTCGCTGGTTCAGTGGCAAACATCGGACATCAAACTACCCAAACCAAGCTACTTGAACGTTAACTGTAAATTGATCCGTCGTTTTAAATTCAGCTCGTATCCTGTTTTGCAATGAGATTGTAAAAAGTACTGTTGGATCCTTGGAATCAATTAGATCCAACACTTCAAGATATTTAGTTGGAATACAATCAGACACATCGATGTTGGCCCCATCTTTGTACAGCATCTTAAGCCATCAAAGTTGACCCGCACAAACAACAAGCTGCAAGAAGTTCAAAGAAGCATTCCGTCAAGTCATAGTCAGTGGTGAAAATCAAAAGAGAATAAAGAAGCAGCAACCTAAAGGATTAGCCCCTAGCATTTTACTCCTTTTGGCAGCCACTTCAGGGACATGAGCTTCTGACGTGTGATTCTCTGGTAAACAACAAGAAGGAGAAAACTCTTGTAAACATTTTCTAAAAACAGCTGTTGCCACCAACGTTTAATCAGCAAGTGAACATGACCTTTTCTTGGGTCTGATAAATGGACATTACTGCCAGCGATTGCGGACACACACTGAAATCTCATGCTTATCAGCTCGAAACAGGCAAACTATTGCTGATTTTCCCACAAAAATGAGGGTTTTATTTGAAGTAGTCATCTTAATCATCTTATCGAGTGAGGTGGCAGTTTGTCTGCTGTGCGACGGGGATATCGATTGTTTCGGTGGATATCCGTCCTGTTGTGGTGGATATTGTAAGAAATCCTGTAATTTGACGTGCACTTCGTCTAGCGACTGTGGCTCACTGGGTCATCTTCAAGAAAAATGCTGCAACAAAAGGTGTGTTAACATCAACAGTGTTTGCCCGCAAGTCAGCTCGAAAACCAGCTCTCTCAGTTCTACACACATTGCTGTGTTAGTTGTCTGTATTGTCGTGTTTTTGATGGTAGGGACGTGTGCACTGGTTGTTTGTAAATGTGGACACTTTCATCGAAGACGTCGCAACTCCGAACACATGCAAGGCCCTGCAGTGCACAGTAGTTGGAGACAGAATTTTCTTCGATGTGTCAAATGTGACATTTTTAGAAACGAAGAATTGCCTCGTTATGCGCACACTTTTGTGCGTAACAATGAAACTTGGGTCGGAAAAGACTTTGTGCAAGCAAATCCTGCATACTGCAGTCGCTCTACAGAAATCTACGAAAAGTAGAGAATGCGAAAAGAAAAGAAAACATCTAATCAGCGCGCCGTTTTTGTATAATAAGCAGCTTTAGATGAAACTAGATGATTTTACTAGAAAAAAGATTATTTTTGCGCCATAAATCAGCCTTATTTATTTCATGACAGTCTCTTTCCTAACTCACTCAGATTTGAGAATTTTCATTCTCTTAGTAAACGGAAGCTTTTCTTTTAGCTCCACTTAGAATAACAGCTTTTTCTTGATGGTTTTCAATATTCAGCGATGTTGTAAGAATACGATATTGCGATGGAATAGATTAAGGTTTCATTGAATGCATTTGGTATTCGTTTTGAAACTTATATTCGTTCTAGAACTTGCGCTAGAGCGTGTTATTTCCTTAAAACCTTTCATTTAACAATAATTCAAGTGTACAATGCCGGACGATATGGATTGACAATATTTTATGTTTGACGTTGTTGACAAATTAAGGATGGTTTTTGGAACGTGCATACATTTACGAACGTTCGGCCTTGAGGGAGGAATGTGACAAACATACACGTACATTTATACGGATTCGATACTAGACGGAAACGACCAAAAGAGCCGTCAATGCCGAAAACATTATGAAGAAAACAAAACAAATGCAAAATAGTATAGCAAATAGCTATGTATTTGAAATCTACGTCATTAAGTAACGATTATCGATAAGTAATAGCTGAATTCGTGCTCTAAAGTGTCGGCGCGTTTTCATCGACTCAACATCTGGGCGAAAGTTCGCATATTAGAATATTTCTAGTCGGTCATTTGAGTCGTGATAATGTGCCAAAACGAACGGAGATTTCTCGACAGCCAGGCGTCAAAGTTCCACACATAGATAGCTAGA
Source organism: Telmatactis stephensoni (assembly GCA_029948255.1). Lineage (NCBI taxonomy): Eukaryota > Metazoa > Cnidaria > Anthozoa > Actiniaria > Isophelliidae > Telmatactis > Telmatactis stephensoni. The sequence continues at coordinate 171,287 of JALIZF010001591.1, read as the reverse complement.
GGGCCTCTCTGGATCAGGCGGAAACACCCGCCACTTGTGAAAGACCAGCTTTTGCAAACATCGAAAAAAGGGAAGAAAAAATATACATAAAAGATTAAACAAAAGAAAAGTAAAAGAAAGAGAGAGAGAGAGAGAGAGAGAGAGAGAGAGAGAGAGAGAGAAGAGAGAGAGAGAGAGAGAAGAGAGAAAGAAAGGAAGAGAGCCGAGAATGAAAGAAAGAGATAAAAAAAGAAAGGAAAGGAAAGGAAGGGAAAGAGAAAAAAAGGAAAGGAAAGGAAAGAATAGGAAAGAAACGCAAGCCTGACTATTTATTATCAATCCTAGCTACTTTTAATAGTGCTGATTGGCAATTGAGAAATTTCCTACGTATGAAACGCTTCAAAATAGACATTTTGAAATTGAAAATAAAATGTCAAATCAATAAGAGTACAGAGTTGACATCAAAGGTATACACCGCTCAACTAGGTACGTAGATTTTACTTTATCAGTAAGTGACAATAACTTAAGGCTAAATGAACTATAATGAACAATCGCCTCTGTATATAATTACATGGGTGTAGAATTCAGAACATTTTGTTTTCCTGCAGACGTCAAGTAAAAGGTTTTACCAGCTATCTGGAATTCGTGTACTTAGATACACCGACTCTTGCTTGCAATGTAACCAGCTCTGTATTAGTTATAGATGCTGAGTTGGTCAATAAACATGTAATATTGTGAAAACAAAATATACCCTCAATGACGCTAGATGAGTCCATAATTTGATAATGACTTCCAATAGATGATAGTACTCTAGAAAACTGATATAAAACATAAATGCTGCACTAATATCAGTCCATTTGTACTGGTTGTTTGTGTGTTTGCGCTTTTTCAAATCTACCGCCTAGCTGCTACAAAAAGGGAATTAAACCTTGGAACCCTATAAGTCGCTAATGTGATTGGGGATATGAGCTCTAGATCTTGCTCACTTAACGAATCGAATATGACTTTCTTCAGTTTGAATGAACAAATGTAATTTCGTATCTTCTGTAGATGATATTGATTGATTGAATGACATTGTAAAGAAATGGTATAGGCAACAGTTTTAATTTAGTGTAATAGTTCAGGAAACTCTGGTACCATCTTGTCACATTATATATTGTCAAAAGATAGGTTCTTCGGCATACTGGTTCAGCATGGACATGGAGACAAACTAACATGCTTATGGATCATAGTATTACCTTTGTAGAAACAAAGCTGATTATTGGATCAATTGTGGTATAATTACAATCGGATTGCGGTATAGGAAACTGTTGCGGATTATGGCATATAGATAAAGAAAAAAAGTAAATATTTAAATGAGAGATTGAGGAAAAAAGTCAGCAAAACATCATTTAGCTAATTACGACATGAATAGAAAGGAATAGAAAATAACCTACCCAGTACAAAAGGAAGGATTGAATAATGTACATTATACAATAAAACTTGAAAAACGGCCCATTCGATTATGAAAGGCAAAATAACATGAAATTCCCAGATATGAGATATGAGATAATATGAGATCCCAGCTTTTAAAATGTATAAATTCCCACAGAAAACCATAAAGGCCGGGTGTGCACTGTTGACTCAAGCATTCGCAGATTCAGAGCAATGCTTATCAGTTTATGAGCAATGCTTATCGTCGAGTTTGTGCACGTTTGTGTAAGCCAGCGCATTCTTCGCCCAATGTATTTTGCGCATCACGTCCGCTCAGTGCTATACCCGAGGAGAAGTGAGCAAGACCTCAGAAAATTATAACTTATCTAGCACAGCCTAGTGAGCAATTAAGTGGGTCAATATGTACTTCCGGCCTGTCGTTGACGAGCTTAAAACCCGTCGAACTTCTCTAAAATAGAACCAATAAGTCGACTTTTTTTATGAAGTGACATTAATTTTTTTTGTGTTAGAGTGATAAGGCAAGCCTAGAGCGAGGTTGAAGGCACTGCGGACGTCAATGTTTTCGAACCCAAATATCTCAAAATCTCATAACTAAGAGAATATAGAATAAACTAGAATCATTTTTGTATATATCAGATTTATCAGTGAACTAGGCATAATAAGTGTCAAAAAACATTTAGCATCTGAACTTCAATCAATGCCCATCAATTTATATTTAGATGTATATTTGACAATCCTACTGTGACAAGTACTTGCTTAAGGGAGGTGAGTACTTGCACGAAACAGCTCACCTTTCTCAGTTACATGCTGGACGTTTTAATGCGATTCTTTCCGTTAATAAGGTTGTCGGTTGACATCGAATAGACCAGTTCGGCGTCATATGTTGCTCAATGTCAGTTAACATTTGTTAGTTTTGCTAACAGCCCGTGAAGGCAAGAAGTGCAGACGAATAAACCGGGAAAGAGTGAATGAACAAAGCAATTAGATTTCCAAGGTTTTCGCTCAGCGTTTCAAATGTATCTTACTGGATATCGATGCTGAATTAGTGAATTTGCAACTTTGTGTCCATAAAGTTCCTTATACAAAAGGCTTTCTGCGCTCTACAAATAAACTGTTTTGGCTGTTTGCGCGCGGTATGAGTCTTGTCAAGCTGGCGAAGAGCGGGCAATATTGTTCCCTAAATGTTCAATATTCAATATTCGGTCTTGCAAACAGGCGCCTACTGCTGTTCGCCATTCACCCCTTTTTGAAAGATTAATGTATAGATTACAAGAAATAAGCCCAATTTGCACGACAACTTTATAGCACGGCACCCTTAAATATTGGCACGCAGACCGACTATTTTGGGTACGGCACACCTATCAGGCCAACAAATTTTCTATTCACGCGATGATATTGTGCCGTGTCAGAAAGACCAGAAACAGTAGGTCCGCGTTGTCAGAATTAGGAATGCTGCGCCATAAACAAACGTTTGCCGTGTAAATTGGACTATAGAAGTATATAAAGCTGAACGACAATGGCTTGGGTGTATATTATTATTGAAGAAATATAATGAAAGAGAGAGAGATGACACGCGTGATATGTATTGTAGTAGTAATAAAAATGTACATCATAAAATGATAAAAGATCTTTTGTTTTCTATTAACAAGGCTCATGCAAAGCCAGGCCAGGCTTTTAGTATACTTGTTGACTTTTGCTTCACTACTTTGCGATCAAAAATGACAGCAAAAATTCAAAGAATTCAAAATATTTACTAGAAAACACGGAAGAGTCAATTAAAAAGCGCGCGAAACGCTTGGAGGGTTTGTCTTCCATCAAGCTGTGCAAGAGGACTGGACACTTTCTTTTTTTGCGCTTGTCTGAGCTGAAAAGAAACAAAAATCTTTATTTATTTTCAACCTTTGTTAGCGGTAAGTCTCTGTATGTTGTAGTCAGTTAAGCAAAAAATGCCGGTACGCTTCAACCATTTATACATCTAAAACTGGTATCAATTCTGTGTAACCTGTTGCAATGTCATTGTGATGTTGCTTTTACTTGTATTTTTGGATCAACGAATTCTTGGTCAGATGAAAGACCTCATTGCAATAAAATAAAATATCCGAGTTAGGATACAGACTGATAGAGTGCATAGCTTATACAATACGACTGTTGAGATTTCCATGAGAGAACGGACTGAAAAACCTAGTCTCTTTGATTCAAATTAACTTGAGTTTTATTTTAATTAGCTTTTTTCTTATGATTAAGTCGATCTCTTTGAAGAAGGCTTTTTTTTTTACCCCGTATTGAGCTTTTTAACTATTCATAGACTGCGTGTCGCACCATAACGCGCCAAACAGTTCTGTACGTGCGTTCAAACTCTAATAGTGCATGCATTGTCTATGCATTGTCAACGCCGATTCTTGAAACACCTTCTTTTGAGACGGCGACACCACTGTTTGGCACATGTTAGAACATGTTGTTTAATGGGTGTCTATAGAAGCTGTGAATCTTCGTAAAGGTGATAATTAGACCAGCTTTTGTACAATGCAGTGTTTGTTCCGTTCATTCGCTTGTTTGTTGATGTTCATCTATTCATTCTGTGACCTTAGAAAAGATAAAATGCACTTTCTACAAACATTCTTACTCAAGAAAACTGTAAATACAATTAGCAGTCCTTACGTTTCTGTGATATATCAGCCCGTCTTTTGCCCTCCAACCACAGTGAGTCCGACGGAGTCGTGAACTGATCTACCCTTAAGATATTTTGAATTTATTTTATTTTTATGAGAAAACAGAAACAATCGTCCTCCTTTGAGCTTTTTCGGGAATAAATGAATTCAGAAAAGCTTGTAGGGCAATTGATATAAGGTTTATAAGGCAGAGAATGATCGGATGATTCTTCATTGTTTATAACAAACCTAAGATTGTCGACAATTAAAGTACTTTAAAAAGAATGCACATTTTGTGATTTGGTGAATCTCAGGTCAGCTCTCCTGTAGTGTAAGCAAAGAACTTTACCTAGACGAAAATGTATTTGTAAACATACAACCATTGTAAACAAAGAAACCGAAGCCTCAATGAAAACTTCAATCAGACAGTATCGAGAAAGTTCTGTCATCATGGATGGCGCGCGTTTTCAGATTTGGTTAAGCACGAGCGAAGAGAGACATTAATGAAGTTAGACAACGCTGTTGTCCTTTACGTAAAGCGGATTAGCCATGCTAGTGTAAATCGCTATAGCAAAGCCGGCTGAAACTTAAAGCTAAGCGCCATGGATTAGTTCGGCTTAGAGAAACATTGGATCAAAAACTTGAGCGATTTCAAAAGAGTTTGAATAAACAAGAGAGAGGTTTGTGAGCTTGCTACTTCACATAAAAGCGTTTCGAATCGTTTGTATGGGTGGGATTCTTGCAGCTTCGAAGTAGTTTACCATTATTCAAACTACTTTGTCTTTAGTTTGAGTTGTCAGCCAATCATATCAAAGTTTCTTTGTTGTTGGAAACGAGTTTGTCGGCACCAAAAAGGAGTATTTTACAATTGTAATCATGTTAATTTAACTCATTTGTTGGTATAAACACCAAGTTGTTATTCGCGGCACGCTTGAGCGTCACCAGAATCCAAATTATTCGTCACCAAAGAAACAACTTTTTAAACCTCGATTTCGTAACTTAATTTTGATCGAAAATCAAACAAGAAGTTGTAGGTATGACAGGTGGTTGACAAGCCTTTGTGAGATGTGTATTAACTCATGTCAAGGCAAATTGCACCTCGAACAGAGATGTTATTCTTTGAATTACTGTATTTGCGTTTAACATATGGACTTTTTGCTCTCTAAAACCTTTAGGATTACGAAAGATTTGGACTAGAAAGCCAATATTCCATCTAAACAAAGTTACGAGAATTTACAAGGAAGTCGAAATGACGAAGTCTGCGCATCTTGGAGAAAGTTAAAGGTCGTAAATTGTGGTCATCAACAGGACGGTTGATCTCTAAAAAGAAGATTCGTCAATATCGCCCAAAACTGGACGATTGCGTTGAACTCGACCTTTAATAAAATAACTTCATCCTAATCCAGTGACGTACAAGAGTTTATTACTGATGTCTAATCAATTTAAATTATGGACAGAAAGAAATATGGTGATTTACATACTGAGCTATTGAAAAAGAGACTTTACGAGAATGTTTACAACACGTTCTTCACAAGCCACGGTGGATCTCAAGTTGGAGATGGAATTCTTAATAACTATCTGGCAGAATTTGTAGCCATTAGTAACGCCAATGGCTCTAAGTTCTTTAAATCCCATCCAAACTTTTCGCAAGTAACACTACATAATCGTAAGTGGTATAAAATCCCCAAAGACGTGTCAAGCTTTCAAGATGCTTTGGAAGACATACCGGAAGAACAGACAGATTTTTCGGACATGCTTGGTAGTTGTCCCGATCATAAAAACGAGGTATTGAAGTATTTTTGTGAAACGTGTGACGAACCGATCTGTCTGGATTGTACGATGGTAGATCACCGCAAACATAGGTTTTCGTATCTACGAGATGTATACCATAAACAGCAACACAATGTCGGGAGTTTGTTGACTCAAGGACGGACGCAAATAGACACGACTAGGAAGTCTTTGAACAAAGTGAAGAATCTTCTGAGTAGTTTACAGGAGGGCAAACACGAAATGGAGGTTGCAATTCATGATAACGTTAAACGAATGATCCAAGCAATTGAAGATAGAGCTGAAGAACTGATGATTGACGTGCATTCTGCCTACAAAAATAAAGAAATGGTTCTGCGCAAAGAAAAAGAACATTTAGAGCTCGTCCTAGAGCAGCTGAATGGTAGTTGTCAGTGTGCAGAGAAGGCTGTTAAAATTGGAAATGAACTAGAGATACTGGTGATTCAAAAACACTTGAAGAGGAAACTACAAGACATCAAAAACACTCGAAAAGATTTCAGTTCAGCAACTTTTCAGAACGTTTCATATTTCACTAAAGATGACGCTCTGAGTGTTGTAAAGGATGCTTTAGGGAAAATTTCCTCTTCCGACACATGCCCAGACCTCTCTGTTGCGGAAGGGGAGGGTCTGGTGCGAGCACAAACGGGATCTCCAACAAAGTTCATGATTACTACCAAAACCTATAGCAACGAACCCTGTACAAGCGGTGGGGACCCTGTGTCGGTCAAAGTCCAAACACCAACCAATCAAATCTTAAAACCCACTGTGCATGATGAAGGGACTGGTACCTATTCTGTATCGTTCACTCCGAGTCAAAGTGGAAACCATGAAGTTGCTGTTGAAATCAACAAACAGCCAATCAAAGACAGTCCCTTCATCGTCATGGTTTCTAGTCCTCGCGATTATACGGAGATCACACGGCCGAGTTTGGTCTTCGGGGGCATGGGGGAAACCATGTCCAAATTCAAGCTCCCGTGTGGGGTGGCTGTGGACAAAACTGGACGGATTATCGTAGCTGACTGTCACAATCATAGGATTCAAATTTTTGACTCAGGAGGTCGTTACTTGCGACACTTTGGCTTGTTCGGAGACAAAGCCGGTCAACTCAATAATCCCAGTGACGTCGCGGTGGATAAGGAGGCAAATATCATAGTATGCGATAAGGACAACCACAGAATTCAGTGTTTTACAAAAGACGGAATGTTTCTCTCCAAATTTGGAGGTCTGGGTGAAACGCCAGGCAAATTCAAACGCCCGTGGGGCGTAACAGTGAGCAACGAAGATGAAATAGTCGTAACAGATCGTAGAAATAATAGAATTCAGGTTTTCGATAAGGAATGGTTCGCACCTTAGAACATTTGGTTGCTATGGTAACGATGAAGGCCGTCTAGACCAGCCTTACTATGCTGCTGTAAGCTCGAGCGGGGATATCTACGTCACAGACTGTAATAACCATCGTGTCCAGGTATTCGACATAAACGGTAATTATCTGAATGAATTTGGAAATGAGAAAATACCTGACACTCAGCTGAAGTACCCAACAGGCATTGCATTCGATAACGAGGGTCACGTGTTAGTAGGTGACCAATACAATCACAGGATTCAAGTGTATAGTAAGGATGGCACCCTAAAAGCTAGTTTATCATCTGGATTGAATGGGTTAGGGTACAGTTGCTTTCCAAAAGGACTCGCTGTATCTCCTGATGGACAGGTGGTAGTGGTTGACAGTGATAATCATCGAGTTATTGTCTTATAATCTCTATTTAACTATGAGTTATAGGTTTAGGCAGGTCATCCCTATATATGGTAGGTCAAACCCTGTGACCTATGTCACTACATCTGTATCTACATGGAGGCTTCGCACGGTCATGTGACATTAGCTGGCCATGTTGGATGAAACAAAAGAATCCCTTTTCCCTGAGGATTGAATTCTTTCTAAAGTAAATGATTTTATTGTTCCTGTTAACCAACATGGCCACGTGATCGTACAAGGCCTCTATTTCACAAAACTTGACCAAAAAATGCAACTCGTATTTAGTGTAAGATCAGTTTAACCCTTGTATATCTCCATACTTTATGTGAAGGATATATCACGATAAAACTGTCATTGACGAGGAGATGGGGTTTAGGACCCGATCAATGGAATTCCACAGGGATCTCAAATAACTTTTTATTGAGACTTTAAAAGTATCCATCTTTTTTCAACGGAAACTCTTCTCCCTTACTAGATAAATAGTTTGTTTAATTCGCTTAGTAGTAAACCTTCCTGCCAAAACACAAAAACAAAGTTGTTGTGCTCCCCGTGGCCTTGATAATGATGTCTTCTCATTTTTTCTCATTTGGGGTTCCTGTGTTATTTAGTTTCCATGGCAACTAGATCCCATTTAAGGTGTACGGGATCCTGACTGAAATGTTATTTTAAGGGAAGCCCCTATAAATTCTCTTACGGAATATAAAAGACAAGCTCATAACGTCGAAACATATAAACATTTCAAGCAATACATAAATTATCTTTATTATCAGCGAAGAAAACATACTCTTTATTGTAAAATCCATTCTAAAACTGTTGCAGTCTTGAATGTAACCCTTTGTATAACACACATATATAATGTTAATGGAAAAGGCAAGAGCCTTGCTAAAGTCTTTTATACCACATTTGTAAAATTGAAAGTTTATTATATATATAGCCTCTTAGTTAGCAATATATTACATATTTAAGCAATATATTAATTTTTTTAAGTATATTAATATTCTCATAAAAACACATTGAAAAATTATATGATACGAATGTTTCAATCTTTGTAATATTGTTGAGAGCAAAATTAGACTGTTCCCATAAGTCGGTGTGTTCGCTCTTTGGGCTTTCTGTGGTGGTCGCCTCGTCAGTTTGTACAGAAAAAAATCATTGAAAGATGATAAGTCGATGCAGCGGAAGACTTTGAAAAACTAAAGGGAATTAGTGAAAACTAAGACTTATGGAATCAGCCTTGAGCAAGAATGTGAGGATATTATTTTCAATCCTCGATGTCGTCTACAGGTATTATGGATTATCTCGGGAAGAACTCATCCTTGTATTGGATGCACGGCCCGCTAAAATCCTCCTCCGTTTTTCAAATCAAAATATGCGCATTTATTTGCCCAGTTTAAGACCTTACGCGAGCAGAGCCCAAATATCTGATCACACACCACATCTTAGAGTGATTTTATTTAAACTGTGAAAGACACGGGCGATTTTGTCGCGCGACAAGAGCGTCAGTTTCAGCGGTGGTTTTATTGCGACTACAAATTGCTCGTGTGAACAGCCGGTGATATCAAGGTATTTGAGTGCGTAGATCACATTTGTAGTTAGACCGTAATTCTTTTATTTTATTTTATTTTATTTTATTTTTTCTTTCAAATAAGCTATTAGTTTTTGTTTCACGGGTTAAATAAATCACTCTAACAGTTTTTTTCCAAAAAATTAGACCCAATTTCAGACAAAGTGTTCAGTTAAAATGCAAGCCCGATTACAGGCCCTAAACCACACCCAGTGGGTTCGCACATACCCATACTGCTCATGTGATCAAGGAATACCTTTTCCATGCTACAAAATAGTTTAAAAACTATAATTATTTATCATTATTTCCTTTGTTTTGCATCTGTTGCGGTAGTGTCAGCGGCGTTTTTATTTGGCGCATGCGTGTTTTCTTTAAGTCCTTCTTCGACGCCCCAGCAATTTTTCACCATTACAGACTTGCATGTTTTGTAGATATCTTTAAGTGTTTCTTGATATTCAGTGTGTTTGAAGGTAAAAATAAACGGGTTACTTGCACTGTGAAGATAGATGGCCCAAAACGATAACTGACTTAAAAAATCTATCGATACTTTGGGCTGTACCACCACAAACACTAGATATATAAAGAACGGCGTTCTACAAACCAACAGAGTTATCAATATCAGTAATACAGTCACTCGAAGTTTAGTTCCGGCGGAAATGACCGAGCCTTCGCTGGGTATGGATGAAAGCGAGGCTGACTTGGTCATCCGGGAATTATGCTTCCGAAGTGCAGCGAAGATGCTCGTATAAGAAAAAACCATGATAGAAATCGGAAGCACGTAACCAGCGACCATCAGAGTGATGTCATATGAAATCTGAGCCTTGTGATTTGTATGGAAGAAATCACAGTTGAAAATATTGGATGTGAACTCATAACGGCCCCAGTGCAATATGGGACCTGTTGCTAAGAAACAGGAGACGATCCATACACCAAGGAGCATTAGAAGACACCGGAAGTTCGTAATCATTCTTTCAAATGGCATTACTATGGAAACGTATTGGAAAACACTGTAGGCGCATATGGTTAGAATACTAGCGAGTGAGAAGAGAGTGTTGATGAAGCCATTGAAATAACAAAATGCCTCTCCGATGTGCTGAAAAAGAATGAAATAACTGTTAAAAAAAGCAATATTGATTTTGATTTTGCCCAAAATGTCTAAAAGTTAGTCGACCCTCGCTCTAGTACCATTCCTAAATCACAGTAAAACCCCCAATTGGATCTCAAACTCCCTTATCAAAAACAGTCTAAAATAATTCCCTTCAATCAGTGTCTCGCGCAGTGGCCTTTTTTACTAAAGACTATGAGAGCAGAAGCAGAAGACTTCGCTCCGCGCGCCGTTATGTTGAGCTACTTTTAGCATTCTTTAATTCCTTCAATTATTTGCGCTGGTAACGATTATATGGAAAAGGATATTTGTACACAAGATCCAATATCCCGAATTTTTGAGGGGAATATAGTATAGAATAGCCTGAATTTTTAACCAATCAGGGCGAGCGTTTATAGTAGGTTGAAAAAATGGTATTGGACAAAACAGGAAATAAAATAGTTTTGGTGGGTCTTTCTAAGCGTCACTAGTCCACGAGACGCATTGGGCGCACAAACGCACTATATGCTTTAGTGCCATTCTTGAACGACGAACTATTTCAGTGAAGAGGTTCTTCTGCGAGCCGAAAGACGAGCGACAGCCAAACAACGGAAAAGTTAAGGGAAAAAAATAAATGTAACTGCGCCAATCTTATGCAGTGCCAAGCAATCATTAGAACACTTTTTGTATGAGTGGGAAAATTACCAAGTTTCCGTTTATGCCGTAATCGTGTCAAGCAGTGACCGTGCCGTTTTAATTCCCAGTCATTCGAAAACTGCTCTTAATTATGTACATATTATACTTCCTTTTTTTTCAATGGCGAACAAAATAGATTTTCGACTCAATTACTATCTTACGGTTGCGTCACTCCATATATCTGTTTATAGAATGCTTTTTTCGTGAAACAGACATTAATAGACTGCAATTCCTTATTTATATTCTTTTGTCTATTTGACTATCACAAGATCAAGAGTAAACCCTCTGGAGGTTTCCTTATCGATAAAGAAGTTTAGTTGTTAAAAACTGACCTGCTTGTGAAAAAGTACAGTTGCTACAGCAAATGGCATACACGATGCAGACATCCCAATATCAGCTATTGCAAGGTTGACAAGGAATAGACTGAGTTGAGTTCTGAGAGATTTATTCCACGATACCACCAAACACACAGCAAAGTTGCCAAATATACCAATCAATGTAGCTATTCCCAATAGAAGTCCAATGACAAGTATTACTATCGACAAAGGCATCGGTTTTAGAGATATAAAATGAAGAGTTTACAACCAAGCAGTGACTTGGCTCCAAGGAAATTAAAATATTAATAGTAACGAAGATTAATTAGACAAATAAATTCAAAATGACTTGCTTTTGGAAACAATCAATTTGCACCATCAATTCTGTTTTTTTTTCAAACGCCAAGAACAGCTGTTATCGTCACTGTTAAAAAGTCGATTTCAGTTCCTATGAACACCGTTTTTTTCCGTATTGATCTTTCTTGAATGTTGAATAGCGTTTACGTTGTTTCTTGAACGTCTAGTATTTACGCTTGGAGATATACGTACGTTGTAAAAGAACGCGCATTGGCTCACTTCAAATTCCGTTTTTAACATGGCGTAATTTATATGATATATACTCCATTTTTATTGCTGAGTCAAAAAGCCTTGTTACGTTTGTTTCTCAAGTTACATCCCAATTAAAGCGTAAATTAATTCATGTAACTGCTGGCAGTTCAGGTAGTCTTTTGAGTAATTCCTCTTTTCACAGGTTCTAAAGAACCTTTTCTGCTAATCAACGATCCTTGTTCCACCTGACCTCTCTAGACAGGGAAGATTGTACTGGATATCAAAAGCAATCTCTATAAGTTTTGGACAGTGGGACTTTGGCTGAGATCCTTTTTTCCCGCGTAAAAGACTTTTTTGTTGTCTTCCAAAAACCACTGATCCCGATAAGTAGTTAAGTGAATCACACGGCTAGCCAAGAATGAAGTTCTTCCTCGTGGTTTGAATCCTCGCTGGGTCAGCAAACAGGCTTTCTGTTCCTAATAGTACTGAGTATAGCAGTCTTCAAAGGCTGATATTTGTTTATATCATCAGTAAATTGTTGACAATTATTTAACGACCTTCAAATCTCTGAAAATCAAAGCTTTTCAAAAAGCCAGTGGTACCCGTTGACCACCTGTCAATAGTTTACTACGAACAAAAAAGGTATCATCGATGAAGACTCAAAACACGTCATAAACTGTGACTTAGGCTCTCGGCCATTAAAAAATTGCTTTTTTCCTTGTATAAAGACCTCTACTTTTTGGTCCACTGACCGAAGCCAAGTAATTGACGAACTGTTTAGTTTGGACTGAAGAAGCAAATTTAGAGCTGATATCGCCAGATATCTAACAGTGTTAGAAATCCCATGAAAGCCATAGTCTGTCGACTTTGTTTTAGTAATTACCATTAATTTTCGCCATATAATTAATGACGAACACATGATTTCTTTTATCTAACGGTTGCTAGGCAACGTAAGAGTCTAGTCTCGGAATATTGATTGATACTTTTAATGAAACGTGGCTCGTAGTAGAGTGTTCAAGTACACTTAGCAAACATGATATAGCGGCAAAAAGAGCCTGCGGTTCGAAGATCCTTAAGCTTTCTATTTATAGCGAGTACTAAATTTAGCGATTTCTCTAGGGGAAGATTTAATTAGCGGCTACTTACCTTAGCGATTAGAGCAGATTTCGTATGAGTGTGAAACGGACCGCGCCGTGTCGTAACCGTGTCAGTGCCGTGATCTCTATATAAAAACATTCGAAATTTCTGCCATAACTGTGCCGTGACCGTGCGGTGCCATTTTCACGGTCATACGAAATCTAGTCTAAATCGGGAGGAATGACGATTTTAACGAGTAGGAACTCGCTAAAATTTGCTATGTTATATGTTGTCGCTAAAAATAGTAACTTTACGGTACCTTTTTGCTCCAATAATGCATTTCAATTTTTTTTGCCCCTATGTGGGGAGGGTGGAGAGGATGGACGTACCTTGAACGTGGAAAAAAGTCATAATTCCCCTTCTTTCTGCAGAATAATCAACAATGTCAAAAGCTCTATGTTTCCTGGTATCATACAAGCTAGATAATGAAACATCAGATCGACTGTTTTACCGTCAAACCTGTATACCGATAAAACTGTAATTTTTTAAAACCATTTTCAGACCCAACAATACAGCAATCTTGGATATAGCTCGTTCGTCCTCGGACAACAAAATTCGTCCTCCGATCTCCTAAGCTAAGGACCGAGAAATTGGTAGGTGCACAAGAAAATCGATTTTGAGGGGGAAGAGGTGTTGTTATTGTAGAAAAACGTCCGTAAGATTCATAATATAACATAATAGTATATATTGAAGGTCTTCACATAGATTCGCAGTCTTGTCTCGGAAAAAAACGCATTTCTTTAGAATTTACTACTGAATACAACAACAAATTTAGTGTATATACGTCTGAAAGCTGTTGAGCAGCAAAATTCATTGGAGTTCAGTGGTTCATATAAATCGAGAAATATGACTAGAAATAGTCGCGGAATTCAATAAAAACTGACCTTTATATAAAACATTGAAATATGACTCGCGCGCTGATTGGTTGGCGACCGTATTTAATAAGAGGGTAGAGACAGTTCACAGAAAATCTTTTAAAATATTTAAAAAGAAAAGCTTTTCGAGTACTCTACATCTTCCAGAGTGTTTATACATCACAGTAACAGAGACACAAACGATCATTTTAAATTGCTTTTATAAAATATTTTCAGTTTTTGAGCGAGCCGTCACTTTCCTCTGAGATCAACACAGATTCCTCAGCCAATCAGCGCGCGCGCGCGCGTTATATTTCAAATATAAAAATGTCATAAAAATGTTTACGGCTGCTATTTGGCAAGCTCCCGCATAAAAATATAATCATCGAGAGAGATGAAAAGATGAAACGGAAACTATTTTTGGACTATAAACCCCATTTGTAACCGATACGATTCCATGTAAATTTTTGCAAAAGTTTATACAAAACTAACACACGCCTATACATTATTTTATTACAACGCAATTTTTAGACAGCATTATTTTAACAATTAACAAGGTAATAACTAATTTTTTTAACGAAACCTTTTGAGGTAGACTGATTCTGTAAGTCGTAGTTGTCGCTCCTTTGCATCGGTAGGTCGACTAACATAGGAAGCCCAAGGAGCGAACAGACCGACGTATGGAATCGGTCTATTTGAGAGGTTTCTTCAGGATTAAACATCCATTAAAGTCTTGCAGTGCTAATTCGTTTCAAAAGATTCTTCGTTTTACTTTTTTATGGGGCTGAAGACTAAAATCAGGACATTTCTCTTTTAAGGCCATTCTCCAGTCCTCGCTGAAAGCACTCACAGCGAGCTAACGAGTACCCGTTGGGAATAAATATATTGTTCAAAATTTCGCTGCGAGTGATTTCTGCGACGAGTGGAGAGTCTGTTTTAAGGCTCGATTTTCATGAGCGATGGATCGCAACCTACACAACTGAACTCAGCGCTGCTTTTGTTACATAGGTGTGAGATAATAAACTGGACAGTGCATTACTGAGTATATGTTGCTTCTGCGTCTGGTTCCGTCACTTTATGTAGACGCTTTGTGCGCCGTTTTTGAATTTCTTAACGCAAAATTATCAAAGTTGCTGAGAGACGCGCCCTTCTCTATAAAATAATAAACAAAAGTATTGAAAATAAATCCTGCCATGTACAACTCACTAAGATCCGGACACACGATACAACCTTTCCTGTAAATTTTAATTATTCTGCAACGTTTCGCGCGACAGCAGCCGCTGCACCGTGGTATGTGTCGACCACAGCAGCTGTCCAAGAACGCTAAAGTTATAGGTGAACACAGGGTACAACTCTGATGCTGAGCGAAACGTTGCAATTTATTGGAAAATTAAATTTCTATCATTCTATTCTCTACTTTGAATTTCCATTGAATTTGCATGGATTATCGAGTCTTTTTAGCGTTCTCTGTCAGTCGGTCTCATTTCGTCTCTCACAAGCTTGTAAGTTATCTGTGGGTGGTTAGGTGAACTGGACAACGAATTGTCTCTGTACACAAACATATGGGAACAAAATGCTGAAACAAAACAGAATGATTTTACAGTCACACAATATCAGAAAAATAGGAGAAGAGGAAGAGTGGGACCAAGAATCAGAGGAGAGGAGAAGAGAAGGAGGAGAGAAAAGAGGAGGGGTGGAGAAGGAGGAGGAGAAGACGAAGGAGGAGAAGGAAAAGGAGAAGGAGGAGGAGAAGGAAGAGGAAGGGGCGATGAGTGTTTTAGGACAGAGAACAAACTAATGACCATGCAAAACTTAACACTGACTCAATCCACTGTGCAAAACCTTATGTTTCATGACAGGATCATTTCATTCAGTGGATAACGACTTAAACGAATAACGTTTGTTCGCACAACCATACAGAACCTACCTGTGAATCACCCTCTGTGAATAAAGTTGCCAATGGGTTGGTGAGATCTCTGTAACTCTTGATTTTATTCTTAGAACCTAAACTGGAATACAAGGTTGTTTCTGTATCCAATAAAGCTTGTTCTGTTAACGTTGTAGGAGGCTGTTTAGGTAAGGACACGCCCTTCATTGGAGTTACCACTTGGGAAGTTTTGGATCCTCCAAAATATGGTGCAAAACGTTTCACCCGTTTAACTTGAGAGTGTTCAAGTGAAGAGCTAAGTGATAAACTTTCTCCGGCGTTGCTTTCATTTTGCCTGGAATATTGACTACAAAACTGGGAAGTGTTTCTTTGGAAATCTGACAAAGTGTTGTCTCCGTATTTGACACCACCAATCGTGCCATTAGTTGCAGTCAAGTTATTTTGTCGATAATTAGAGTGGAATGGTTTAAACGCTGTACTAGTTTGTCTACGCTTCAATATAGCATTGTGCTGTCCCACAGACATGGTATTAACTGGTTCGTTGAATTGCACATTGCTTTCCTGATTTTTAAGTACATTTTTTTCATTGATAGATTTTGGATCAAACCTAATGTGCGAGTAACTTCTTACTGAATTTTGTGCTCCATTCGAGTTGCTATGGTAATCCACGACGGATCTGCTCTCAGTATGGTTACCATTGGTAACCGAGCCTCGATCTGATGATCTTCCACTAAAAGGATCACGAAGTTCTGGAGGAGCTGCATATGGGGATTCCATGTTAACGGCTGGTGTTGAACTGTAAATTGTATCACCTAATAACAGAGACTTGTGAAAACTAGACGGTGGACAAGGTCTTTTTGAGGCACCCTTCTTAATAGAACTCAGCAAACCGAAAGGGACGTCATTCTTCACCACAGATGTTGTCCTCAATGGAGTCCTAATAGGTGTTGGAGTAGTCAGTCTAGCAGGTTTTACAGGCTCAGTGAAATGAACAAACGGGCTGTTGAATGGTGTCTTTTGACGTAACGTGACACGCATGTGATTTTGTGGTGTAGCCGCTATCCACTGAGGTAGTGTATTTTGTGATCTATCTTGTGACGTGTGAGGTGTGACTGGAGTATTTGGCATCTCTGGGGGACTTACTAGAGGGATACATCCACTTATATCAATTGTAGGCGTACCCAATCTACCAGCTGCTTTTGTAGGCTTGGTCTCTTCGATTTCAAGAAGCCTCAAGTCTTCCAGGGCTTGTTGCTCTAATTCCTCCACTTCCGACTAACAAAAGAAGAAGAAGAAGAAGAAAAAAGAATCAGTCAGTTTTATAGTTTGTTACTCCTCTATTTCTGCTCGGCACTATCTAGCGTTAGCCTGTCGAAATGTCTTTTTCTTAATTCTTTGAAATAAGAAAAATTAATTATTAAAATACTTTACGGATAGTACGCACGCGCTGAGTGACTGATTAGCTGTTTCATTTCCCAATCTCGTAGCCAGAGCCTGCGTTCCTCTTGGTCAACGATCGTTCCCTGGTGAGCTAAGTACTTGGTGTATGCAACACCAATTGTATCAATAGATGATATACACATTGATAGACAATTTTCCGTTTTCGTCGAAATACTTTTTCTCGCCGTTCGAGCAGTGTTCAGACGCGTCTTCCAACAAAAATGGACCAGAATTTTACTGGCTTGTTTTCATGATTTTGGTTTTGAAACTTTTGTGAGGTATGTACATTTTCCCATGCAAGCTTTCACTCGAATTTTTGGATACATTTTACATGTAATAAAAGAGCTTTTTTGCAATTGTGTGGCTTCTATCTTGTGTCAACTTCGGATCTGACATTATTGTTAACACATTTGTTGATGTTGATTACGTCACATCCGTCATAGTGAGACGCTTTCTGATTGGCCAGCTCCTGCTGAATATATAATTAGTGTTTCTATTTATAGCGCAAAATGTGCATATGCTGTTGTAGAAACCCAATACTCTAGAAGAAGGATCCTAGTAATGGGCTCTTGACAGTACAATAGATTTCTACAAAGCGGCACTGGATTTCAATTACCTTTTCGTTTGTAATCTCTTTTGTTGTTTCATCTTCGGAAAATAATTTCATAGCAACAGTAGGAGAGTCAACATTTGGTAAAGCTTCGTTCGTGGCAAGTGAAATATCTTTACTAGCAGTGGTTAACGAGGGAACTGGGGATGCAAATTGCACAGTCTGCCGACATTGTTGGGAAGCATTTTGTGTGTGACCAGGCTTTTTAAGTATCGAACCCTAGAAAGTAGAACCAAACAAAACGTTCTCATGACAGTCTTCACGATTAGAAACAAATGAGCAAAATGTAATATAAGATAGTTCTTGACCCTTTTTCATCTCACATCGTCCAACCAGGAGTTCAGACGAGCGCACACCTTTGTTTGGACTGGCCTTTAGTTTTCATTTGTGTTTATATTACTTTCCAACCATTAGTTCCTGTTCCTCATTTGTCGAAAAAAAGTGTTGCGCGAAAACGTCGTCCCGTGTAGAGGTAAACACCTTAGCACTAGACTGATTCTATAATCGTTTCCTTGTACTTTTATTTGATTACTGATTACAGTATATGTATTTGTTTTATTTTTACGGGTTAAGTAAATCCACTCTATTAGAGTACAAACACTAAAAGCGTGCAATACTTCGCACTATCTAGTACTAAAAAGCACTAATTAAACAATAGAAACAATAGAATTAGCATATTTTAGCACTATTTAGTACTATTTATATTGCACACTTTTAGTGTTTGTACTCTAACGTCATGTTCTTAGTCAGGTATGGATAACACACTGATCAAGAAATTCAAATACCTTATTACTAACATTGACTTGTTGGCGGTGTGGAGTTAATACGTCTGACCAGCTCACTTGCTTTTTGCAACTCGATGGTGCATTTTGAGGTCTAGAGTCCAGGATACCTCTACTTGGGGTAATTAGAGCTTGGTTTAAACAAGGTTTAACAGGTTCTTGCAAAGGTTTGGGCTGCTGTCTTGCTGGTGTTATGGGTTTGGCAAAAGTATTGCTATCATTAACTGAAAAAAAAAAGAAACATTCACGTCATGCTACTACTAATTAGAAATCTAGTAACGGAACTAAAAGCGCGAACACGTTCCTTTTTACGCGAGCGCCGTCGTCTTCAAGATGCGAGAAAGTCCCAAACAAGAATACCAAACCTCAAAAACCATGGTGTGCGTATGAAAAAGAACGTTGCTCCCGCCATCGTTCGTGTCGTTGATGAGTTAATTCCGTGATGTCAGTTACGTGTCGCGTAGTGTATGATACCATTCGAAGTTCCTTATAACAGTGCGGTCTGCGTGACCGTACCGTACACCGTAACCATTCTGTCTACCGTAAGCGTGCAATTACCGTAACTGAGTCGTTTGTCGTAGCCGTGTCGAAAGTGTGCCAGTTTGCTGTAGCCCTGCAGTAGCTTTTCATTCATAACGAAAGCTGCCTTAATTTGGTTGTTCACACCATACGTCTTGAGCCTGTCTGGATTGGTGTAAACAAGATTACAGGTTAACTGCTGGACACTTGTGAAAAACGTCTGCGCATGCTCGTAGTCATGTCTCCGTATTTTGTAAACTTATGCAAATTTAGCTTTTACGCTTGCCTTCAACAATGGTTTTCACAAAATGTCAAAACTTAAGGTCAATGCTTGAAACTTAAGGCCAGTATTCACATGTTCATTAAGAAAACATTGTAATATGCACGCATGCGCAGACATTTTTCACTAGTGTCGGTTAACCGTACATGCACGTGATTCCATGAGATTATAGCACACATACTCAAAACATTTTACAAACAACGAAACCAACCTTTCTTGTCGTGTATCTCGCTATCCTGATATCCAACCACTGTTGAACCTAGTGTATACTGTGCTAGCTTAGAAGGGGTAGCTATATCTTGTCTGTTACCTAACATAGTAAGAGTAGCCGGCAGAGGTTTTACGCAGTCGTTTGTAGCCTTGGATGGTTTACCACCAGTATAGTATATTGAAGTACGCTTGGATGACTGTTGAAATACATTTACAAGTCATTGTCTTTATCAAATGTATAGTAATAGATATAGTAAGTAATGGTTTAATAAGGCATTTCAGGGAACCATTTCTCAACGCACGAGTTATTTATTGGCCTGTTTATAGTTGACGGGAAACTAAACAGGAGCGCGCGTCATAAAGTTTCTTGCAAACTAAAAATATCATAGGCAGCGGCGAACTAGCGAATGAGCCTGCAGACCCGTACCTACAAATTGTGTCAGTCTCTGGTGTTTAAAAGATAAATATAACTTACAATATACTGGAAAAACTTTGAGCATTATTTTTTCGGCTACCCATTCAGACTTTTTTTTCGGTAATTCATTTAGACTTTCTCTGACCATTCATTAAGACTTTTTTCTATCGGCCGTTCATTCAGTCTTCCTTTGATCTTTCTTTCAACCATTTTTTCGATTCATCCTATTGATCATTCATACAGACGTTATGTTTTCATTTATTCATATTCTCTTTTCTTGGCTTTATTCAGACAGAGTTTCTATTCTACTCAGACCATATTATCATTGATTTTGATTTTCTTTGGTCTTTCTTTCTTCATTTCATAGAAAAACATGTCATAAACGGAATAACGTTTCGGTGTCTACTCGACACCACTGTCAAGTTCAAGTAAAAGATAAATGTAAAAATGTAAGAACTCAGTTGCATCAATTACAACTCCCCAGAAATCTAGGTGCAAAGCTTTGCCTTGATGGAATCAGTTTGCATATTTAGTGACGGCTTGGGTTCTTTGATTAGAAGCATCTCGTTAATCAGGCAATCCGATTTCGTACAGCATTTCTTTATGTTTTTCTATGAAATGTACAAATAAGAACCTAGTATTTTAAACTTTCTTCATTCATTCAGACTTTCTTTGATCGTTCATTCAAACTTTCTTTGATCGTTCAATCCAACTTTCTTTCGACACCTCCAATCGGTCATTCATTCAGACTTATAGCTTTCTGTTTATTCATACCGACTTTCTTTCAAGTCATTCATTCAGATTTTTTATTCTACTCAGACCTTTTTATCTTCCACTTTTGCGGATTTTCTGTGGTTCTTCTTTCTTCATTCAGTTTCCGTCTTTCATTCATTCAGATTTCCTTTGATCGTTCATTCAGACTTTGGCGTCTATCGGTCATTCATTGAGACTTTCTTTGATCATTCATTCAGACTTTCTTTCGACTCCTCTAATCGGTCATTTTGCAGACTTCCCGTTTATTCACACTTTCTTTCAACCAGTCATCCATTCAGAGTTTCAATTCTACTCACACCTTTTTATATCTCATTTGGATTTGCTTCGTCTTTCTCCATTCATTCATTCGATAACCTAATAAATTCATTGCTCTCGTAAATTTTAAAATCCCGGATAATAATGCCAATAAGGCGCCAATAATGTAACACTTCTAGTGCCTTTTTAGGGGCATGCGCAGTTTTACAAATTTCGATGAGCATCACAGATGGTTATCAGGGGTTTCAATAAGATTTGAAGGTATGAAGTAGGCTGGCAGCTGCCAAAGGTATAATAATAGCCGGCTACAGTTTCATTTCAGTTTGTGATGTGCGATTTAGATACAGTTTTAGTAACCGATGGTGAGAGGCGAAGTAGACAGCGGTTCACCACTGGTAACTGGCTTCTCTTGAAACACCTGGCGATTATTACCTTCAGGTAGATAAACTGAGAAGTGAAGCCACGTTTCATATCATTAGTGCATCCATGGACCCACATCACGCAAGCGTGAACATTATAAATTATTTGATTTATCGGAAAAAGGAATTTACTATCAAATTGGTCACAATGATTATAGTAAAATTGCAAAGTTTCATAAAGATTGGCCTCCAACTGACGAAGAAATGAATTTTTGAAAGTAAGCATTTTTACAAAGAAATGTACTGTGGACGTGCATCGCATGCACGCCCAGCCTCGTTATCAGGCTAGACACATACATTTCTTTGCAAAAATTTTCACCAAATGCTTACATTTAAAAATTCATATCTTCGTCAGTTTAAGGGCAATCTTTACGAAACTTTGCAACTTTACTATTTTCAATGTGACAAATTTGATAGTAAACTCCTTTTCCCGATAAATCAAATATTCTATTATGTCACGTTAGCGTGATAAGGGTCTATATTCAGTTACCTTTTCCTCAAACACAGATTGTCTTTTTGATGAACCAAATGGCATTGTTCTAGTAGATGCTAATGTATGTCTTGATGTCCAACTGGGTTTGTTTTCAATGCCTTTGTTATTTAGAATACTTTCTAGAGCCATAGCATCAGGTTTAAATGAAATCTCATCATCATCATCAGCAGCATCATCTGTGAATAATAACCTTAATATAGATTTTTCTTCCTCCACTGTCACTGCATTTCAAAGCTCAAAACTGTGACCACTGTTAATGTATTCGCACATTTTTTTGTCTCGCTATTCTCCAATTAGCACTCAGATAAGAGAATCCTCTGATGCTGATTGGATGATTGCTCAGTCGAAAAGTATGCGAATAATTACAGTTGGTCATAGGGCTTTGTACTGTATATCTCTGAGACTAAAGGCCTGATTATATGAAGTGGGCTGGCCCGGTTAACCGGGCTGGTTGGGTTTGCCAAGATCCCGCCTATAAAACACATAATTCGGTCAGCGTGATTACTATGGGAAACGGGCCAGACCGGCCGAGCCTGCCCTGCTTCATATAATCAGGCCGTAAATTTGAAATGTCTGACTGCGAGGACTTCTAAAATGTTACAAGAGATTGCAAGAGCTCATGCAAGTTGTAAAGTTTTCAAGACTCAAGCTCAATTTTGGGAAACTCTTTGACTTATGAGAATCAAACATATTATTGTAGCTTTTTGGAATGTTTTAGGACAATAGTCAATAATGTGAATTTTTAAGGGTAGTTTTACAAATTTATATGAGCATCACAGATGGTTGTCACCATAATAATGCAGTTAGAAACACCTTTTTTTCATTCCCTCAGTGCCACACTTAGTACTCACTTATTATACTCTGCCTTACTTTATAATCTGCAGATGGGTTCAGTGGTGTACTAAGTTAGACCTTCGCGTCTTCTTGGATAAGGACGTACGTCTCATCTCTCTATATTTCACATTAGCATAGCACTGGAGGGATGTAAAAGAACCGATACCCTGTGTGTGTGGTCTGACCTACATTGATACCTGTATGTGTGGTCTGACCTACATTGATACCTGTATGTGTGTGTGTGGTCTGGCCTACATTTTACATAGGGTCATTCCACAGTATTTTATGATTCTGATCGCTGTCAAGACGTTTTTTTATTTTGATCGTTTTACCAAACAGTCTTGACAGGGGTCAGAATCATTAGTTTCTTCTTGCTCCATCGACCATTTGGAACAGTATATAGAACAAATCAGAAGTTGTAAAACCCTCTTTGCAAATTGCATTTGCATTTTACCGAATGCATTTTATAAATAAGTTTGTAAACGTTTTTCTGTGCTATCACTTTTATCATTTATGGTATAAATATTAGAAAAGGAAAAAAATAATTTGTTCCTTGTCATAGAAAACTAGCAATTTTATTACATGTATTAAATTTCAAATGTGTCCTTAAACCCCTCTGAAGTTACTACACTGTAGCACAATGTTGCTCTTAGTCAGAGATGTAAATAGTGTGGTGAACCAACTGTACGTACGTATGTACATTTGATTAATGATGGCGTTCTGCGTTAAATATCGAGCAAGCTATTGAACTGTTATAAAATGTCCCGCAACATCAATTACAGTTTACATCAAATCGAACACGAAAGCAGCTGTTATTTACTGCATTGTTACTACAAAATTCTCGGTTCCGCGCTCGCAAAAGCTAACAATTACGTTTTATTCCAAATCAGTAGCTACAAAAGCAGTCGATCCGTAATAAGTCATTGTGTTTTGTAATTGTGAAAATCTATCGAGAAAGTCTTAACATTTTCCATCAAAAGTTGCTAGTTAGGGTTACAAAATGAATATGCGCAACACTTGGCTATTATCGTCATCATGTAAGAAAGACATGAGATTACTTTTTAGAGGGCATTTCAGCCGAGTGGCGTTGGTTGACAAATAAGTCTCAGTAATAGTCAGTTAATTCATGACGTTATCATACAATTATTGGTTCACATATATATCTCTATGCTGTAGAAATATTGATATCCATGATGGGTTATAACATTCGTGATCTCTCTCTCTCTCTGTATGTGGCATTGAATCAAAATATACCTTGTAAACCTCTCCATTTCAATAGTTGTTACATTCGCGTTAGAAAAATTGATACACTTTGCGTTAAAATGTTATTAGATTTCGCGTTAAAAAGTTCTTACATTTCGTTACATTTCGGGTTGTTACATTTTGTATTAAAGCGTATTAAAAAAACATCTCCCACTTGATCCTGTTTTCTCCCAAGTTTAACAAAATTGCAGAACTATTATTTGTATTCTACATAGATACATGGTAATGTATATACCAACCTTTCTGTCTATTACCTTGTATGCCTACAACAGTTGACCCTACGGTGTACTGATTGGTTTGCACTGATCTAGTGTTGGAGACACTACCAGTGGGTCTGCTATATGGCCTGCTAATGAGAGATGGTCTGCAAGAATCTGTTGTTTTCTTAGTAGATTTTGCTCCATTATAATAAATAGATGTTCGCTGAAATGGAAAAACATTTTTAATTATTAATTGACATAAACTTTCACAACTTTTAAGGTTTTGGTATTGCTGTGTTAAAAGGAAAAATTGAAATAACGTATTTGGAGGCCTCAGCTATGACATGCTAATAACCACAAACTTTTACCTAAGCTCTGCTTAATGACCAGCCTCGTTGTTCTATTGCATGGTTGCTTACAAGAACACATTGTCATAAGCAATGAGCTTTAGTTGTAACCCTATTACCCAGGATCACCAAATAAGAATAAAGATCCCAAGAGAGGAATTGGTCAGGTCCATGAACAATCCCACCCAAATCCTGTTAGAGTACCCCAAGGCTGATTCCTTCCTTGATGGGGTATTGATATTTTATGGAATGACGTACACAATGCCAATGTCTTCATCCATATAAACACACTAGTAAAGTGTATATACTGACCTTTTCCTCAAACACAGATTGTCTTTTTGATGAACCAAATGGCATTGTTCTAGTAGATGCTAATGTATGTCTTGATGTCCAACTGGGTTTGTTTTCAATGCCTTTGTTATTGAGAATACTTTCTAGAGCCATAGCATCAGGTTTAAATGAAATCTCATCATCATTGTCATCGTCACCATCTTCATACAGAGAATTGAAATCAGAATTGAAAGAATGAGTCAAACACCATTGAAATGAGGACTTTTAAAACTGGAAGGGACAGAAGGGACAAAGGGACAGGTTAACAAAAAGGAAAAGTAAACATGACATTGTAAATGAAAAGATCAATGCAAAAACAACACAAGTGATCTTTGATCCTAGTATACATTCTCTTCAAAAATCACTTTTGTTTTCAAAGGAGAATTGAGTATTTGATCAAAGATCATTTACTCTGTTTTTGCAGGGGCCTCTTCAAATGTTAAGTACCTTGGTTTCCACAAGTAATTTTGTCAAATTTTCTTTGTTTTGAAGTATCTTGGTTATGAGATTGTAGATGAGTAGTAACATATTTGCTGTTGTGCAGCATTTCTCTTGGATGCATCAGGCTTGGATATTGTGTTTCTTCTCGGTCCCCATATAATAAATTGATGTTCGCTTGGTTGAAAATCCACTGACTGTATTTTGTGTACTATGAAATTTCAACATGTCATCAGTAACACTCACACCTGTATTAGTGCCTTGATCAATCATAGAGCAGTTGTTATATGACTGTGAAAAAGGCATGGTCACAGTATGGTATGGTCACAACTGGACTTTTGAACATCATAATGGACAACAGCACAGTGCAGTCAGTTTCACACTCATACAAAGACCGCTCATTAGTGCAAGCATAGTTAACTATGGTGCAAGTGTGATATGTAATTAAGATACACAGCTTGCATTAACTGCTAAAATTTATTTACAAGACAGTACAGTGTACTAATTAATGTAAGGTGACTCCAACTGCTAATAATGTGTTTTGAAAAACAACTGCATGTATTTAGGATGTGGGTCAGGCCTTGATAGCATGATTTGTACTACTACCTTTGTTGTGATACTGTTGGAAGTGTCTGTGGCTCATGGCTCTCTTGTACCTTAACAAGAAAATGAATAATTTTAATATCCAGAAAACTAATATCCTCAAAGCTGCCACAGGTACTGAGCTTTATAAATTCACAATTTAAATTTTTGTGAGGCTGAGTCAAGTAACCTATTCCTTTAACAATCCAATATGTTTCAAATATTTAAGATTTGCTAATTGGCTAGCTACTGTATTATATTGTTTACAGTGTATGCTAGAGGACAGAGATCTTATAATTTTCAAATATTATTTACAAATTTAATGATAATATGATGAATCAGTTTTTCAAAAATTTTCCATGCTAGCTTGCAATTAATTTAGAAATAATAAACGGTTATAATGTCTGAAAGTCTGGCATTAAAATAGTTTCTGCTTGGAGATTGCATACCTCAATGCCAGTATTTCTAAGAATTCCCTGCAAAGCATTATCATCAATTTCAAATTCATCCTCTAGATCTTTAGCCTCGGTAGGCTTGTCATTATCAACATTGCTGTCATTTTGTGGGATGCTTGACTTGTGGTTGTTACTTTCAGTCAGCACAAATGGCTTCACCTGGGAAAAACAAGTTTGAAAAAATTAACTTCTCTAATCAATACGTAGTAATCATAATGTACATTTTTTGTCATCAACGACGTATTACAATTTATTGCTGTGTTCACCTTAGTATTAGTCTTCTTTGCAACAGCTTTGCCCTAATAACACATACACAATCAATGTACATTAAAAATTGTAATAAATAAATAAATAAATAAATAAATAAATAAATAAATAAATAAATAAATAAATAAATAAATAAATAAATAAATAAATAAATAAATAAATAAATAAATGAACGAACGAATGAATGAATGAATAAATAAAAACATTGCAAAAAAATTAAAAAATGCCTACCTTTTGGAACTGATTATTCCATTTGTTATGAAGTTTGGTGAAGTCTGGGGCTGGATTTGCTTTCGGCCTTGATTTGTTCTACAATTAATCAATGACAATATAATCATATTAGTTACATATGCATTGTGCTGTAACAGTTCATTTCTTCGGGGGAGCAATAAGGTAGAATGCCGTTTCTGCATCCTTTCTTTTGTAAATATGTTCACTTATCAATAAGTGGACTACCCCTGATTTGCTTAACCATTGCTTTGATGGGCTTTTACTCTTTTACGTATTCAACAGTGAGAATAAAAGCACTCTAATTCACCTTCTCACTCTTAAGTAGGCTTAATCCACTGTGCTACGTACACTATAGACAGGCAGGGGAGTATTTAAGACAGCAGGAGGGAGACATTTATACAATCTTTAATTTTTAATCAGGAAATTTATGATACAGTGTGATTCAAAAATACTCTTACAGGTTCAGTGTTCTCCTTTCCTCTTGGTCTCACAATTTTGGCTTGTGTTTTCACATTAGAACTGTAAGATGAAGTGAAAAATTGATGTAAGGATTGCCTGCACTTAATGTTAACATCAAAATAAGAAGGTATTGACAACTCCCTGATTAGATAGAAACTTCTTTAACTTACATTTTCTTGGTTTTTGGTATAAGCTTAAATGTTGAAGTCGAGTGAGTGAAAACAGCTTTCTTGGTTTTGATACTGAAGATGAATGTGTGATATTAGTATACATGTTGTTTTATTAATTTATTTAAAGCTATTTTGGGAGTTCGAAAACCCACCTCAAAACATTGGAAAAGTATGAATAATAATAATAAGAAAATAATAATAATAGAGATAACGGTGCTAAAACATCTTCCAAAATGTAAGCTTATACAATCTACTTGTCAGCAGCATCAAGTAAGAGGAGAAAGGAGAAAGTAGACATCAAGTGGTTCATAACAAAAAATATTCAAAAGTTAGCTCGTAATAGTGAGGTTTTCTATCTAAATCAAGATGATTTCGAATCTGTCGTCATGTTTTAACTTACTAGTACTAACCTTCGAGATTTCTCGTCCAACTTTTTCTTCCTCGAAAGTTCTGCTTGTCCTGCATTAGGCATTTTTGACGATGAAACTTCAGTGTTATTCTTTTAATTATTATATATCTATTTATTCTGTTGAATCGAAGAAAACCTAAAACCTTGTTGTCCAAAACACGATCACGTCTTCCACCATGTTGAATTTCCCAGACCGTTGAACATCAGCCAATCACAACGCATCTTCCGCGTCGTCAGGAGACCACAGGAAGCCCATGTTGTATTTTGTCTTTTTTTCAAACTTAATTTATTCACACATTATTTATAACAGTTTTATAATGATTATTTTGCAATGGAAGACGTTTTAGAAAGTAAGGGGTTAAAGCCTACCTCATATTTTATAAACTGGCTAAAAGCAAAATCCCCAAAGAAAATCCTGTTCTTTCACTACCTAGTATGCACAAAATGATACTGATATGTAAAATATTCGGCACATCTAAATAATACGTCATGGCTAAGTATATGCAGCTAATCCTTCATTGAGCTATAAATAAAGCTTACTACAGTCATAAAATAATGCGATTATACTCATGTACAGCCAATACGATCACACTAATTCACAGTGCCACTGACGTCTGTCACTTGGAATGGAAGATATTTCAAGAATGTAATAATTCATCTCTCATATTCATATAGGGACGGATTTTATAAGGAAATGCTCAATTTCTACCATATATACCAATATCCAAAAATATAAACCGGCCATTGCAAATTGGTATTATTGTTTTATTTGAAGGTGTCTGAAAGAAAAACCTTTATAGAGCATATTTGAGGCATGTTAAACATTTTTTAAAAATAAGAAGAAGAAAAATCGGTGTTTACGTGTTATTTTAGACTTCGTCTTGAAAGGCAAAAATATATCTATGTCTCATATACCCCCTGTGCTACCCCCTAGTGCAACCTACGGTTCACTATATAAGACTATAAGCAGCCATTTGGTATCTTATCAAATTGTGCTGATAAGTGGAGTATCAACACACTCCAGTCATCATACAGCAGAACGTTAGCAAGACGTAACAACTTTCGTATACGAGTTCCTTATCACTGAAGACGTCTGCCATCAAGGTAAAGATATCGATTAATCTTTTTGTGGTGAAAAAATACTGAAAAGAAAAGGAAAAATGCATCTTAGTTTGGAATACCATACTTGAATCTTAAAAAAGCCGATAAGGCTGCACATTAAAAGTTAACATAACGGTGTTGCCCGGTAGTTGTCGACTTTAACTGATTTCAAAGTTTAAGAGGAAACTGGTACAACAATTTTTTTGGCTTTTGGTTCCCAAAAGATCGTCAAGCTTACATCGTTAATTTTCGACGATGGAACGTAAGTTATAAATAGCTACCATCGACACACCCTGTTTTAAGTACAATATGTTAGCTGCCGGACTTTAGTTGGCAATCTGCCGTATTGACCCCATCTCTCTCTCTGCAGTTTATTTCCTGAATTGTTCTATTAGCGCTGTGTTTAGAATATAAAATTCATAGCCAAGGATGTACTTGCAACCTTTGTTTGCGGGAACTTTATTGTTTTATAGCATGAACTTTGTGACTTCTTTGTGACTTCTCGTTTATTTTCGTCTCGTCAATGATTATCTGTCTTACAGTGTTATCGTGGTATTTGTTCAAATTATTTACAAAGTATTCGGAAGTCCAGGGTCATAATAATACAAATTTTATCGAAAATGAGCTCACAGTGTGGAGTTGTGGATAATTATAACTTGTATACGACCAGTATGCCTAATCTGTTCTAGACAGTTCTAACAGTTGCCAGAATGTACTTGAGATGGGTTCAGTAATGCAATCATCCAGTTAGTTTCGCTCTCAAGCGTCCTACTTAGACACAACTGCAAGCTTGGATAAAGAATTCTATGCTCAGAGAATTGAAACATTCATAAGACAGAAATAATCGATAAGATTGAAGGACTTGAAGGTATGCAATTTTCATCAAAGATGGAAGTTTATATAGATGTAAAACTCCAAGAACTGAACCTTTTTGTCGGATGTTTCTGTACTTTGTAGCTCATTAATTTAGCGATACGTCCCTGAAATTACGTGTGTGGTGTGTTTGGTGAACTTCTAGAACAAGCTATTGCAATATATTTAAAAAAAGGAAAAATACATAAACTAAGTCGGAAAGCCATTGCAGTGCTTGGAAACCAAATTGATGTTTCAATTCTAGTTTCAGATTAATCGAAACTCTCCACGGTTGCATCTCAAAATGTACTTTTTCTGCATAAAAGCAAAAATTACAATAATCCGTTAAAAAGTTGTTGGTTATGATGATCATGTTTCAGGGGCTTTCCATCCTTTAGTAGTAGCGGTTTGTCGGTACCCATCTAATAACGCTTTTATTAATCATCGGCTTTTTTGATCCTAAGATTAAGATAAAACTCTGCTATATCATAAAAGAGGCATTATTGGGTCAGTCGTCCGGTACTTGCCTAAAGACACTCTGTGACATTCATAGGGGAGTGGCACTGTATATGAATTAGCATTTAGTGAGTTATAGATTAAATTTTACTTTGTTTTCTATTTTCGTCTTCCATTAATGAACTGAAGAGTTATTTCAGGCTGGAGATAACATAGATGACCATGCATAGATAAAGAAAACGAAAAAGATAGCAAAGAATAATCCATTCCAGATCATCCGGTTAGCAAGTATTGAGTACATCGGCAATCAGACCTCAATTTATCACACATATACAGGTCAAAAGCCCTAGAATATATATATCGTGATGTTATCAGTCTATATCGTGATGTTATCAAACAGGCTTTATGATAACCCTTAGAGGTTTGTGGGAAAATAGAATTGTGGGCAATAGAATTTTGAACATTTCTTAATGAAGAGAAAATTTCGCTGATAAAAGACAAATATCACTCTGTAGAGTACTGAGAGATAAGATGTTATTTTTAGATGCAGCGCCATTTGGTTCATGTTCCAAGACAACTATCTATACGACGTCAGATAAGGCTGTTCCATGTTTGTCTTGTGGAATTCTCTGCTCTCCTTTATGAGTAAAACTTTGGGAAAAAGGTAACGGAGAAATATAGTACTAAAAAATGGACAGAGCAGAATATTTAGCATAAAAAATCGCAAATACTATTTTATTTTTCCAACGAATCAAAAAATCATAATAATGGGAGACTGTCGGGAAACGCGAAATTCCACCAATAGGGAGGCCTCACTTAGTATGAAGAGAAATCCATAGAATTCAATATGGTCTAGTTTTTAGAGGCGGTATACCATGTGTGGAGTCTCTATACGTCGACTCGTTTTTGAAGGGTTATTCACCAAGCTATCACATCATTAATAAGGCCGTGTCATATATATCAGACATATCACGAATCAGCTTTTACTTCACCGGGGATTCTCTGCAAGTATTGTAGTGCAAGATTGCCTACTATAAGTGCACGTTTTATTGACTTATCTAATTTTAGAACGGCTTCCTCAGCACTTAAATCCAAGTACTGCTAAGTTTCCTGGGGTCCTAATTTTAAGTAGCTATTACTTTTAGTATATCCGCAAAATCCGTTAGCTAAACTGCTTGGGTGAATAATATGTCGAAACCACTCGAATGACGGAGAACTTGCCCTGGGCGGTTTCATGCATGCATTAGAGCAAAAGACACTTTTTGAAGACGTCACTTCAAATAGTTTTCCTTACCAACTCTTGCTCACATGCAGTAATGTTTTCAATGTTTTCATTGGATATTTAACTTTTCAACAATAAATCTAGGGTGGGGATTCTTCTACAAACTCGACTTTCACTGAGTGTAATTCAGGTTTGCCAGTCGCGCGCAGCTCTTATCAAAAACAGTACACTAAAAACAATCTAATTAGTAGGAAAGAGCTTCCTTTGCCAATATTGTGTGTGTGTGTGTGTGTTTAGTGTAGTGAGTAAAATATGTTAACAGATATAAAACTAATTCGTACTATTACGTTCTTTTCATTGGTGCGATACCGCGGGCGGTCTGTTTATGAATCTTCCTGTAATTCGTGATAAGATTGATCGACTTGTGCGTGTGGTCTTCCGATAGAAACTCAAATGAGAGAAAGACAGCTTATTAGTCATTACTAAATCGGAATCAGGTAAAGTCCATTGCGATGATTACTGTGGTCTAGCAAGTTTTATTCCATGCAGCTTAGAAAATTATGAAAAACAAAGGTTAACATTTTTTATTAAAAATATGGGCAAAAATGGGAACTTACGGGAAGCTACTTCTGATAGGAATTGTAGTTCATAATATTATTGAAAATTCTTAAATTTTAAAAGAGTACTTTTCGAATTACTCTGAAAAATTCTGTGGCGTGTTGCGCCGTTTTTGTTTTTTTAATGGGGTATTCGAAGGGATTTTAGGTGAATTAGCGCATGCGTCATAACGCATGGGGAGTAAGGGTTACCATCGCAAATAACAGGAAGAAAACCTGGTATTGTCATATTGTCATTGCCAAAGGCTAGTCAATAGCTCTTTTTTCTCCACTAGTTCGCATGCGCATTTGAATTTCGAGGTTGGTCTGATTTCGCTTCAAAACAAAGCTATCAGACATTGCGCCACATATTCAAAATAATTTTAACGTGAACAAGAGCAAATCTCTGAAAGATCGTCAAGTTAAAAGGATTAAAAAATACCACCACCAACAACAATAATTACAAAAAACAAAACAAACAACAACAACTTTGTTTGCCATACAAAAACGAACGAACGAACGAACGCCATGAGAAAAAGCGTTAGCAGAGATTCTTTGATAACATTTTACTCGAATTTATAAATGAGCTGCTTTAGAAAGCAACGGATCTGCGTCATGAATTGAGTACTGAAAAAAGCTTTTAAATTGGCTGGGTATCAACTACGTGGATCGAACTGTTTGTTAAGCTCGTTCGTGACCAAATTGGTCTATGAAGAGGCGGCCAGAATTACATAATGTTATGCAATCCTTGCCAAAGTAGTCGGCGTGGAAGGTGCATAGAGTTTTGTCAAACGATTTTTAACGAACATTTACTGAGGTTACCTTATGTTCAGAGTGAGCAAAACAGGATATTGTCTTGTGGCATAGTAAGTTGCATTATGCAAAAGAATGAACGAATGAATGAACAAACGGATGAATGAATAACAAATGAATGAATGAATGCAAACGCCACTTTATTTAGTACTAAGCAATACGGAAAACTCGATCTGAAGACGGTCTGATCCTAGACCATCTTATCAATTGTACCGTTTTACCGAATTCCTAATCGGTTAAGTATCATTTCAAAATAGTTTACTAGAGTGCTAAAGTTAGTTCTTAACATTGAATTCCTTGCTTCCGAGCTTAATTCCCATTCAATAAGATACAAAGAATGGATTGTCATCTTTGGTCGGAAGCCACACAGCCTCCTTCGTTGACGTTGCACCAACATGCAGAGGCGTATTGAGTAGTAATGCTGCTCTAAAAAGGACTTGACTAAGACTGTAAGCTATCGATAGTACAATCTGTGTCAATTTTAGTATAAATGACTTTAACCGAGATATCTAGAAGCTGTATATGTGGGTTTGTCCAAGAATTTTCCTGACGGTTTGACAAGACATTTTATCTATACAAAAAGATAAATGTCTTAGTGGCGCGGCTAACGCCAATATTATATCTGTACATCCAGGACGCACTGTCAAAATTTATAATTAATTAAAAGCTTACAACTTTTGAACTGTAAAAAAGTAACCAGAAATTGTACGCTATCGTATCGCTCTCTGATCGAGGCCTCGTTTTAAACGACCCCAACAAATCAAAGAAAAATATGATCAAATTGATAGTCCTTGAAAGTGTTTTGAAAATCGAATAAAAATGATAAAAAATTCACAAACCACTTATGATGTGCCGTTAGCAAAAACAAATCTTGTCTTAAAGCAAGGGAGTCGGATATCTTAGACGCCCACATCTCTGCATGATCATCGTTCAAGTACTCTTTACCTGTTCACATTCATATAATAATGTTCCCTTCCCAACACATTTTGTACTCTATTGTATTCCCAACTACAAGACACTTCATTCAGTCTAAAAATCAGTGTACACTTTTCTTTTGTCATTCAATTGTTATTCATGGAACCTTTAACGTTTACGCTCCCACGCAAATCCTGTGTTAGAGATATCTTTTTGAATGCCGGAGTTTTCTTTCACGTATTTAAAGCCAGACTTGACATCACGTAAAAAGAAATTACATTGTGAGAAAAAAGTAACAATTTAAAGAAAAATTGTTCACATACAAATATATTTTTTAAACATATTTTTCATAGAACACTGAATTTTCCCTTAGAATGAAATTACGTAAAAGCGCTTAGAAAAATAATAAAAAATTCGCCAAAATCTATCAGTTTAATAAAAAATTGTTTATATATCTATCGATTTTTTATTGAAATTTTTACAGAACAATACATCTTGCCGAATTCACTTCAATGCACACGAACACTGAGGTTTCAAGTTGCGCTTGGATTTGATAAATAAATAATAAATAAAATTGTAAGCAATTTTGTAATGAAAGAGCACCAAAAACTGTATCAATTAAATGAAATTTTGTTTTTAGTAAAACGTGCATGTTTTGTGGATGAAGTTTTTATAGAACAATTTCATCTTTATTGTTTTCACGTACGTTCAAAGTTGGATCGATACGAGGTAAAAAGGACTGAGCAACTCAGAGTATCATTCGATTAAAATTGTTGATACAAAACATGTTTTTGGCCTTTTTATAGAGCAATTTCTTTCCCACCAAGCCAAATCAAATTACTGCAGTAAACAACGTTCCGATTCTGACAGCAAACAATGCAAAATTTAATATCTTGTTCAACAATAATCTATATTAGTGATGTGCAGGACTGATTTCTACGCCACTGTGAGGAAAACAAATTTAAAGGCAAAGCAATTATTTCGTAAGATCACTCTCAGACGGCAGGTTGCTGTGCTATTTATAGTAATGTGAACATTAATGTAACCAGTACCGAAATGCCAATAGCTGCAAGGGTATCAAAGCGATAGAATATCGCCTTTTTATTCCACTGAAAACCAAAAATATATGTTATGATTAACTGTGTTTCCTTTTAAAGGGGGCGTCCAGTACTTTAATAGTACACATTTCAATGTCAGTAATGGCATTTCTCAGGGGCTTAATGCACTAGGAATTTTATCTAATAAATTCAAAAAGCCAACTTGAAAGACCGACTTTCGGGAGTCTTGCGCTCGTGGGCGTTGATTTGAACTAATAACTTTAGGAAGGATTGTAAGAAGAGCCTTAGAGCTTAAAATAACCTACCAAACAATTTTAGATTGAGGAAATAACAGGTGTCTGTGTTTGCAGCAAGCCTTATAAATCAGACAGGAAGAAATGAATTCAGTTTTAGAAACTGGTGGAAGAGGCTAGAGTAACAAGGTCCGATCGACTAGACTCTAGCTTGACTAGACCTACTAAAATAAGGTAAGAAATTTAAAGTGATCCAAGGAGATTTAGTAACGATTAGAAGTCAGATCTCGTGGATGTCAATTTAGGGACTTGAAAGTGAAATTATTTGAGATAAGGGTAAAAAAAGCAGAGACGAGAGAATCATGTTGAATCTCAGCTTTGATCTTGTAATTATACGAACAAAATTTGTTCCTTTTGAACCTTGTTGAAAACTATATTTTCTAAGTCTTCTAAGTGAAACTTAGAAGAAAAGAAGTATTTGTGAAATATATTTGTGAAGTTCTGTAGAATAAACAATGACTAATTATAATCAATAGACCTCAAATCACCCAATAATGGTTTCATGTCGAGGTCGGACTTGATGAAATACACTAAAGGCTTTATAGAAGGTATAAAAGCTATAAATCGAGCCTCTATTTAAAGCCATTGTTCGCGGTCAGGTGGTCGAAGCGTAGTCCGGGGAAGATCTATAGAAGAAGAAGAAAAGAAAAAAAAATCAATCAGTGCAAAATAAATTCAGTTGGTTACTTTTCGTAATAATTAGCAGCTTATTAGTAGTTACGTATCCGTATAACCTCCGTACAATGGTTTGTGCTTTATGTTTCGCAACGCCTTAGGGCCTGATTATATGAACGCGGCTGCCCGGTTAAGCGGGCTGACTTATTTTATTTTGTGGCCCGAAAGGAAAAGAAAACAAAAGAAGTCTGCCCGGTTCATATAATCAAGCCTTTAGACCTTTCCCGAATTATGTTTCAAAACGAGGTTGGACTTGAAGCCTCCATATTATCAAGTCCAACCTCGACTTGAAACCGTTGTTCATTAGCAGTGGAGTGAATTCGGGAAAGGTCTGACGAGTTGCAGAAAAAATTGCACAGTGTAATGGACTTTTCACTCTTCGGAGCTGAAGATAGTGGGGCCGGTTTTGAAGCATTCATTAGGGAACTTTAAGCAATCAATAACAACGACGAACACGGACGTCACGCGTAAACTGTCTTTTTTGTGCGCGCGCCGTCATCTTTGAGGCTCCTATCGTTTCTCTTTGAAGTTCGATAAGTGCGGTATTGTTTTTGCTTTTCTATATAGGGAGAACCTATAGTTTCAGTAGCCTATAGGTAAAGACGACCACTACT
This sequence comes from Telmatactis stephensoni, assembly GCA_029948255.1. Classification (NCBI taxonomy): domain Eukaryota; kingdom Metazoa; phylum Cnidaria; class Anthozoa; order Actiniaria; family Isophelliidae; genus Telmatactis; species Telmatactis stephensoni. The sequence continues at coordinate 134,822 of JALIZF010001591.1, read as the reverse complement.
CAGCTACAATAGAGTGCTTTATATGAGCTCAAGTATTTGTTACCGATACTATATAAATTGCATGCGCATATTTGGAAGTTACAACTTAGACTAGCTAATCAAACAAGACCAAAGAAAACGATCAGTTCAGAAATGCCATATACTGGTTTAATCTTGTTTTTATATACATTTGAGTTAATTAATTTAGGTTATAAGCTAAGCATATTACTACATATTGATTGTTAGTTTTTCAATTAATTTCATTTTTAGGGGCATTATTGTCAGACATATTTTTAGATATTTCCTTTCGTGAGACATTTACGAGCTTTCACTAGGGTAATTAAACATATATGACTAAATTCACAGCTCACGTTGATTTTAAAGCTTCAATATTGACAATCAATTTCAAAATAGACAATGTGTTTGACTATACAGCGTCAGCTGCTATTTAGTGACCCCATGTCTCTATTTGTCGGGCACTTTATTAACTTCCAAAACTAAGGACTTCATCAGCCGTAGAAGTTTGACAACACATCCTACGCACGGTTTGTACAGTGCATACATTAGACATCAGGTTTTAAGGCCGCCAGGGGTTAAACCAAACGGAAAAACAGTTTCCTTTGTGGCCGGAGTGGCCAACATGTAGATATATTTCTTTTTACATGCAGAAAAACATGCCTGGTAACTGGCATGGACGACGGTCACAGTTTGAAAAATAAATGGGTGGAGCGTTCATGATGGTTCGATTTGTATGAGTAAACAGACAGAACATAGACTGGCAGAAAAATAGATTTGAGAGGGACAAATAAACAGTGTGTCTTCATGCATGCGATAACAAAGTTGCTTACAATGCTCGGAGATGTCCCTCAGTGCTAGCTGTCCATCTGAGAGGGTATGTGTTTGATAAAGGCAGACCCGAGTCCGTCTTACAGAGAAGCCTGTTGAGAGGTTCATTCAATAGAAATATTCTGCCAATCGGTTCAGCATTTGTGTTTAGTTGGGGACTTTGATGACGGGGCTGATGATGCAATAGTAAACCGCTGGTTGACGCAGTGACTTTTGCCGGACACAAGGAAGTAATTAAAACAGTGAACTGAAACGAAACGGAGCAAAAATGAGAATAAACGAGTATAAATCTCTTTCCAATAAGCATTCCTTATAGCAGTTCAAAATAGAAGATACTATGGTAATCCACACTAGTTAGGTAAACAGCACTGAAAAGATAAAATAAACATGACCTAACAGTAGCGGCTCAGTTCTAACGTTTTATAAGGCATGTTTCGGGCCACAAGAGGAACAATATTTAAAAATCTACTAAAAATATCACTACCGTGCTACTAATTACTAAGGAACAGACGGCTTTAGATTATTTTCCTGAATCACAATCTAATCTGCTGTACTACATGAGACAAAGAAGAGGACTGGCACGTTGCTAAACTTAAAAACACTGACTAAAGGTACATATATACGTATATACATATATAGTATATTTTGTTCCATTTGTTGGGCATATAAAAGTTATTCTTCAAAACTGATGCAGAAATGTCTTCTAAAAAAATCATGAGAAAAAGCAGTAAACGTCTATTTATTGTTTTTTTTCGAAATCTCTATTCACAAGTGTATGAAAAAAAAAGAACTAGAAAGGGCAAAAGTTTCATTTTGTTTGACAAACTAGTACTTTCTCTCGCACTGAACGAGCATTGGGAAATAAACAGTAAAATAACAGAATCGAATATCTTTTTCGTGACATTTTATCACATACTGCACTCAACTCAAGCGATCAAGATAACTTACAGTAAAAGTGAACCGTTACATTTTTACAATATCAATGTTAGGACTTTAAAAGAATCAAAAGTTATTCTAGAAGCCCGGTTTCACGATAAAATCATTGCAACGCATTGAACTTATGCTAGGGGGCTCTGTTTAATTACGTGGGAGGAATATTTCAGTCTTTATTAACTAAATAAGGAATCAGCTCTAATCCTGATTCGATATTCTTTGACGTAGGTTGTGTTCCGGTTTAGGCACTTAGATAAAATAGAACAAAATCCAATCTTTACGTAGCTATACGTGCATTTACGATCCTGATCATTACACCAATTTGTAAGTACAACATGGAGGTAGAAAAAAAAAATGTTTGTGAGACAGTGTTAAGGTATACCATACGGGTAGAGTATTCATATATCTGTAAACAAACTGCCATTTTGATATTGAGATGTTGAACAACCAATGTCAACAATGATACGCATGGAAAGCACTGTATACAAACACTGTCAACCGTTTTACATGCTAAGCGCTGAGCATCAGGCCGTTGGGGGAGGGTGAGGGGATGGGTAGGGGGATGTGAGAGTAAGCCTGATACTCAGACTAGTGTAGCTGACCAGTAAATATAACAACAACAGTCAATATTATATCAACCATAAATGTAATAACTGACTCGGCCTTAAATACAATAAAAATTAACTGTAGTTGCAATATTCTGACCCTCCCTCTAAACCCCCCTTGCCCCCCCCCCCCCCCCCCCTTGTCCCCCCTCCCCTCCCGTAAGGTAACTACTTTGCCTGGCCTACTGTAAGGTGATACTTGCCTGGTGTTCGCTTAAAAGAGGGTATCCGCTTAATAAGGGTTTGTTTATTTCATGGAACTGCCTATTGACAACAAAGCCGCAGCCAACGTCATTTAATTTCTTTGTTACACGATGCGATTTGTTACATGCAAACTGAAGCTGCAGAAGTGGAATTCGCTTCTTGGGGCGGACACACAGTGGAATTATGCTACAGTTCGTAAGTTAGATCATATGTCGGACTATAGTACAAAAAATCTCGTCAGTAAACCTGTTATAACGATAAGATGAGATAAGACAAAGTACTTCGGTATGATTCTTCCAATGTATTATAATCACTAGGGCTGATCTAATGGTCTAATCCCTTTGTCAGATCAGAAATTAGGTTTACCAGTATTAATCTGGATGTGATTGTTTTTACCAACGACCGTGCACACGTGAACTTGTCTGATACTAGAGGCATACTACGTAATAACCACACATAAAAAAACGTTTATATGTATATGTATATATGTATATGTATAATCTTATATGTATATGATTGTGCCGGCAGTTCTTGATTTGCTGAGTCAGTAAGCCAAGTTTCGGGTTTCGTGCAAAGCGGTAGAGCGCTAGGTTCTTTGTATATTCAAAACTCTTTTTGAAAGAAAGCTGTGTATTGTTAACAAGTCAGAAAGTTATACAATAGTAGTAAACGCAGCACGAAGTATTGCACAAGACATCAACTTCTCTTCAACTCTCTTCGCAAAATTGTGAAGTATCGCAATACAAGTCTCTCAATCAAACCGGGAGCTATCAATAAAGATGTCAGAATTGTGTACGTGTTTTTGGGTTGTTGTACAAAGCGCCAGATTACACGTGAATCAATCGATCAGGAACAAAAGGAGCTGCATTTACAAAGCATGTTGAACGGCAACCAAAATCCTATCAAAGTAACTTTTCCATACAAGATTGCATCCCCAATATGGTGTTGACAATTTCAGCAAGCTGTTAAAGCATTTTGCTGATTAAAATGTTTAATACCTTGGGTATTGAAGTAGGAAGTACCCAGAAAAGCTTGATTAAACGTGTTCACGGTGGATGCCCTTGCTTGTACACCAAGGATTATTCTAAGTGGATTTAGAGGGAGAAATAATACATAGATGACGACAGGTATAGATGTACGATCATTCTCATATCAAAACTGAAATAATAAGTTGAGAAGAGCTTAGCCAAGTTAATTCAGAGCTGGTCAACGATATATTAGGTGCAGTTAAAAGCTCTTGAGAGCTAGAAGTTAAAGGTAAATACATTTTTTTACTGTTTGAATGAGCATTTAGACTATAACGCTATATACGCCAAAGTTCTGCACAAATCCACTTGTTAGTGTTCAATTTGGTGTGACGTATTCGTACATTATTTCGTAAAAAGCACGGCGTGTTTGTTTTTGGCGCCAGGATTTGTAGTTTTCTGCAGCTATTGTATCTGCGTCTTTGAGTTTTGTTATTGCCATTATAGTCCAATTATACTTCGACGAAGTACTAACGCTCGAAACGTCAGTAAGTACATTTTTATACGGTGTTACAGATTTCCGTTCATTTTTTAATTTTCCATTACGGAATAATCTACTACAGAAAAACAAAAAGGCACTGATTTTAATTCACATCAATGCAGATAAATATTAGTTGGTTTTCAAGGAGGTTTGTGCAGCTCCTTCTTTCAGATGCAGATAATGTTAGCGGTCAAAAGTTAATTGATAAAAACACAAAGCTCAAATGCCCTTTTATGTGCCTTTATGTTCAATCAAGTAGTAGTAACAAAGTAATAAAGACGTTGTTCACGCTCAGTAACCAGTCATATGAAAGTAAAATGCACCAGAAGCTGTTCTCCCTAAAACACCACTATTCTCACACTGACCAGTGTTTTCGACTTTTTTGGCATGTCCAAATAAAGGCACAAACCCACTAAGCGTAAGTTCATTGTATCAGTTTGCAAACGATCTAAGGGCGCGAGTTCTATATATGGTTTTGTTTTGATCTGCTCCCAAATACTTTTCCATTGATAGTACGGTTACCTCGTAATAAATAAGGGTGTACTCGTAAGAAAACTGCTACAGAAATCATTCCACAACGTACTGAACAGGAGGACAACTGAGGAGGTTCACCTTCTAATTTTTCTTAGGTAAAGGACTCTTCGCTAAAGTGAACCCGACATGGCCATTACTATTGGTCCAATAGGTGGGGTGGGTGATGTTGGGTCGCCTTGAACGGGATCAAACGTTTTAGATACCAATATAAACTTTATCAAACGTCGTCCAACATGTACGACATGTATGTGCAAACGCTCTTTAAAGTTGCTCTCCTGCAGGGTTGGGTGATGTTATATCCGCCACTTTGAACCGAGCTTGTGCATCGGTAAACAAGTGAACGTGATAAAAGCATTAGGTTCGAGATCAGTCATGCACTGATAAATGCACGTATGGAAATGAGAACGTTTAGCAGTCGGAGTGACCGGAGCTTTACACGAACAAAGAATTGTTTTGACAAACTTTCAATGGATCAGACAAAAAGGGTTGTCAATGTGTTTTTACCGCTGTCACTGGGATGTTTACAAACTAGAGGTCTTTGTTTTGAGCTTAGTTTGCAATTATTTTTATACGTTTCTGATAAGACCGTTTATGCGACGACGCGGAATATCCGCTAATCGTACCACTTCCGATTGCACATTAATCATAATAGTAGGATATTGGCAGAACAGTACGAGCGTATCAATTGAGACATGTTCAGATCAACAACTAATATGTGTACCAGAATGTACCTAACTTTAGAATAAATGACAGTACAAGAGTTTCTTCAATGGTAAGGCAGGTTTTCCGTGAAATAATAAACATTACTTTGGGGTGTGATATGTTGTCATCCAATAGATAGATGTGATATGATTATCATCCAATAGACTCGAAATAAGCCAATATTATTGTTTTTTATAATTAATTAAGTAAGTGCTAAATTGGACCTTGTTAACAGATAATTGTATTTTTTTCTTTTTTTTCCAGATAGATATAACCAAACATGCTTGGATCCAGAACTTTGTGCATATGCCTGATGCTACTAATTGGAGTCGAGTTGGTACAGGGCAGACGATATTTCAGAGGATATCGCCGTCGTTCAGAGTGCGATGTGAGGACAGGGATTATTATTGCACATTTAAATAACTGTTCATTTAAATTACCAAGCAAGGGATGTTATGGCAAGTGTTTATCGTCTGTACAGCCATTTCTTCACAAATCTGGTCTAGCTTCAAGTTGCTCTTGCTGTGCGCCGATAAAAATTTCGATAAGAAAGAAGACTCTTAATTGTAAAGGACATTTGCAGGAGATCCGTTATCCAGTGGCATTGAGATGTGCTTGTCGACCATGTTAATCAGTTACTATCACTCTATTATTTGTGATGCAACGAAGCACAAAGGAGGTGTGATAACCGATAATAAATGGAAAATAAAGCTGATGGTATAGCTTCATAATATCAAAAGTTTGGAGACTTAAAACCAAATAACAATGAATTACTGCCGTGCGTGCGTCTTCGAAAACATTCAATTCAGAAAAGTCTTCTTTTTTTTGTTACGAAACGTTTTGATTTTGAGATAATAACACGCTTGATAGTCAATAAGATGATTATTCCATTAGCTATATACCAGCAATCATTATTAATTTATTTGAAGCTCTAGTTAATTAATCAGTGTAAGTCTATAGCATTGTATTGAAGACAAATGGATTTCACCATCAAAGAAGATATGGAAATTGGTGTTACGCTATCATATTGTCAGCCACATAAAAATGTATATTACGTAAGTTAAAGGAATATGATTTACTAGCAAAGGGGAATGAACTAATTAACTAATACTATATCACTTTTAAGACAATTGCTACATTATAGTAAGCAAAGCACATCGTACATTATCCGTCTAAAACATGCAGATTGTTAAGGTCAATAACGACAGGCTTACGCTACTAACAATAATACTTTGTTATTGACCTTCACTTGTGCGTATCGGTTCTTTAGGGAAAATAACTATGAACGTTTATTGATGTATATTCTATTACTAAAAGATTATGAATTGTGAAGTTAACAATGTACATAAATATTGTGAATATAGAGAAATGTACATAGGTATGGTAAAACAAGATGCTTTTATGGTTTATGCATGGTTGTATCAGTAGTTGTTCATTATATTAGACCTAATTCAGACGCCAAACATTATATTTACCCATCTCAATTAATTAATTAATTTACCGATTTATCTCAGTATATCTTAATTCAATGTCGAATATCAAAGACTGCATTATGACTTGATAAAAAGGATAATAATAAATAATGACAAAAGAAAATGATTATAACAATATAACTAAAAACCAATAAACCACAGAAATCGCTCCCTTAAAGTATTCAAGTGATTTAGTACTTGATGCTACATGTTTTGGCAGTTTACTCCATTCCTGTAAGGTTCTTGGAAGAAAAAAATACTTATAATCACACTTAATAATTGGTATCTGTTGCGTATCCGGCCAGATGAGCGAGTGGAACTAATGTAACTGATTGGAGTTCACTATTATCCACAAATGCTAATTATTTCTGAATTTGTAAAGCAATGATAAACGAGCTATTGTTCTTCGAGATTTCAATGTCTTCCAGCCCAGGGCATGTAGCATCTCAGTGACACTGTCCTGACTATTTTGTAGCCGTAAAAACCAGAACAGCAGCCCCAAATTGATTGAGGCGTCAAACTTTCAATACATTTAATCGTAGCGATTTGGAACGGCCTATATAGTCAATTCATGTTCTTGTTAAGACGGGGAGGGAAAGGAAAGACAAAAATGCAAAGGATAATGAGCGAAACCGACTTTTCAAAAGTAGTATCGGCTGACGTTTGAAAACCATTATTGCGTCACATAGCAAGAGCAATGCAAAACTGGAGAGTGCTTGCGAGCCATATTTGAGACCCACACTTTCTTTCATGTTTAATAAAGACTTTGTTCATGAAGGAATTAAGTCTTCATTCCCAACATCCATATAATGTTTTGAAACATTGAAAATGGACGCTGAGATGAAATACATCATCTACCTTTTCCAAGTTCACAATATCTGTTTTCTCTTTGTCTCAAGCTGTCTATTCACTTCATCTCATTTTGGGTCCAAAATAGCTTTTGGGACAATATAGCATTTCACTAGGAGCTATACTTAGGTATTCAATAAATTCTCAAGGTTCAGACATTGTACATCTACCTTTAAAATGGTCACAAAAAGAGTCATCGCTCATTATTACCGTAAATACAAGCAAGCCAACGAGGTTGAGCTGAAAGTATGATTAAGGTACTGTATCTGGACGCCACTCTTGGAAGATGATATCCAGTGTATATTTTTGAACGAGCGCATAGCAACAGATATGAAACATACCGTGGAGAAGCTACAAATATTATTGGTTCTTTGAATGTCAGTGTATTGTCGCGTCAAAAATGGAATGGAGAACAACGGCTGAGACAAGGATTCCAGTCATAACGCATACACAGTCAAGTATGGTATGCTTTGTCCTCGCAAAAAGTTCATTCTGGGAATGTACACTGATCATGAGATGACTCTTTGCACCTGACAATTTTCTGACGGGTTTAACGCGTGTTATACTTTTAATTCACGAATGATGACCAAGTGCATTATTTCACGGCTAAGAAACACTAATGTCAATTTTCTCTGATGATAGCAACGGTTTCCAGATCAACAGAAAAACGTTACGGCTTTTAATTCTTATGGCATTTCATGACGTCTAAACCAAGACGTTTTAATATAATTGTTTCCATTTTCGTTTAGGTTGTTTTGGCGCAGGTTTATAAAAAGTAAAAAAAAGAAAAGAAAGAAAGAAACGGTAAAAATACTATAGAGAAGACGCGATCCTTTTTTTTACGCCCCTCCCCCCCCCAAAAAAAAGAAAAAAACAATAACAATAACAATAAAAAAAACCAAACCGAAAACAAACAAACAAACAAACCAAAAAAAAAACACAACAACAACAAACAAAAACTAAACAAAAATTAATCAAATAAACAAACAAACAAACAAAAACCCAAACATACAACTGAGTTCTTAAAATACCAAACAACTATATTTCACAATCGCATATTTGTATATAAAACTCACTTAATTATATCCCAAGTAAAAACTTATATGATTTAATTGAGGAAAGTTTTAAAATATTGACTGGTTAGACAGGACAATAGAACACACAAATTAACAATGCCATCCTAGTGGTCGGATAAATGTACTTATATGGCTAGCAGATCACCTTTTCCCACGTATTTTGCTATTATTTCCTGTGACAAACAAGCCCGCGTGCTGAGCTAGCTGATGTACCACTGGAGCGCTGACTGTCTGTATCCTATGTCCATTATAGACCACACACAGGGCCATAGTATTATGAGAGAAACATCACGCAAATGAATACTACAACACACTGTTGCTACTTACTGGGTTTTCATCTAGAAACTTAACTTAGCTAAGCAAAAATGTCATTAGTCACATTAAATGAACATATATGAACTAAAAGAATAACCAAGAGTCAAGAAGCTCAGTTGCGAAATACTTTGGAGGTTAAGTAGTTTAGAAACTAAATGTACCACATACCGTGAAACTAAAATGGTTTTGTGCGTAGTAGTTCAGGCGTGCGGATTGCATTTATGTGTGGTGAATGTTATGAAGTAAATATAATTTCAATATTGCATTAAACCATCAGCGTGGCCGTTTATGGCCTTATTTATTATAAAACAGTTGTAGTTTCCTTTATTAAATGTTGCTTTTGTTACATACAGGCTTGTTTTGCTTGCGTAATTGATGAATCGAGGGAAAGTAGTTTTCTGTCAACATTCTATATAATAATTGCATCCGTTTATCACCTTGCGTTTTTTTTAAACAGCTTAGAATAGACATTCCATATTGAATTCCATATCGAATGATTTAACATTTCAAAAGTTTGATGTTGTAGCAATACCAAACAAACAGACTGGTGCGCCTTTACAAGCCATTATCATAGACGTATCGAAAAAATATCTCTTTAATATGAATAATCAGAAAGAAGACCTGTGCTGATGTTGAATGTCTTTATTTGTGTTACAAATGTGTACAGTTCTGTTCCAGTGCGTGTTCTTTCTTACAACAAATTACTGCTTATTCAGTTAATAATACCAAAAGGAAATCCTTTTTACTTTTCATCATGCCATAGGCATATTAGACGTATTTGTTATAATGGTATCTAAGTGACACCATGGTAAAACAGCCTCTATACAGCTATATTATATAAAAGATAAAGAAGTTAATGGCTAGAAATAGCCAATAGCCTATAGTCGTATACACTAGATAGGGCTCAAATATGCCCGGTATGTACTCTCTATAAAAATGTTCTATACACTAAAACGTAACAGTTTTAGACAAATAAGGACATAGGGCTTAAATATGCCCAGTATGTATGCTCACTCTATAAAATATTCTATAAGCAAAACGTAACAGTTTTAGACAAATAAGGTATACAACATACGCATGAATGAAGCATTATGGATAAATATACACGATAATAAAAGAATGGCTAAGGGCTTTTGTTCTGTGACTTGCCGATACAAAACAAAGCGCATACTACAAATAAAATAATTTTGTTACACATGTGCAATAGATTCATTTCTATCCAACTATAAAACGCAATAATGTATAAAAAGCGCAAATGCGTTGTAACAAGGGTGTAGAATTCCCTCCTCAGGAATATTGTAAAGGGGGAGGGGTTCCTGTGGATTTTCACCCTTCCCTCCTCAGGGTCTCTGGAAGTGTTTTTATGTCAAATGAGGAGTCTTCTGCTCACGAGCGTTTTGCAAGGAAGAAAAATTTACCACTATATGATCATAACGAACCACCTAATCAAAAACTTGGAAATATAAAGTAGCTACCTTAATTATTGGTGTAATCTTGTAAAATATAAAAGATCTGATAAAAATCAGGATATCTACGCAAACTACTTGTCGCTGTAAAAGTGTATAGTCAAACCTAAACGTTTGCTGCGGAGCTAGATAGTAAATCAGTTTCTTTTCTTTCTTCCTCTGCGTCGCATCCTCACAGAACGTTCCATCCACTTTAAGATTCTTCTGACTTTTCTTTGCGACAAAGTAATGACAACATTGAAGACGTGTTGTTTTCCTCTGAGTCGTCCTGTACCTATGGCGGATACAACTCCAACTACAGCGTTATTTGAAATTACTCCTGATCCTGATATCCCTTTTTTACCATCACAGTAACTAAGCACAGCTCCTTTGATAACCGCCCTGACTTGACACTGCGAACGCCACATGGTATTGTAGATTTTGTCGCTATGGAAACCAGCGAATTTCATGGTTGCGCCTCTTTTCAGATCGGACGCCTTTATTGCCATGGTAGGGCGTCTGTGAGGGCGTTTTAGCCTCAAAAGTGCAAAGTCATACTTGATGCGTTTCTTGGTGTTTCTCATCCACTGTTTAGGAAGATGAATTTTACGCACTCGTATCCATCGAAAAGCTCCATTCTTTTGTAGCATTCCTGCAAAGCAATAGTACCTTATGTGTGAAAAATATAGCGGTAATAGTTATAATTGGTGTAATGTAATTACAAGAAAACGATGCTTCATGAACAAGGGCGCGTTTCCGATCCGAGTAGCAAATGATACGATTAAGCGTCTTAATCGTATTACAACTTTTGACCCTCTCGAACTAACTAATTTGAGAATTTCATTCCTCGCAAAACATGATACATGAAATTCACTTTGACTTACTAAAGAGCCGCCGGGTTCTTGCTAAGGGAAAGGTAGAGCTATCTTTTTTTATGTAATTAGCCAACACACCTTACCACACCTTATCACACTAAGTTATTTAATTATTCCATTACGATTATTTAGCACACAAATTAACACTATCAGTAAAACGTGGAATAAAATAGATGACAAACAGCTTAACCTTCACTAGAGGCGACAGGCAACTGACTCCGATCAACCTTTGATAGTAACGGTATTCGAACAATTTTATGTCAATCGATAAGAGAGTTTATGGTGAAAACAAAATTCTTATCAGCAAGATATTGAGAGAAATTAAATGTGATCTTCGATAATAACAGAATCATTTTTATTTTAAAGCAAAATTTAGAGACATACCTATTTTGAGTTTCCTGGCCTTCATTAGAAACCTTTTCCCATCGTGGACGCAATGAGCAGCGGTTAAAACATGCTGAGCACCAATCAACGTTCCAGTACATCCACTTGACAGTGTAACTACTGTTGAATATGGATATCTCTGTGCCAGTACCGACGTTCCAATATTGATCCGATTATCGACTCCAAAAATGGATTTTCTTGTTCTTGACGATCGTTTTAGGACTTGCACTGTGGTGCTTGGAGGAGATAAGCCTTGTTTCACAGAAGCTCGGGATAAAATTCTTTGTAAAAATTGTTTCTCGTTTGCACTGTCGTCTTCAATATTGAACACCATTTTGCTAGCAACTTCTTGGCCTTCTTTTCTGTTGGCGTCTAGCTCTTCAGACTTTGCGATGGGCTGTGCAGCGTTAGCTACGATCAAAATCATTACAAGCAAACTTGAGGGAAATAGTACCGAGTGCACGCTGCTCGACCAAACCATTTGCATGACGGTTTAGAAGAGAAACAAGGCTTTGAGCTCTTTCAGTAGTTTTTGCTGTACAAAAATGTACGTAATTTTGTCCACAAGGTTTACTTCAACCAATCTGCTGTGACAAGGGCTAGTATTCCTGTTCTGTGAATAAAATCAGTTGAGTTAATAAGCTGAGTAATAACATGATGTTAATGACTTTTTGATTGCTTTCTACCTGCCTGAGTCTAACGAGCTTGTTTGTCGTTGGTTAAGTGATCGCCTGAACAACACGCTTGTTATCGGTGGGTAATCTGATGTTAAATGCTGTCAGTTACAACTATTTAACCAAATAGAGTAGAATTTATTGAATAGAGATCCGCTCCTGGGGTTTATCATTGCACTGGATGTTTGACATTCTTGAGATAGCTAGTAAGAGCGATCTTTTATTAAAATGCATTGTTGAAAATCAAATCTTTCATTTCTAATGAGTATGCATTAACCACAAGCAATGAATAGACCACGACGAATTTCATTTTTCCACATTCCTAATGACTGAAGAATGTTGGTTGTGGATTTACGGCATTTCTTTCAGTAACTTTATGATAGCTGTCACTATTAAAGCAAGGTACTGGCTTTCCACGAGGAAAGATGACCAAAGGTCGTCAATTTGCGCTTTTTTATTTGATAACTGAACACTTGGGGAAATTACATTATAAGAGATGAAAAACAAATTCACTACTAAAAATGGTTTGGTATGCTCGCGTCCCCTTTGCATGACGCCTTTTCAGATCCAACAGGATTTCGTGGTATTTTTATTTTTATCTTACGAACAAATGGATCCCGTGCGCTTTTTTGTTAAGCACTGGATAGGCCACGTTCTAGTTGACGCACAAAGAGAAATAACACAAGGCACGCGTAATTCATGCATTAATCTCTCACATGGCCTGATGTCGTGCTATTTTTAGAAATATTAGTTCTTCACTGACAGCATGAAGAGTTTCATCATACCACGTGTGGGTAACAAATAGCAAGTTTGATATCAATTACTGTTTTAATTGCTTTGATATGAAGATATTATATAAGAAAAATAATCTCGTAATATATTTGCTTATAGGATTAAGCATCATGTTTAGCAAACTCATGTAATGTTGTTATAAATACCATACCAATATCATAGAAATTAAACTCGAAATGCTAGTCAATTCATGCAATAACGCAAATGGAACAAATGCTCATTCGAAACATTTCCGCATTATAGAGTGGTTAACTAATGACTATCCTATTATGTAACTACCAGCTAAGTACTTATGCCAAGAGGTGACTAAGACTTGTGTCATACACTTTCAGATATGACTAACATAAATATGCGACGCACATTTATTAGAGGCTTGCTATTATGTGTATACTATCGGACTACAAGCCAACTGCGAAAATCAAGTAGAAATAAATGTAATTGATGGAATTGCCTGAACCCTGGTTTACGAGGGAACGATAAACGGGACATTATTATATACATAAGCATCCAATTACTGTTAAAATAGCTGTCATCGTGAAAATGTCAAGCACCCCATCGCGCATGGTTGTAAATCGTCATCTTTTCGTTACCTTTTTAGGACGCGTGGCATTGAAATAATAAAAAGCAATCAAAATAAAGTTTTTAAGAAGTACAATTAATATACACATTTTTACCAAAATAGATTTCTCTGATAGGATTCGCAAGTAAAACCAGCTTGACAACATTTTACTGAGAATTGAAAGAATTTTAGTAGTTACTTCGAAGTTTGCACTCAATATCACACATTAGTAATTAAAGATTATCACAGCTAACAATAAAACATAGTACACCTTTCTTGTGTTGGCTCGTCCTGAACAGGGACGAATTGGTTCTATGACTTATAATTGGAAAATAAGCGGTTTGTAATCACATCTTTAATATCCTAGGGATACTGACAACTTCAGTTGCTATCATGTACAACGGATGTTAAAATTATTGAAATTATCCAAATTTATTACTGCTAAAATTATAGCTCATTTTCCGCAAGGTGTTGCGTCACGTTGAAAATAACATGAATCTCCAGCAAAAGGAATAGAATGGAGATACAACAAAGACCTAAAAATATGAAAATATATTTAGAACTGAAATTCACTGAAGGCAATACCGGAAATTGTTGATACACTTCAGTGCAATCAGCGCATTTATCACATAGACAACCATGTAAACAATATACTATCATTACCTATTGGAAGAGTAGTTTCTTTTTGTCTTTATAAGCAATTGATCAGGTAGTACCACTTTACAATATAAATGTGCAGATCAGGTGGTTTTCCAATAATTCATTTGGACTTGTGTTCCAGACATCCACACGATGCGAATCCTTCACCAGCTATAAAAATGGTTGGAATTTTAACGATGGATTAAGTGGAAGAACGAACTGGTGTTTCACTTCAGATGTCAATCTAGGAATCTCAAAGAATGTGCGGTACACAATGACTTCATATGGTCAGTGTGCAATGCTCACAGTAAGTGTAATTTCTAGGTGAATCAAGAGCTGAGAAATGATCGATCAACAATTAAAATAAGTGTTCTGCAACGTTGGAGGTCTCAACGCATGACATAACCCACGCATAATCCCTGCATTCTAATAGTACAAAGTACAATCTAAAACCTGTAATTTAGCGTCCTTACAACGGCTAGTCAGGTGTTTTGTTGATTGTGAATAATGTACTTAAACTCGAATATTGAGAAATCCATTCCTCTTTGAGTAGTTTCAAGGTGTGACCACAATTACTCCCTCTACATTCTGATTTTGTAAAGAATTTCTCTATGCCGAAGAAAAAACTATTTTGTAAAAGAAGACAATATTAACTTCAACTTAACTCAACTCGCACTAACTGGGTACAGAAGTGCGGGGGTGCGATGGGACTTGACAGTAAGAGCAAATTGCTTGCACTCTACACTAATGCGTGGGCAACCAGAAATTTCGTTATAACTCAGATAATAGATCTCAAGAAATCTAAGTCAAGTGATGTAAACCTTCCTGAACGAAGTCTCAAGTTTTTACCGTTAATCATGGTACATGGTACAACAAGAATAAACTGTACAGGGAAAGAAATATTCACTACATTACATTTCGTTTCATAGAAAAAGAAACAGTTCACGTTGTATTGAATCAGTAATGCGGCATTGTAAGATATTGGTAATGATGAGTTCCTGAGTCCGTGGCTTTTGCATTAGCTAAGAGATTTAGATTACTATCAATGAGAAATTAGATAATTATTGATTGAAGTATGTTATGGTATGGCTTGTATTTGCTTGCTGTCTGTTTGTTCATCCAAAGAGCATTCCTTAACCTTTACTTCACAAGCCAAGAGTACAAAAATCCAATGGTGAACATCAAAGCATGACTGCATGTATATTTCGCCGTGTCGTTAACATCACGTTAGTTATTTCTGTGATTCATTTCCTCCATTTTATGGGTTATCTTTAGATGATGCTGAATAAATACCCTAGTTTGACTTGTCCTTTAAAGTGTTAGTCAACTTGCCCTTCTTGCAGAAAGAACATGTCTTCAATATACATCTAAACTTACACATTTTACGATTTTCCTCAATTGATATTGAATGTAGTCAGCTATAAAAACTCTTTGAAGCAAAATATATAATGCACTTGCGAGTATTCGGCATGGATGCATTATATGCTTGCCGGTCCGTTCAGTGCTAGTAGCCATCACTGTAATCGTCTTTAATTGGCTTTGAGCATTGACGTGGTCCTCTAGAGGGCGACATCCAAGAGCCCTTATCTGAAGCTGCGTTTTTAATGCGATGACATTACTTTATCGATCCAACGTCTAAAAGAAGCCACATCAGTATATACTCCATACTTCCCAGGTATTCCACAGCCTTCACCCCAACTGCTAATGCCACTGACAACCCACTTGTTTGAAGCATCTTGACACATAAGAGGACTGCCTCCATCGCCATAACAGCTATCACCGCCTCCATGGATATAACCTGCACAAATCATATTGGCATCAACACGTCCTCCATATCTAGATTCATGGTTACACTCTTGATTAGAAACTAACGGTATATCTCTATGGAGAAGAGTAACGGACGTGCCTTGAGGTGCGGTAGGACTACCCCACCCAGCTACAGAGCACATTTTGCCAGGTTTCAGGTCTTCACGTTTGCCTAAACAGATGGTTCTCACTCTGTCGTTCAAAGTCACATCTTTCTCTAAGTAAAGCAAAGCAACATCATTTCGATGTGATGGTCTGTCATACTGCGGATGCACGTATATGGCTTTGACAGATAATTCTTGTTCATTGCCGTCTTTGTGGCGAAGGTCCCATATCCCAGCTTGAACTATCCAATAGGAAGAAAGCTGGAATCTAAAATTGTAAGAAAATCTTGTCATGTTAAATCAAACACTTTGATATTAGCGAGCAAGGGGCCAGTTTCTTGAAAAACCTAAAACTCTTTCGGGTTCCTTACAATACAATACAATACAATACAATACAATAACTTTATTTAAGGAGGGAGGCGCATTAACCTATTACAGTTGTCTAACATACGGCCCTCCTTAATTTAAGGGTGCATTTACAGAATTATGCGATTTATAAACCTGTAATGGCTTTCCAAAACATTAAGTTATTGGGTATTTCGAAAAACGGGAACCAGTTTTCTATGGTGATTAAGCAAAAAGAATCATGGATTTACCTGTTAAAGCAGTGGGCAGCAGTAAGAACCCATCGCGATCCTATTAATGCACCACCACATTTCTGATTGGATTGTCCCATTAGTGATAAGGCTACCTGCCATGGCCACTGTCCTGCCCAGTTCCTTTGTGATGATTGGCTTCTTGCCAATGGGCGTACCCCACACATACCTTGAAAGTAAATCATTAGATTAATCAGTAGATCTTATAAAGAAGATTCCGTATGAGTGAAAAAAGGTTACGCTGGGACTTCAGCGTACCGTAATTGAGGTAATGATAGAATAGATTTCGTATGAGTGAGAAAATGTCATCGCATGGTCACGAGAGGAATTTGGAATGTTTTTATAGACATCACGGCACTAACACGGCCACGGTACGGCATGGTCCCTTCTACACTCATACGGGATCTTCTCTAAGCATGGTGGTAAAGTTATATATGTCGTACCTTGGTTGTGACTCGAGTGTCCTGGGCGAACAAATTCATAAGTCATAGACACTCTGGTTCTTTTCTCCCCTGACACAACAAATCTCACCCAAAGCGCACCATTTGAAGATCTTATAGCTTGAGGCTTATTACGTCCACAGTACTTTCCAATGAGAGGCGCATACTGTGTAAAACCATTGCGTACTTCTACGTAATCTTTGTTACAAGAAGGGTCTGAATTCCCAAAGCTAAACTCATCAAAGTTTAAGATGTATTTCCCTTGGGTTGTTTCGGATGAGATTTCCCATACACACTGCTTTACACTGGCAAGACGCGATTCTCCAATCAATCGGTTTCCTCTCCTATCACAGCGAGTTTCTCCACCTTGTACTTCTGATAGTATAAAAGCAAGAGGCTATTAACACAAAGACTAAAATCCCCTAAATTATGAACAGGCTTTTTTCTGCAGGTGACAAAGATTAGTTCAGTCGGCGTACTTTACATGTGCCACACCAAACTAAAATTATGTTTTATATCAGTTAGAATCTTAAGCTAGAATTAAACGTGGAAAATTCGACTTCTATGTAGATTTGGAAATCTTTGACTTGGAGCAACCTTCTCCACTCTTTTCCCAGCCGCGTACTACGGCTTTGACAAAAAGATCAATTGAGAAGACACATGAAAAGTACAGCGTCTGAACAAAAGTTGACCTAAGTTAATGACAAAAAACAGCTAAATCTCCGATGGCATCTTGGGTCATTACCTATTGGGCAACCATATAATTCAGTGCGCATTGAAACGATGTTATGTCTCTCCTGTGGCCAAAATCGAATGACTTTACTTCTGATAGGCACCTTAAGAACGTGACGGACAATAGAGTTTCGGTCATTGTTCGCGTGGAATCTCTGAAAACGAAAAGACATTGATAAGTCAAATTTGTTAACATCACGGGAGTACATAGTAAGTAAGTAAGTAAGTAATAACTTTATTTTACGAGGGTAGCACTTGACAGATACAAAGTACTGATAAACTTGTGGCCCTCAAAGGAAAAAATATATATATATAATTAACAAAAGATAAATATAAATATTGCTAGATAATAAATATATAGATATATATGTAATATGAAATTAAAAATTTTGGTAAAAAGTATATATAGCTTAAAAACAATTAAGCCTAATCAATGAATACGATTTTGTCTTTCAAAAGACAATTTGGTCTAATCAATAACATTGGTCTAAAAGAAAAATAAATAAATAAATGACAATTTGGTGTAATCGCTGAATACAAATTTGTCGATAAAAGTTTACAATTTAAAAAACGAAAAAATTTCATAAGAAATGATTGATTAATTAATTTCATGGCTATACTATTGATGTGAATATTCTTAAAACCTAATATAATAATAAAACTTGATATAATTAACCAAAGCGTTCATTATCGACCTGCTTTTTTAGTTCGATTTTGTATAATTGTCTAACATCTGGCTTTTAGTTGTTTCTTCTAATCACCCAGCACAAAAATATGGAACATGAAGGTGTCAAATGGATGACAACCGTTGTACAATTTTTCTTTAAAAGAAGATGAGATAAGATTCAATAAAGTTGAGTGTCGTTAGACGAAGTCAAATTCCCAACATTAAGTTATAATGTATTAATTTCTCTCTATATATCATTGTATGTCAAAATTATGTCTT
Source organism: Telmatactis stephensoni (assembly GCA_029948255.1). NCBI lineage: Eukaryota > Metazoa > Cnidaria > Anthozoa > Actiniaria > Isophelliidae > Telmatactis > Telmatactis stephensoni. Next base: position 115,809 of record JALIZF010001591.1, on the reverse strand, counting down.
TCTGCACGGAAAATATGTACAAGTGGATAAATACCTTAATTCTCCATTCCGACACGCCTATTTTACGTGGCACATAATAGTCGCGCCAATTGCGATTATCATCCATCCAAGTAAGTTTGTATGATTTGACCCACTGGTTCAGTGCACCACCAAAACCTTGTGTAGCTACTTGCGTTACCACATAGTCGTCCTGTAAGCTTATCTGTAGCCATGGAAACCGGTCTTCTTCGCTTGCGGTCCAGCCTTGAGGCCATGAAGTAATGTTCAGCCGCGCACGATGAGCACCATATTTGGAGTGTTCATGATTCCAAGCTGATGATGCCTTCATTTGATCATTCTTAATGGCACCATTTTCTAGGCCTAGTGGCTCTATACATTCATCTACAGATACAATATATTGAGATACTTTAATATATATACAGTGTAGAAGTAGGGCCATGCATAGCAGGAACAGAATTATCTTTTTTCCTAAGGATTTGGATTATTTTTAATGTTGAAAAGTTTGTTTCTGTTCCAACATGTCAGGAACAGAAGAATCTCTTTATCCTAAGAATGTTGATTCTTTCTACTGCAAAATAATTTTGCTTGTGGCATCCAACATGGCCACTATCACGTGACCCTGCAAAACCTCTATTCACCTTTCCCCTCATATAGATAGAGAAAAACGCCGATATCAAAACATATTATGCATATATTGTTAATGTATCAACTATATTTAACATACCAATAGCTTACGCTCATCAACTACAGGAAGTCTCTTACTGTTTACAACAACAGAGTACAATATTGCGTGCAATTACTGGAGCGTTTGTTCTGACCATAACGTTGCATGTTTGTACATTGATACGCAAACATAGACAAAAATTTGAGTAAATAGACCCACCTAAAGGACACCCATAGAGTTCCAATCGAAGACCAACATGTCCCTGCCAAGTCTTGGGCCGTATAATAATCTCCTCAGCATTAATTGGAACCTTGAAGCGGTGACGAACTACAGAATCTGCATCGGTATTGCCATCAAATATCTTAAAAATAGAAAACGTTGCAAAAAAAGGAGGAATGAGTTATATAGATAGATACTTTATTTCCACACGGTAAAATCATCAGTAAAAATAAAAAAATTAAAACGCAGACTGGTTTACATGATTGCCGTGCTGGAGCCCAGTGAAGTGAAATGTCATGTGAATGCTTTGTCATGTGATTATTCAAATGGCTTATAGAATTTAATTTTCGAACCGTGCAGACGTTAAGGACATTTACATGTAGTTTTCCAAACCCAAATGAACAATTAATCGTGCGCACTACTAAACAGTTTTGAAGGATACCATATCAAAATCAGGAAGAGAATGAGCTTTACCTTCTCGATGCCCTGTTCTTGGTAGTTAACGTAACCATGTTTCCTGTCAGCATACCAACTTACTTGGTAGCTCTTCACCCACTCATTAAATATTTGGTTTCCATATCCCTGCGTAGCAATTCCTGTGATAATATGTCGACCGTTTAATTTTATCTTCAACCAAGGTTTTTCATCTCTAGAGTCTGCTACCCATCCTTGAGGCCATTCCCTGTTATTCAGCCTGGCTTGTTTGGCTCCATATTTAGGAGAAGACATCCAGGTAGATGAAGCGCTCATCTGGGAATCACTAATTTTCTTGCTTTCAATGCCAAGAGGGTGTCCACATTTTTCTACCAAAAGAAAGAAAGAAAGAAAATTACAGCAAGATTGACCGATGGAAGAAGATGATGATCAACATTTTGACAAGTGCTTTGTTTGCATATTTTATGAACCTAAACACGATCGAACTCCCGGTGAACGACTACTAGGAAAAGATAGGTCGCGATCCCATTAGAAAATTGACTATAGTTAGCACACTTTTAACAATGGCCACCGACATGGAAAGAAAGAACTGTTAGAGTTAGTTAACTATATTTCAATGTCCTAATAGGACAACGGATACCTAATAGGACCGATGAGACCATAGTAGTGGTAATCATGATGATGATTTAGTAACAAAAAGTTAACAAATCTATTTGTTTTATAATATTCATTTCAACCAATCAGGGCGCGAGTAAGATTCATTTACGCCAACTATGTGTCTACTGTAATCACAAATGGTTCTCGACCAATCAGATCGCGCGTAATATACCAAATATTATATAATGTCTACAACATACTTGCTGGACTAGGTTGTCTGCTTTCCCCTTGTAGACTATTTATACCACCAAAAGGTTTGATAATCTGGGCTTCAGTAGTCCACGTTGCTTCAAATCCTTTACCAGATACAAATCCATTAGTGTGAAACCTCACAAACATTTTATCAGTAGAACCCTTCACCATCAATGGAGCAGTACTTCCGCAATATCTTCCAATCAATGGAGAGTTCGAGGAATCTCCATCGCGAATTTCAACGTAATCATATCGACAGTCAGGTCCTCCTTCCAGTTCAAACTCATTGAATCCAAGTGCTATCTGCTTTTTGTCGGGAACACCAACAACCCAGATACAATCCACGTTGTTACCATAGTAATATGGATATCCTGGAGAGACGATATCTCCACTCGGTTTAATAAAGTTGCCACCACACCCTAAAACAGATATTTTAATAGTCAAAAACCACACAAATATAGGGTTTAAACAATTATTTTCGCAATTTTCCTCTTTTTCATATTTTTTAAAAATCATACTGCATCGCAAATCCTGAATGTATGACCATCATCTCTAACACTTAACGCACTTTCTTTTCGACGATCCTTTGTAGAGTATGCAATGGAGTGGTACAGAATCATCGAGTGTGCGGTGGTTACATAAATAGGTTGACATACAATTGGGCTTTGCGATGTCCTTCCTTCCTTCCTTCCCTCCTTCCTTCCTCCCTCCCTCCTGGCTTCTTTTCTTTCCTGCCTTCCTTTTTTGTTTCTTAGTTGAATGTGATATACAATTTTCACAGTAGTATAGTTTTGAAATAGTTCAAACAGATGCAATCTTACTTCCAGTAGGAGGTGTAGGCAGAGATTTGATTGGTCTGAAGGGGGTTGTCGTTACTGGACCACTATGTGCATTCCAGTAGGCTTGAAAACCCTGTGCAGTAACAGACGTGTCAGAGTTGAAGACAATTGTCAATTCATTAGATGAACTATCCATGGAAGTAATTCTTGAAGTTCTATCATCCCCACAAAGTCTCCCTAACTCCGATGATGCTACAGATGGACCATCGTAGACAAGCAAATAATCAAACCGACACGCTGAGTCAGCTTCAAGATTGAAATTAGCAAATTCAAGACGAATTTTGTAGCCTCGCGGTGCGCGGATACTCCAGTGGCACATTGTGTTGGTTGGATAATTCTGGGGATACTGGGGACTCTGAATAACTCCATTGAGCGTAGTAAGAATTCCACCACAACCTAAGTTTAAAAATAAGAATGCTAATTACACACTTGAATAGAGTGTATCATGTTTGACTGATAAAACGGTACTGTACGATTATCTTGGCAAGGATAACTGTATCGTGACCGTAATTTCAAATTGTGATAAACGTATTCAGTTCCCGTAACGTAAACGTAACAGAACAGTTTTCCGTGCTGAAAGTTCCTCACCCATAGTAAATCTTGTCTGTATGGACAAAGCAGCCAGAGCGCACCTAATATGAACTTAAAGAAAATTACCTCGGGCTCCTGGTGCAGGTGGTTTTGTTGTGACACGTGGTGGTGCATCGGTCTCAATTTCTCCTGGTCCATCAACAGCTCTCCAAGTAGCATAAAACCCAGACCGTGTTTCTGATGCATCAGAAAAGAATGCCACATGTAATGCATCTGCAGATGATTTAATAAGTTGTGGGACTGTATTCCCGCAAAACTTGTTCTTGAGAGCAGCATACTCGTTGCTACCATCTCTGACTTCCACATAATCATATCGACAAGTGGAATCTGTTTCAAGATCGACTCTTCTAAACGACAGTTCCACGTGTTCTTGAGATTCGACCTTGATAGTCCAGGTGCACATTTTATTGATAGGGTAGTTGGAAGGATAATTAGGGCTCCTGATAGTGCCACTGCTTCCTCTCAACGTGAGATCACACCCTCCTAAGTATAAGGGAAAACATTTTCAATTACAGAGCAACTTTACGCTACCATCGAGACATTTGGCCACACAAAACTAGCATGAAATCTCACTAATGAATCAAATCACAGTCTTACCAGGGGCTGGTGTTGGTTCTTCTGTAGGTTGGACGTAACGAGTTGTCGGTGTAGGCAAAGGTGTGGTTCCCCCTTCAGCATACCACTCTAATCGGAAACCACTTGCAGTTTCGCTGCTATCTGAGTTGAACTCGAGGTAAAGCATATTACCAGTGGACCTCACATTGGAAGGATATGTCCTACCACAAAGTTTAAATAGGAAAGTCCCGCTGGAATCTCCCCCATCTCTGATTTCAAGGTAATCATAGCGACAATTGCGGCCGTTCTCGATATCCAAGGCTTCGAATTCTAATCGCACCTTTGTCTCATACGGGGAGATAATGGTCCATTTGCACTTTTTGTTGTTGGGGTACTTGTCTGGAAAGTGTGGTGATGTTATTATTCCACGAGTACCATGTACATTTCCTCCACAGTTTATAGGAACTGTTGGCGCTGTGGTAAAAAAGAAAAGCTGCCGTGAATGCATTGAAACGTAAAATCGAGCAGTTTACTGTGTGAACTACCGAGGCCACCATTTTAATCTTTTTACAGCAGTAAATACCAATATATTAAAATATTTATCTTTTGGAAAGCTTCACCCTTAGTTTGACGAGCAATGGAGTTCACTTACTTAACCCATGTCAACGCAAATTCTCTCGATTTCTGATGGATAAGCTTTAAAACGAACATATATTTGGGTGGCCACCAGAAAAACAACAGATGAAACAAAATTAGTTCTTTTTCCATAGCGGGAATTGTAACTGCAATCGCAATGCAATGTCAGTGATAATTACTTAACATTTTTAACATCTCATTAAAAATGCCAATCAACAACCATGCACAGCAAGTACCTCAGTCATCAAATCATAAATTTTCATAGATTTCTCAGTGATAAAATCATTGATAAATATTTGTACAATACAAAATTTCATATATACCTTTCGTGGGAGTAGGAGTTCTAGAAGTTTCTGTATGTGGGAACGAATATGCAGTCTCCCATTGGGCAAGAAATCCTGGTCGTGTATCGCTGGAATCGGAACGGAATTCTACCCATAATGCCCTGCCAGACGATGTTATCGTAGCAGGCTTACTAGATCCGCAAAATTTGCCAATCATATGATTCCTTGGAGATGATCCATCTCTGACTAATACATAGTCATATTTACAATCTGTTTCAGGTTCCAATTGAAAGTAGTCAAAAGTGAACCTAACTTTTCCACCAAAACCTGTTGTAGTTATCACCCATACACATACTTGATTGACTGGATAATGGGCAGGGTAGCCTGGTGAGGTTAACGTGCCACGAAGACCTGACTGTGTACCACCGCATACTCCTGAAGGATAATGTATAGAAAATCCTTTAAGAAAGAAATTTCACCAAGCCTTTGAAACACATTCAGAAGACTGAGACGCGCATCCCTTGATGTGACGTGTTTCATCTCTTTGAGTTGCTTTTAGAACAGTTTTGAACTTTACGAATACTTGTATCATTTAAATAAGCGAAGGATGCCGGAACGAGTTCTAAAAATAGTCCAAATACAGGCTACACTTCACGTGCCTGAAGATTTTTATAAGGGCGCGCGCGCGGAGTCTTCTGATCGGTATGCTCTCCTGATTTCATTAGTACGTAATCTACACAGCAAATCCATCACACAACTGCTAATCGCAGAAGTCCACACTGCGTTCACGTTATTATAGTTACGCGTTTTCACGTTACATCTTTACCAAAATCTAATATCTAAAATCTAAATATAAGGTCAATCGAGAATATTCTGGCGAGACAGTTATCAATATAACTCATTCTGGCTGTACTATATAATTAATTTGTTATAAATTTTATGATTAAAGCAACCAAAACCAAATAAGGGAGAATATAGTCAAAAACTATTAATGGGTAAACGATTTTCAAATAACTCATTGGTTCCCAATGGTTTCAAATTCGTGTATTTACAAACACTCTAGATAGCAATGGTTTACCAAAGTGACTAATATAAGATGTGGACTATGTATTATTTATATGGCAAGATAACAGGGCGTCTTATTTCTATGCATTTCTATCAATATTGTGGGGCATTTTACTTCAGCTCTGAAAAATTTAGTACAAGAAGAAAAAAACACTGAACCCGAAATCCTTCATATCATTTTCTCGTGAGTTGTTTCTAAACATTTTAAATTTATTTTATAGAATTTTAATGCATCGCGCCTCGGTGCCCCGGGTCTCTGATATTGTTAGCATGCATTCTCTGATTATTGGGCAATCAATGCTAATGCCGTAATTTGACTCGAGTGCTTTACTGAGAAATGATACAAATCTTTTATAAAACATAGCTTTATTTCCATTCCATTGTTCTGTTAACTCTTATGGGGTAACTTTCATGAACTTTGACGCTCAGTGTAAACACAGCATATGCATCATCACAGGTATAAAATTTCAATCCATATTTTTCGAGTCTTATCACTATAGAGTTAATCCTACTATTGTATTCGGTTTTTTCACTAAAACCCGTACTTTCCAGAGAAGTACTTGTGGTGCCATCTTCTTGAAGAATGTTAAACTCGATATTAGCATAACGTTTTCAATATTGTAGAGTTTGCGGTTGAAGAAGATTCTTCGTGCTTTGATTGGTTTCCTTACTGCAGAGACTATTCAAGAGCACCTGAAAAGAATCTAGGAGGGTCTTCCTTGGCGGTTTAGGTAGATATAACTAAAAGCGTCGGACTTAATTTAATAAAGTTGGGGAATAAACTCATTTCTTATGACAATATTTGTGGTTTCTCAGTCTTTAGAGCCAAAAAAGGTATCTGTTTCGCTCTGTTTAACATTCATTCTGCTTTCATAATTCAACATACAATACTAGCCAACACGAGAACACTGTTTTAATATACCAAATAAAAATCCATCTAGACATGTGGTGTATAAACGTTTGAAGACTTACCTTGAAATTCCTGTGATATTACATCTAAAAGGAAAGCAAATCTTTAGTTTTATGTAAGGGAATGAATGCTAATGGTTTTAAGATATTAGTCCTTGGATGTCATGGAAAGAGGTATTATGTACACATTGCACTCTACTCAACTTGAGGCTATCAGGTAGTCAAAATATACTCAACACTGACTGAGAGGAAGGTAACGAAAGATCTACCTGAGATTAAGAAGCGATAAATAGGCGATAAATAATACTAATCGCACAGTTTGATAAGTATATTGGTATGGTAAATTATTATAATTTCTGTGCCATTAAGACTTCATAATTGCCATATAATGCATAAGAATAACACCAAGTGGCTCTTATTGAGTATAAATGCCTGCTAGAAGCAGTATTTTAATTTCGTACATTGTTCTTCCAAGTGTTTCCAAGTCACGTACTAGAATGATTTATTACTGGCTTTATCTAAGGAAATTAAACGTAAAAGCGCTCGACTATAACTTCATGTAAGTTATGAAATCGTATATTATCAAATGCAGGATGCAAAATGGCTTAGAGACTTGCTGAAGATACACTACTGATGTTACTTGTTGTTGATGTTATTCAAGGTAATGGAGTTCTCATTAAGTTGTACAGAGTCGACCAAAAGTATTTCAGTGGTACAAAAAGCCAAGTTCTTACTAAATTAAGTAAAGATGTACAAGTTAACTTACCATTACAAAGTAAAAGAAGCTTTATAGCTATTAAAACCACCTTATTGATGGTGAGCTTCATGGTTGGTAGGATGTTCTCACGGTGGCACTACATCTAAAGACTGGAGCCAATAGCTGGTTGACCGCTGTTGTATTGACAGAGAAGTGCACTGGAGCAAGCACTGTAGCGTTTCAATTGTCTTTCGTGAGGTATTGATATTACCATTTGACAGCAGCATAACGATAGTGTTTTGATTCAGCCATAGTAGGAAGAGCGGAAGGGTCAATCACACCACTAATGCCTGTATATGGATTTTAATGTTGACTCTTTCTTCTTGATTTGCATGCGACCACTTTGGCGTCAAATTGAGAATCCAAGACCATGACCTCAAATCTCGGGATAGACACTTGGTCCATCAAACAATGAACACCTAAGGAGCCGATTTCAAATTACCGCGCATTAAATGTGTCAAAGATAACACCTTAAGGACTAGTGCTTAATCAAAACCACGAGAAAAGACCCTACGATTGGTAAATTAACAAAAGACAATTTCACTGATCATAACATTAAAAACACTGCTTTAGTATATTGAGTTAGTGTTTCTTTTCCTTTTTTTCTTTCTTTCTTTCTTTCGTACTTTCTTTCTTTCTTTCTCTTGATCATAAGGGGGTAAATGGTTTCTTGGAAATGTAACGAAGTGAAACACCATCAGTTGGGGAGCAACTATGGGTCAGACTGGACTCTATAGCCCACAGCAACAAGCATTGAAGTTAAGACGTCTTGCACGCTAAGACAACAAAGCACTGAGAGGTTAGAGGCCTTGTAAATATTACGAAAAATTCACCATCAAACATAATCGCTTTTACAAAGTAGAAGAACGCCTTGACATTTTGCATAAAATATGGCACGCCAGAATGAAAAAGACTGTGCGTTACATATCAAACATATTTATTTTATAGTCTAGTCACAAAAAGTGCAAACACCATTACCATAACAAAAACGTCTAAGAGGATTTTTATACTTAAGACAACTCTTCTAAAAATGACATTGATATAAAACCATTAACTTGTACCATTGAAAATGCTTCTGAATGTCACTTCTTGTACGATATCTAAGTTGCATCATCATTTTCTGATTAAAGATTCAAGAAAGGAATTCTAAAAAGATGTTTGTGGGTGCTTGAACTATAACACTCATTTAGGAATAAATATCAGATGTTTTATGCTTTATGTGACCTGTACTAAAAATATTATTGATGGAAGACTTTTTATTTCCATTAAACCACTTCCGGGCTACAGACATGCATTGTACTGCATCATAAAACCCCATCAATACCTGCATTTTCGATCTTTTGTAAAAGAACGCACGGGTCGCGGTGTTCTGAATGTATTCAGTTTTCGTTTAGTAGTAAGAGGAAATGACGAATCGGCCAAATGCTTTTTGGAAGGAGTTTGTAAACCAAGTTTAATTCGTGGAGGTGTGTGCGGCTCTATGAAGTCCCACACGTGTGGATCTGATACTTTGAATCTTAGAAAACTGGAAAGATGTTGGTTACCTGTGTTAACGAAATCAATTATAAGTACGCCATTATTTATCAATTTTCTTTGGAAACTTAGTAAAATAATGTACCTGCATTGGTAGCAAAGTCAATGGGATAAATACCATCATCATTGCAAATGCTGGGATCTGCGCCTGTAATAAAGTGTACAACACAGAGAAAGTATATCAACCTCCTACCACACACACACAAAAAGTTTGATCATTTGCAGCTACATAATGTATACTGATTAAAATTGTCTTTAGTTGAGTGAAGCAGTAAAATACTGATGACATCTTAAATGGCACCGTGAAGACAGACTTCCATTCATGAAAACCAGAGAAACAACACCCATTTCCTACTAAACCACTAGTGGTTTTACATGAGGTTTGATTGTTCTTGGTTATGGGTGTGGACATTTTGCTTGTTCCTCTAAAAGTGCCCGCGCCTATATATATGTTTTAACAACATCCTGCACCCACTAGAGAAAGCATGCATAAAATCCGTGGAATGTAAAACAATTTACATCTTTCTCTAGCATATACTAGACGCAGCAGTGTTGTTGTTATTTTGCTACAACTGTACATTCTTTCTTAAATAGTGTATTCTGTTTTCCAGCCAATACAATAACATACCATGGTATATCAAGAAGCGAATAAGGCGTTCCTTGTCATACGAGGCGGCGATGCATAGAGGCGTATTTCCCAGCCAGTTTCTAGAATTTATATCACACCCTGCATACCAAAAATACACATCCATTCAGTTATGAGATGCGAAGATTACAACGTCGTGATGAAAACACGCGATATAGTATTACTTGCTGCAAAGGAAGAAAAGTTGTTGCATAATAATAATAATAAGTGCGCAAAGTTGCATCCGTATGTCGCAACATTTAATATCCAACTTACCCGCTTGAAGAAGAGTTGTCAATACTCTAAAGTTATCTTTACTGCTTAGGTTTGCACAAGCAAACGTTGCGATGTGAAGTGGCCCATCCTGACAAAATGTCTGACACTTGATATCAGCTCCTGTATCATTTTAAAAACGAAACATCGTAATCTTTTTTCAACCAGTAACGCTGACATTGTATTTTCATTCTTTCTTTTCATCTTACTTTCTTGCTTTTACTGTGCGTTAGTTGGGTGCTAGAATACCACATCTACAATCATTGCCAAAATTAGTTGGCACGATGTATATTTAACGGATATTTTTAAAATTGTATACTTTGTGGCTATACTTTTGGACCCCTCTCCCCCCTGTGCAATGTTGCTGCTAGCTAAAAGGTATTTCGGACTGATTGCCAAGTGGTAGGTGTCGGGATTTTCACAGCAACATTGTACAGGGGGGAGGGGGAGCCAATTCCATTACCGTCCACTGTGCGCACGCACTCCGACAAAATCGTGCCAACAATTCTGGCAAGGATTGTAGGTTGCATATATTATAATAAAAGAATGCTTACCATGTTTTAACATGTAGTCTACTAGTTCTTTGCTTCCACTCATACAAGCACACTGAATAAACCAAAAAAATGGCATTGTGCATATTAAACGCGTCCTATAATCAGTTGTAACATTTAAAAATTAACTGTTTTAAAAAATGATCAAATATCCAACATAATGTAACATATATTTTTCAATGAACAAAGACTTTCAAGTCCACAAGTGATGAGCAATGAAGCTAGGGATTCTCTTTTTGTTCATTTTATTGTACAAGTATTTTTGGATGGGAAGGGGCTAATCTCTCATCTCTAGCATATCAAACCCTTAGCAACTTTGGGTTGCAGCCCTAGGTTACTGCATTTACCCATGAAGTAGCCTGCATTGCTGGCGGTCTGTGGTTCTTGGGCGGAGGAAAACTGAACCGCCAGCAACACAGGCTACCCATGAAGCTGCCAGTATATGGCAGAGGAAGCACATCCCACTTCCACTTGCTAATCTGTAACATACCAAAAATGGGGTTAGTCCAGCACTTGAATTAGATTGTCTTGAGTTCAGGTCTATGCTAGTTTCTTCTAATGCAGATATCACATTTTTGAAAAAATGAGGCTCTCCACAATTCTAAAGAAAAAAAAAAGCCAACATTTTCTAATTAGAAATATTAAACAAATGATATTGCCTTATTTACAAGAAATGTTACCTTAATCATATTACAAATATCAGTAACTGAATAGTTTTTCATCTTTTTCTGGCAGGACATGGAAGCATCACCTAATTAAAAAAGAATTTAAAATGATCAGCCTCTTGGTTATAAACAAAATTCAATGAGTGGTTACATTAACTGCTGGTGAAAGCAAACTGATAAGCTGCAACATGTCTAGAGCAAATTGCAGACACATATGACCATGTAAAACTGATTCACAAAATTTAGACAGTTATGATGTATATAATGCATCTATGGCAAAGAATATTATGTTTTGATACAGTGTATGGGACGTGGATGTGGCACCTTTCTTGCACAGCAGCAAGAAGCCAGGCTTTTACCAAATCATAAGTGTGTCTATTTAAAAAAGTGAAGGAGACCTTCATGTAGAATACTGTCTTGTGCAGTCCCTACCTTTAGTTGGCATATTTCTGACTTTGTGTTTTCTGTACTTGTAAATTGAAACCATTATCAGCAGAATTACAATCCAGTTGGCCATTATTGTTTTCACAGCCAGAGAAAATAAACATCTCCATCCAGGAAAAAAGAAAACATGATGTATCAAGTCATTAAACAACTGTCCAGAGTGTTTTATTTTACCAAGCACTGAGAATAAATTTTGATAAATGCTGTCCACCAGGGGTTGAAAGTTATATAAAAACTTTAAACAAGGCTTTTCCAGTAAATCATAAAGTACAAAAACTACTTCCATTTACAAGAGCTTGATCCACTATATAGGTATTTCTGAAAGCAGAAGTAATGATGGAAATAAATCAAACACAATACATAGAAATCGGACACTTGGAAGAAAATGAAAAGGAATCAGAAAGAAGAAATAAAGAAGAAATCTAAAGAAGAAAAGGTGGGGAAGTAAAAGTGTTAAGAGAAAAATACAAGAATAAAAGGGAAGGGAGTAGAGGAGTGGAAAACAGAGCAGAGCAGAGGAGACTTGTGAGAGAAATTTTATACCTTTACATGTATCCCTCGTACCGATAGTCATCGTAGTGCCTGTTGTTTCTGGTCTTTCTGGCAAAGAAAAGCATCAGAATTGATTGGACAATTTCTTAAAAAAGGCAATAATACTAATCTCTCAAAAAAGAAAAAAAGAAAAAAGAAGAAGAAGAAGAAGAAAAAAAAAAAGAAATATGAAAACCGTTGTCACCACACTTTAGTCCGTAAGTGTGCGGTTGCAACTAGTTTATAGTTGCGAAGTCAAAATACCAGAAATAATGACTCGCTTTGTCCTATATACATTAAGCATTTCCGTAAGCCATAAAACAACCGACCTTTTCAACATTTTGAGCCAAAAATGACGAATTTTTAGAGAGCCGATATCCAGATATGTAAGTTGTTTACTGCTCGACAGCTCAAACACTGAATTAATGAATAACTTGTTTCTTTGTGACGAACCAACGCGCGCGCGCGTCCAAACTTTCCCGCCAATCGTAATTTATCCCGTTCAGGGAGGGGAAGGGAGGAGAATTTCTTGTCTCCACAAAAAATTTCGGTATAAAGCAAAAATATTCAAAAGTTTATAACTACTACTATATCTCAAGGCCAATAATAAGACATAAATGCATAAACAGAGTTAAGTACTGTACTATTGCAAATAAGGATTTTTTTCGTCAGTTCCACAGTCATTTCCAATCCCTACCCCTCTTAGGAATATGGAATGATGTAGCCTGGCCTTTATCAGTTTACAAGATGGCGGAAATGATGGGTCACAGCATGTTCGAATAAAGAATAAAGAAGGTCGAATAATTTTTAGACGTCAACGGTTTAGATGTTTTATTACAAAGGAATGTATAAGTATTATATTTTAACTTTAAGATTATAAAGCTACAATGGAAACAGATCAAGACAAAGGCCAGGTATTTTACGCATATCGTTTTGTTGACAGCAGTTCTTTGCTTGCTACAAAGTCGACTGTTTGATCTCTCGTATTCTAGACGGATGAAAGACAACAGTGGAAACTCGATAAAGACTCTGAACTCAGGATAGAGATTGCTGACGATAGTAAAGGTGTTATCCTAATGGTGAGGCATTGGTGATTGCTTGAAGTTATTAAGTTATATTAAAAAAGCAACTTAAAGAAACATCCCTTTCAAAAATGGATGGTTTAATTGCAGATATCTAGTCAATATGTTTTTATAAGTTCTTGTTATAGTATCCAATTCATAAAATGAATACGCCTTTCATATTGCTTAATTAGATTTAAGGATTTATTCTTCATAATATATTCCAGCACCTGCCTCAAAATAAGTACATGGACTAGTAAGGTCTCATTTACTAGTAGTTCTTTATAAGTAACACCATGAGCCCTTCCTCTCTCCCCTCCCCTTAAGAGCAGGCCACGCAGGCTACTAATCACATAGGCCAACGTACCTTATTGCTGGAATGTCTTCATATAAATGAAAAAGGGCTGATGGTACATTTATAACAGCCTTATCTGAGAAGACGAGAAGGTCTAAACCATTAATAATATAGATGTACATGTAATTACCAAGGTAGCACCTTCTCCTCGATTATCTGAAGACCCTGAGTGTTACAGTGTCAAACCTCTTTCTCCTGCACGAAAGACTGACACCCAATCAACTAAGCCAACCAAGTCAACCAGACAGTTGTTTTTGTTAGCATAAACACAAATTAGTTGAGAAATGCCTTTGTTTTCATTAGCTGTTGTCAGGACAAGCTGAAGTCTTTGGAACAGAATTAGTCAAGAACAAAAAGTTTTCTTTTCAAGCTGGATCAAAGTTTGCAGTGTTTACATGGCAAGGCTGCTCAATAGAAATATCCTATTTTGTTAGTTTTTGTCTGACATAAAAATATATGTATATCAGAAGTGCATGGAAAACTGAAAACACATACATGTACAGTAAGCACTTGAACATATTTACAGACCTGGGCCCAGTTGTTCGAAAGACGATTAGCATTAACCAAGGATTAAATCTAAAGAAAACCATTCATTTAACCCAGGATTAGCATTAATCACTCTTCGAACAACCAGGCACTGTATTAGACACCTAATAGCCCTTTTTTCTCGTGATAGGCCATTGACAGGCCATAACAAAGCATTCTCTTTGAGTTTTCATTTCTTAGTTAATTTTTTCTATTTTGACAGTCTTATTGAGATTTGCTCTTGTTTGAACTAAAATACATTTTTTTTTGCTGTTGTTTGAACTTCTGGCCAGCCAACATTTATTAGCTTTGTTTTGAAGCAAGGTTAGCTATGAAATTCAAATGCACAGGTCTACTTGAGAAAAATGGGCTTTATTTTGCTAGGGTTCAAACTGCTGACTCCCTTTAAATTGTTGTCTACCATGTTTATGAGCCAGAGAATATTCTATTGAAAACTTTAAACTGATCATAAAAATCCCTAAGCTGGCAAAATGCATAGTTTCTTTAACTACATGATTACATCATGGGTGTTGTAGAGGTGGCCTACATCTCCAAGGAAACCCCAATGGTCATGTACCTTAATCTACACATGGCTTTAGAACAGATGAGAGAGAAAGCTGATAAGCCAGAGGAACCAGAACTAGGACCAAGGGTATGCAGACGTCTTTGCTTAGTGTTGATATTCTTAAATATAAATTTTGGGTGTGGTGTTACAACTGTACTGTATCTCTTATTTGTACTGTGTTTCACATGCGCTGTGTCTACACATGCAGCAAATATTATTGCAATATTGACCTGTAGATAAAAAGACAATTCTAAGGACTAAATATTACAAATACTGTATCATGTCTCATCAGATATTCATCATTCTATCAAAATCAGTTTTTTTAAGTTGTTGCTTTTGCTGGCTCTAAAGCTGTGTGCAAATCACATTTCATGTGAAAAACTACTTAGTCTTTACAATATGTCTTTTCACCTGGACAACATTAATGAGATTGAATATATGTACAGTACATGTATGTATTATGTACATCACCTCCTCCAACAGATGTTTTTGGATTTCCTATATGGTTATAGAGGGGGACATGGGGGTTTGCGGATCAGCGGATTGAGCCTTCTTTTACGTGCGGATTCTCAGATAATGATATTTTTAAGAACGGATTTGCGGATTCATCCACAATGGTCAGAATCACGTATTCGAAGAAATGATCCAATGAAAACTATGATTTATATGGCCATGCTACTTGCGGACATGTGTAACACGTACTTCGCGTCAGAGAAATCGCTTTCTTTAACAATATTCCATTGCGGAACAAATTTTATATCAAAGCATCGCATGCAAATGTATAAATAAGCATTTGTTGTAACATTCTTTTAGAATAATTATAGTAGTTTTGAAGTGCGTTTATGACCGAAATTACACATGCGGATTTTAATCAATTTCCCAAGCGGATTTGCGGTTTCAAACGATTTTTCTTGCGGATTTTGGCAACCCCCCACGTCTCCCTCGTTATAGAACCAACAGATATTCTTACATGTATGTAATAATTGAAATACACAAATTAGATGAAAGAGGAAATAACTCCACTTTAAAGAAAAAGTCTGAAAAAGTCTGAGCCCCAGGTCCTCCTTCTCTGATTTCCTTATACATCAGGAAAATAATTTGCATACTATAAGTCTAAATGGTAAAAAATGGTGTTTACCTTCTAATGTTTTGCACTATGTACATGTAATAATTATGATAATAGTAACCTGTGTTTTACTCTTCAGGTAATGGTAGTAGGCCCTACTGATGTTGGTAAATCAACTGTGTGTCAGCTTTTGCTAAACTATGCTGTTAGGATGGGTAGACGACCAGTCTATGTAGACCTGGATGTAGGCCAGGTATGTATTGTTACATTGATACATTACCACATTGTTCAAATTCATAATAAATTTATAACTGTCTTACATTACATAATGATAATGATTATTTCTGCAGGGTATTGTGGGTGTGCCTGGTTCAATAGGTAGGTTTTCTGTACTTATGATACATTGTGCTTTCTATGTAGTATATAAAAAACGCGAGGACATGTTATTTAAGGAATATAAAACACACACGCACATAAGCAATCGTTTTATATTGCTTTTATAAAATATTTTCGACATTTTTTGAGTGAGCCATGTCTCTGTCCTCTGATATAAACATGGTAGCCAGCCAATCAGAGCGTGCGTTATATCTCAAATATTTTATAATGGTGTATAAAGATTCAAGCAAATGGTGGGGATCTTTAGATCCAATATAACATGTCCTCCTTCAGTTCTTTATATTACTTATCAAATGTCTGGCTGTTACATATATCATATTGGACCAGACTTTTTTCCAGCTAGATTATTTTTTGATAAGAAAATTGAGATTATATTGAATAGTTTTTTATATGACGCATTCATTTATTAGGCTTTATATGCAAATCATTTTCTTGACGTCTGAACAAAGTTTTACATTTTCATACAAACTTCCTTACTTTGTCCATGTTTACATGTATATCAAAATAGGAGCTTTACTGATAGAAAGACCTGCAGATATAGAAGAAGGTATGTATCATGTGTTTACAAAGTAATGTGTGACTGGTACAGTGTCAAATATCTAGCCATACTACATATTAATAGATACATGTATTGTTTAGAAGGCATCAATCTTTGGGTTTCCTGTGGTAAAAACCAGTTTGAACCAGTAGTGGGAGAGGACCACGAGGAGCTCAAAGTGGACGAGTAGTATGAGAGTTTTAGTGTGAGAGAGCATAGCAGTTTAACATCAAAACATGTATGTACAGTACAGTACAATTTCACATAGTTTATATGATATTAAAATAGTATAGAGAATTAAAACTTAAAGGATATTTCTTTCATTACTCCTTTAGGATTCTCCTTACAAGCACCTTTGGTTTATTGTTTTGGGCATACTTCACCTGCCCCCAATGAAAAACTTTACAACAAGCTATCTTCTACTATTGCTGATGTAGTCTTTAAAAGATTTGATAAAAACAAGAAAGGTGATCATTACAAGTACTTTAAGAATTCATGCTTGCTATTGTACAAGATATATTTGTAGCTGCAGTTTAATAACCACTTTTGACATTTTGGTTTAATATGCCCTCCCCCCTCCACCTATCCCCACCTTTCCTCCCTCCCTCCTCACTTTCTCCTTTCCTCTCTTCCTGCTTTCCTCTTCTCTCCCATTTCTATTCATCGCCTCTCCTTTCCTCCCCTCTTTCCTCTCCTTCCCTCTTTCCTCTCCTCCTTTCTCTCCTCTACTTTCCTTTCCTCTATGTAGTATACATGTACCTCTCCTCCCTTCTCTCTTCTTCTGTTCTGTTCTCCTCTCCTTTTCTTTCATCTTCTCTCCTTTCTCCTCCCGTCTCCCCTCTCCCCCTCTGCTCTCAGACTCCCCTCCTTTCCTCAATGTAGTTTTTCCTTTCTTTCTCCTCTTACTTCCTTGTGTCTCCTTTCCACTCTTGCAACTATATAATGCAGTCAGAAATAAACTCCATTAAAATGAAAGAGTAAAGAGTACTCTTTGTTTTCTGCAGAGCCTTATCTCAGATCAACAGGAATATATAAAATTGATTATTACATTCCACCTGACTTATTTTGAATATTCCTCATAGCACAGACCAGTGGATGTGTTATAAACACATGTGGATGGGTAACAGGGCTGGGTTATAGAATATTGGTCCATGCAGCTAAGGAGTTCAAAGGTGAGTTGATGGAAAGACATGACGTGCGGAGATCAGTCAAGCATACATGTACCAATTTTGTGCAACTTGAGTAATCCAAACTCTGTGCTACCTTTGCTGATACTTATGGTCATATACCAATAACGTGGAAAGGATTATTCATTGTGCATGATAAATAATAAGGATACTTATTTATTTGTCTCATGATGTGCTCCATTTTGCTTTTATCCTAGTAAATGTTATAGTTGTACTGGATCAAGAGAGATTGTACAATGACCTCAAGAAACAATTTGGTGAGCATGTCCAGATTGTACATCTTCCCAAGTCTGGAGGGGTAAGCGTACACATCTTTAATAACTTGTACAATTCATGTAAGTTCCTAATATGCTGATTTTCCATATTGTATATCATGCTGCTCATTAGCTATCATTAGCCATCATTAGCCACTAGCTGCCTTCATCTGACCTGCCCACTCAAATAAATGACACTGATTAGCAATGCATGTCTTTTTGCCTGCACCTACACTATAATAAAAATAATATGTTGTGTCACTAGTCTGCCGGTGTTAGAACACATTTTGTGATACTGTAATAAGGTAAAACCATTTTTAGTGACAACACAATTAAGCAATATTTTTGGCAATTCTTCAAAATTGCTTAATTTTGTACTTGCTAAATTGAAGGGTTCAATGTGAAAATGGCCTAAGTGACTTTTTTGATGATTTTTTTTTCAGTGGCATAAAATGGTGTATTATAAACTTTCTTATGCTGGAAAATTAATCTCAGGTCATCCATCAAAAAGTCACTTTTAAAAGTCATTTTCACAGGGAACCCTTCAATTAGTATTCTTGAGTATTCTTAGTCAATTGCAGTAAAAATCATCATTTTCCCCCTGAAAGTCTCTTAACTATCTAGCCAGGAAATCTTAAAGAAATTGCTAAATTTAGTAGTCACTTAAAATAGTAACCTTAATGAGGTACATGTAAGAGGGATTTTCATAGATCCAATGGATCAATGGGATATATTCATGATTGTGCTTTATGTAAATTGTGTGTGTAGGTGGTGGTTAGAAGTCAAGAAGCTAGACGCAACACCAGAGATGACCGTGTAAGAAGTTATTTCTATGGACAGCAGGGCAATCTTTATCCTCACTCTTTTGAAGTCAAGCTTGCTGATGTTAAAATCTTTAAAATCGGAGGTTTGTCAAAAAAAATTTGGATTCCCTTAAACTCACCAATTTTAAACTACTAAAGAGTCTCAATGACTATTTTTATTCATTTATTATTTATCACTGAGAAATATATACAGTTATATTAATTTTGATGAACAGATACTATTTTCTGTTTCAGCTCCCATTATTCCTGACTCATGTTTGCCTCTTGGAATGGCCCAGAGTGATAATGAAACCAAACTGGTATCTGTAGTACCAAGTATGTGTGTTTTTTGTATGTTCTGTAGTACATGTCCTTGGGAAACCAGGAGTAATACTCTGTCCCTTGTTTCTCACTCCCAGAACTGTCATTCACTTCTTCATTCATTGTCCATTTACTAATTCATTTATCCATCCATCCATTCACCCATCCCCTTTTATTAATTCAATGTCCAATATTGATGATTGATAAATGGATAATTTCTCCTGCATCAATAAACCCATCAATCATTATCTGTTTGTCCTGTGTTTGTTAATTTTTGGTCTTTGTCCTCATTTTAGGTCATGATTTGAAACACAGTGTTTTAGCCGTGAGTGCAGCAGAGTCTCTTCAAGAAGACCTAGTGACAACAAACATAGTGGGATTTCTTGTAGTGTAAGTAAAACAAGTGTGTTGGGTATTCTGTAGTGTAGCAAACTGCTTCTAAGCCAACCTAAATTCTTTGAGATTTATTAGAATTTGAATGCATATTATAATTATTATAAGCAATATAAAATGGGCGCACGTCTCTGTACTGTGATATAAACATGGCATGTTCAAGTGTTTTTCTTGCTTTTTGAGTGCTCTACATCTTCCAGAGTGCTATATCATAGAACAGAGATGTAATCGTTTTATATTGCTTTTATAAGTAATGTATAAAGAACGAGAGAGCGTGTTATATCGGTGGATAAAGATCCGAGCCGAAGGCGAGGATCTTTAGACCCGATATAACACGCTCTCGAGTTCTTTATATTACTTATCAAACGTCTAGTTGTCAATTATCATATTGGACCAGAATTTTCCAAGTTTGACTACTTTTGGCTTAGAAAATCCAAGTTAAAGTTTATGCAAATGAACAAAAATCTTTATCCGATATAAAGATCTACGTTACGGTAGTGATTTACATTGTGTTTTCTAATGAATTATTAATGAGTTTGATAAATATTTTTAACGTTTTTGTGCAAGCCAGGTCTCTGTCCTCTGATGTAAGCATGGTATTATATCTCAACATATTATAACTGTAGAAAGAGAAGTTTTTGTACATGCATGTATGTGTGTGAAATAGTCAGCCATGCAACAAGTGGTGTTATTGCTATGTCTGCACCACATTCCTGCCAGGAATATGCCTCAAAGTGCCACAACTGCATCCTTTTCACATATATGAAAACTGCTGTCAGTGGTAAAACTACTTTTAATTATTTACATTACATTGCTTGACTGTGTTTTTATCATCAGGAATAATATCGATCTTGATCGACAAGTCATGGTAGTACTATCACCAGCACCGAGACCTTTACCAAGAAAGTTCCTCATACAGAGTGAAGTTAGGTTCATGGACTTTAAGTAGTAGTTAGATGTCGTTAAATGGGCCAACTCTGTGGAACTTTACACAAAACAGCTGGCTTCTGGCAGTCAGTTCTCACCCAGTGTCTGACAGCATCAAACAGGTCAACTCTGTAGAAGTGGATGACAAAACAGGCACCATTTTTCAGTCAACACTCAAGACAACTTTCATTCCTTTGTCTTGCATCAGGAAAGTAATAATTTTCCATTTTCATACCATTATTTCAAGTAAGAACTTTTCTTTATAGCTATAGTAACTCATACATTTAACAATCTATAGCTTTAAACTTTTTCAAATCACAATTATTTTTTCTATATTAGCTTGATAGCAAATATTGTATTGATAACTGTAGGTTACATGGTCAAATTTATTTCTCACATTGCTGATCCAAGTAACCAATTTCAAGGTACGCATTGCATACGTTCACAAACAATGCAGTTATCCACAAGATAGCTTAAGAATAAAATACACAAAGCTGAGTTTTTGCATTTTATTTCTTCTATGCAACACACTACATGTACACGTTTATTTACTGCACTTACAAATGTAGCAATAGACCTTTTCCATTTCCAAACTCTGGTTCTAATGGAGTCTTGATACATATACATCTTTTGTGTCCATTATTCATAATATCTATGCATTGGAGCGAATTTTAGAAAAGTTTATTGCTGAATGAACATACGTACATGTATTGTATGTACATGTACATATGTTAGGTTTCGTGAGACAACAATGCAAGAAATTATTTAGTTCAGAAAACATTTTTAATCAAAAATAAATCTTTCTGTATACCACAGGTAACTACATACAATGTTCACATTGCTCCCCTCCCTTAACCTCCCTGAATAGGTGTCTTCAAGCAAATACTTTTACTATTAATACTAATATCAATAATGAATGACTGACTGTTCAAAGCAACACCTATTTAGAAGATTGCCATAATAAAAAGAATGCACTCTTCCTCTATTACATGTAATATAATTGAAATTACAAGTGAATTTGCTAACTCTTTTTTTATGTTAGACTACAATGTAGATTAAGAATTTGCTGTTCGTTCAAGTGTTTTGCAAGCTTCTTTAAGTTTTCCTACAAGATCCTAAAATATAGAGGACAAAGAAAGTCAGTAAGAGTAAAACAGTTTGGTTGCTATAGCCTTCAGAACCCCATTAGCAACCTAGCAGTCTTGGCTGCTACACAGGCCAACAAACATTATGGACAGAAACACACATGTATAATGTAGTGAGACACTGGTAGAGTGATGGACTAAATAAGGAATGAAAGGCAAAATTCAATGATGGAGAACTGCATTGACCATGTTACTATGACTACATACACGTACATTGTAGATGCACTGTTCTATAAATCATTGTTATATGAAAAGCTGGGGAGTCAAAAATAATATGATTGAAAGAACACGTATATTCAAATTGTTTTGCAGCATGCACAATATATGTAGCTTATACACTTGGCATCCAAAGAGCGAAACAAAATGACATACAATGACATAATTTTGATTTACCTAAATTCGCAATTTTGGCAAATGTGGACTTGCTAATAGTCATACCATACGTTTTTTCTTGTTGTACTGGATTTCCAGGCAATTCTTCAGTCTTTCTGTGCACCATTTCAAATAATTTGTTGAGAAATCTGATTTTGCCTTATCAGATTTCTCAATTATCCAAAATAGTGTGCAGGGGACAGAAGGACCAAAGAATTGGAAATTTATTCAAAACAACAAAAACAAGTTATGATGATATGCAAAAAGGTACATTAATTTATTTACCTGAAGCTGTTCCATAGAACAAGAGAACTGTACATCTTTACCAGCTACAGAACCACTTTCCTACAATTCATAATGACAATTCATACATCAAATTACGCATTTGAGGAATTTGCATTTTTCCTTTCTGCAAACTGTGTTGTGTAGTATGGTATGTAGTATGCCCTGTAAGTGTTGAACTGAGTTCTTGGGTTGGAAAAGGAAATTACCCTATCCACTCTAACTCTTGTGGAAAAACGTACCTCTGTTTTCAGTGTTATCAGATACATAGGATTGTTGACTTTGTCCATGTGGTTATTCTGTAAGACAAACGAAGAAGTTGAGATCAGGTGACCAGTATTATGGTCCATAGGTTTTCCACCTTTATAGAAATCTTTCAATCTGTAAATGCATTAATGACTCCACATACCTTAATGTAATAATCCAATCTCCAATCAACATCTACAACATGTGGATGAGAACTACCAGTACTGAAATCCACAATTAAATGATAAAAAGATAAGCTTATTATACCAGCAATACCAAAACAAATAATTCTAATATTGGTAGTTCTAAATTGTTAGAACTGTTCATGAGCTTGGAATGAATGAATGATTCATACTTGTACCTGCTAAGCATAGCCTCTATTTCTTGTTTCTGCTCCTAATTTTCCAAAAAGGGGAGAAAATTATATCTTTAATTTCTTATTTTCTTCAATGCTAGACTGATGTCATTGATGTAATTGGCCCTTTGCAGGACCTGGCTATGTAACAACATCGAGATATGGTCAACATAATCAGAAAGAGCATCATTTACTTAGTGTTTATGCTGAGCTCGAGCCTTTTTTGGCATATTGAAGTAGATTTATGATTTTTTGAATTTGTTTTACAACCCATGCCAGGTCAAGCAATGCCAGTCAGCTTTACATTCCTTTAAAAAAATCATCCATTTTGTGATCAGAGCTGATATTTCTGTGTTTTGTGTCACCAAGGGCAAGGTCCTGCAAAGGGCTTATTCAATTGCTCTAATTCTTTACCTGGTAAATTTTGATAAAGTACTCAATTCTATCTGTCCCCCATTTACAATCTTCTAGGGTAGAGCTGTAAATAATACAAAGTACACATATATAATCGAAGTCAATGTATTGTGTACAACTATATACCACTATTTGTAAGCAACCAGTATCAACAATACTGCCATTATTTGTGTTCCTATATGCTCAGTGTTGGCCTTGAAATTATGCAGGAAATATATTCTTTAGAACTTTGGTAACAGCCCATGAAAAGGTAAGGAATATGCATAAATGAGCTAATTAAGTAAATACTTCAGAATTCCACTGGTCTGGTTTTTGCTCAGTTTTTAATCATGTGTAATCAAGGCTAAGACTTAAAACTTTTGTATTCTTTTTTAATGTTGGGTTTATAGTAGCTGCAGCTTTTCCATCAACACCTAGAATGTTCATCATAATCATCAACATCAATGGGGCCATTTATAAGACACAATAGGACATGCCTTATGTAAGGTGTGCCTTATGTAAGGCATGAATCTTTCTGTGTAAACAGCACTTTCAGTCTAAGATGTACCTTTAGATGCACCTTATTCAAGCCTTATCAAGGAACATCTCGGAACACTGTCCATCAATAAACAAAGGTGCATCTGAAACTAAAAGTACTGTTTATATGGAGAGATTTGTGCCTTATATAAGGCACACCTTACGTAAGGTGCATCCTATTTGTATATGTAATAGGACTCCATGCTGTCCAATTTGAAAATAATTGGACGAAGAAAATTCCGAGGACTGCCAAAATTGGACGAGGCCACAGGCCGAGTCCAATTTGGCAGTCAGAGGAATTTTTTGAGTTCAGTTTTTTCAAATTGGACAAGCATTGAGTCCTGTTACTTATTAATTATATAGTTGCCTCTAAATCCAATATTATGAGCACTTATCTCTATTTTTTGGTAAATTGTCCAATTTCAAGTGTCCAATTTAAGAAAAATTGGACAGTCAACCAAAATTAAAGAAAAATCTATCTGTTGGCAATATGTGATTTAGAGGCAGCTATATAATTAGGTCTTATATTGGCCCTATTATTACTGTACCTAATAGTGGCATTGTCACTATCTGTTTTCACTGTCTCCAAAACAAGTGTCACTAAACCAGTATACATCTGCTTCAATGATGCAGCATCAACTTTTGATAAATCATCACTTTCTGAAAGAATTAGTTCAATAATATTCATTAACGAACTTGAAATTATTCATTCACAGAAGAGAGAAATTTTCTATTGGTACCCCTCCCCCTCCAAACGGGATCTAGGAACCATGAGTCAAAACCCAGCAAAGACAGGTCCCATTTCCGAGCACTGAGCCTAGGCAATGCTTTATAGTATAGTGTATTGAATCAAAACGACTGATGCCACGATCAAGCAGTCAAATATAAGTTAATACATAACACTGTATATAAAGCTTAGTTGTACCTGTGAGGGAAGACTCATCTTTATGCTTGAGAAGTATGTCAAAAACTAGTTCAACAAGAACTCTAAAACTACGATCTCCAGCTCTAGACGACTCTCCGCATAGGCCAAGCCCTTCTGTTACTAAATTAGACAGCTCCATAGCCGAAATATCACTAGAAGTCTTGACACAGTGTAAGACAAAGCTTTTGCAGTTTACTCTCTTCCGTCCGCCATTTTGATATTTAATCGGTAGTACTCAGTCTCCTAAAAAATATCCATGAGTGTGGAACGCCTGGCAGAGACTGCATATTTAGCTTGTTGCGTGCCGCTTCCGAAAAGGGATGGCAACTATATTCCGAAGAACTTTCAAGCAATATAGCTTAGTGAGTCAAATATCTAAGGTATGGTGAACTCTGTCACCGGTACATACTATGAATATATTTTAATTTATTTATTTTTTGCCTACTGAATCAGTTGAGTGCTGTGCAAACTCGTGGACTCTGTTCACCATGTAGTATAATTGCTGCTAAAGCTCCTATGCAAGTTGAACTAAAGGCTTCTAAAAGATATTCTTGGTGTGCTTGTGGTCGCAGTAAGAAACAGGTACATGTACATTGTAGTCATTCAGTTTTTTGTAGGGGATGTATTTTTGTTTGTTTGTTAATGTTTTATACATAATTTCTTAGTCCAATACAACTAAGATTCCAATAGATACATGATATTATACATGACGTTTTCGTTTTATGTAAATATAAATATGTAAACGACTTAAAAAGGTCTAAATCCTCTACGTCCACAGAGAACATCAATTCTGTTTATTCTGCTTATAAGCATAGTTAATTAACTAATGTTATAAAGGACTGGAAATTAGTCACATTGTCCAGTATTTTTTAAAAGAAGTGCTTATAACTATCCACCTGAAAGTGATAGATTTGTTTTTGAAAGTTATCACTTAGAAAAGCATTTTCAAAAAGAAGTGTATACAATGATCAGTCTTTGTGGGGATGGGAATGTAAACATACAAAAAACAAGCATTTTTAATTTACTAATGAAACATTTCCATGTGGGTGCAGGGGCCTTAGATAATTCTTTAATAAAGGGTTACTTCAATGGGAAACCTTAAAATTGCTCACAGTAACTTAACAGAAGTATTGTATATTCAAAGTGAGTACCATTATGAGTGTAACATTGGTGTTCAATGAAGACCTCTTTCACAAATTTATTTGAAATTTTGTTCACTCTATTGAGATATTCAGACATTAAGTCATTGGTTTTAACCTTAATTGTAATTTTGACAAAATTTGCAAACCTCTCAAAATTAAAAAGACCCAACCTCACATATACGACTAAAAAGCTATTTTCTGTTGGGTTTCCTGTGGTCTAGTAACACAGGTAACCCATTTTACCACATCAGTTAACGTCATTTATTTAATAAAGCATAATAAAAATGACAATAACTTGGGACTAATTCAAAGAATCCCTTTAGAAGTATACTAGAGATTCAGTGTTTTCTTGGTCTGTCATCAGACTGAATTTCATTTGCACAAAAACCTTTTGAACAGGTTGATAAGCAACCCTTATGAACACAGACTGCTAATAAGCAGCATGTTTTTGACTCTCAGTGCTTAAACTTACATTTGAGTGTTAGGAGAAAGTTTTTAATATCAGTCTTTTTGCATCTTTGTTGATCAGCCATTCTGTGATGGTAGCCACAAAGGCTCTGGCTTAACTCCTGTACGTTTTCGACAAGAAGAAGATATGAATGAGGCTTTCCTTTGCTGCTGTAAACAGACATCAACACCTCCATTTTGTGATGGAACCCATGCAACAGATAGTATACAGAGTGCAGAGATAGGGAAACCACTTCAGTAATGCACCTTTGACGACAGGGTATTTTATTAAAATGGTATATCTACATTAGATGGGCTCAGTATCTTGATGAATATAATAGCACAGAAGAAATCTTAAATTTAGCTATTTTCCCATTCTTTCTTAATACAATGAATTTGGACTTTAAAAATGTGTTAATTGTGTTGTATTGAAAAGTTTTGTTTGGTGTTATTGTCTATTGGATGAATATATCAATATTGTGCTCTGCTTCCTTTTTGCATCACTGAAAATATCTCGTGTCTGTGGTTATCCATGGTCTAGAGTTAAGGTAGTTATATGTGTACTTGTTTATATATGGTAAGTATTGTTAAAGTGTGCTGTTCTTTGTTCATTTTCATGCATTAGAAAGCTTCATTCTCTTGTCATCATTATCAAAACCAATCGGACAAAAATAACATTAATTGCTACAATAACATCAACAAGAAAGATGATCTCTTTAAAAACACTGTCAGTACTTTTGAACCACTAGGGAAAGTAAGTGTTCTTTGAACAAACTCGTTTGGTTCTCATAATTTGACGTCTTTATTGGATTCATCTGCATAAAAACAGACCCTGATTCGATTAAATTTTGGTCATATTTCATCCAATTCCTCAGTGCATCGTTATCTCCACCTGCTCAGCCCACTCCTCAGTTATATTGTTCTTTGTTCTTTTGAGCTCCATCTGCTTCTCATTTATGGGCGCAGATTTTTGAAAACGACGAGTAAAGTGGGTTTCTTTTTTCCTGTTGCTGGCTCACGTAAGAAAGAGTTATGTCGCATGCACTTGATTATTGTTTTTAAAGGTCTTACACAAGTCAAGAAAAATGTCTGCCATTTCATTATCGCCCACGTTTTCTACCCCTTCAGTTTATGGTTTTGTAAAAGTATGTACGATAAAGCCACTCGTTTTCCAGCATTTTTGGGTAGAAAGCGTTCACAGATTTCTCTATGCTGCCTAGCATCGGTTGCACCACGTGCCTGCCCCTCGAACCATGCTGGGCATTTAAAAGTCTCGAGTGCATTTTAAAAGCCCTTGACTTTAAACCAATAATCATTTGATGGACTGTCATCAAAATTAATTGCATCCTTTTGAAATTTCATTGGAAGTCTTTAGACCTAAACTAATGACTGCTGCGTAATTTAAAACGGATGCATTTTGTCTTGGTTTGTTGCCTTTTTCTGAAATTGAAAGTGGGTGCTTCAAAGATGACCCGTGGAGAAGCCGAAAGGATGGTGTCAATACGATGGATTATAGCCAACCAGTTGATTATAAGATTGGCCTTATCATGAAATCATCAAAGGACGCTATCATCAAAGGGCTTGGCCTTATCAGTCAGCCAATCGGGCACGCGTAGACTACTAAATACGGGTGACTGGGTTCAGTTGACTTGTATTTAAATATAACTCATCGCACACGTGCAAGCTTGCTGCCAACTCTTTATTTCTTTAAAAAAATCAATTTTTCAATGATTTCTTTACAAATTATCTACATATTTAAGGTGTAGTTTTTCCTTCGTTTCTTCAGTTAAGAATGCATTTATATTTATTTTTCAAAAATCATGGTTCAATGATTCTCAATTATTCAGTAAAATTTTATCCCATAATGGTCGTTCTTTAGCAACTTAGAGTGCTTAATTCCCAGTACAATTGGCTGTCTATGGAACATATTGACTGTAACGCTTATACCTTCTATTGAGTAATGGGCTTTACGGTTCATTAATTTTAATACTGATTAATAATATCGAACCCTTTTCAGTCTGGAGAACAAACACTAAGAGCGTGCAAAAATACTACAAAATTGTGCTAAATTGTGGTAATTATATACCTATTGTTTGCTTATATTAATTTAGTGCTATTTAGTACAAAAGCACGCTTTAAAAGTGTTTTTACTCCAGCCAAGTTTTTTTCCTAGTTATATATGAAAATTGTTTTGGGTTCTCTTTAAACGACTTAAAAAAGGGATGTACAGGTTGTTGTGTAGGTACAAGTATATTATTTTCTCATCATGTCTTCGTATCGTCCCTAATGCTAACTAGGGTAACAAGACATAATATGAGCCGTATGAGGTGCTTATTAGGCGCTTCTCCGGTAGTTAGCAAACGCTGATCTTCGCTAATTTACACTGAGCTGGCTGTTTGTTTTAGAAGTAATGCTCCTTCTTTCTTTACTTGTCTTTTTTAAATGATCTTCACAAAAGATGCGACATATTTTATAGCTTAACCCATCGATGTGGTACTTGGTTGTATTCACAGAATACAAAGTTATAATTAGAACTGTCTGTTTTCTAGACTTATTGCGGTTTTAGCTACGTTACGTTTGACCTAAGAATCTTACCTATGCTGTCAGTTTAATATATATTTTTGCTGTTGTCTTGCATTTTTGAAATTCCACCTTTTGTACAACGCAATGAAAAAACGATGACCAGAAACTTGTTTTGCTCGCACAAAAATCTGGGTAAACCGTTCCAACTACATGAAATTGATACAATATCGTTTCAATTCTAATTAAAATGAGTCTGATGAGTCTGGTTAAGTTTAAATGAATTACAAATTGTCTCTATAGATACAAGCCTTGTGTAGCTTTGTCAGGTTCATTCAAACCTTGGTCGTCCCAGAGCAGGTCTTCCACACTGAACCCTGCAAAAGTCAAAAAGCGGAAAATTTAGCTCATCATAACTAAAGAACGCCAGAGTCATGATGATCCAATCTCTTACGGTACAATAGGTATATTGTGGGCATATTGCTTACCATAAATATCAGGCAAAGGATCTACAGCAAAATCAAAATCCGAGAGATCAAACTCAGAAGTAAAGTCTTCAAAATCGAGATCGTCGCTGATGGTGGATCCACTAGACGTTGAAGGTGGTTTCTCCGTGGTTTGAAGTATATCCGTTAGGTGACCAATGTATTCCGCTGCAAGGCGAACCGTGTCTGTCTTGGAAGGTTTCTTTTCGTCTGGAAACAAAGGAATGAGTTCCCGTAGCCTGTCAATATTGGCGTTGAGAATTTGTACCCTATTTCTCTCTCGTGTGTTGGCCAACCGCCTCTGCCTGCTCACTCCAGTAAGACGGGGTCCTCTTCTCTTCATCTTCTTTTTAGTTTTTGTTCCTGGAAGTGTTTTTTCATGTATGGCATCCATGGTGTTTTCAGGTCTGGATTGAGCTCCGTTGCGTTCAGGTTGCTTGGTGAGTGAGTTGTGGTGGTCACGAGAGGTTAAATACTTACATAAGCCAGCCAAACTAGATCTACCACGAGCAGCGATGACAATGGGTGGATCTGATTTCCGTGTCTCTCAAGCGTCAATAGATATTAAATCAAAGCCAGCCTTAATCAGTTATCTGTATGGCTTCAGCAGTTGAAAAACGGTCTCCTGTTTTAGGCAAAGTATTAAGATATACAGTTTAGGCTTATCTTGTTCTGCTGTGGAAAGGTTCTTTCCATAAATGCTTTGAATAAACAATGTGCACTTTCAAACAACTTGATGATGATATACTTAGGCTTTTTTGTTTAATAAAGTTTGTTTAAGCAATAATTGATGACATCTTAACCTCTTCAGTATGTTTATAAACCGTGCAGTTTATTGGGCGAAGCGACGGAGGAAATATGGCTACGTCGCTCTACCGTTAACCGTGAAAATGCACTTTTGTGCGCATTCCACCTAGGTCTCATCAGTATTTGTGAAATTGTAAGGTTTGCTGAAATTATTCCTGGAATTTTGTGTTTTTCTTTGTTTGCGTGTTTTTCGATTTGATGTTTATCGATGAAATTCACAAAAGGCCTGCACTCTGTCTCGTAGATCTATTACAACCTGCCATCCAATACTTCAAAGAGTCTTAAAGATACCTCGCCAAATTTCATAATGTTCTGTCCTCCTTATTTAAACGAATAAATTATAAACCGTTGTCGTTAACAGCATTCTACTCACTTTTCTATCAAACAGTACAATTTTGCAAAATGTTTTTCGTTTAATTTTGTATCATCGATATTAACACTTGCAGTCTCGTTTCGATGACAGCTAACGCAGCACGTCAAACCTACAATGAAAGTCAAAGAAATTGATGCCAGACTGATTGCAATTATATCATTAATTGTTTTAGATTGATTGCTGCTGATCATGGTTTTTATCATTTTTTTCAAACCCAAAGCAGCTCTTCATCGTGAGTTTCATACTTAAAAGGAATTGCTTTATGTAAAATGCCGTGATGATCCAATGTCAATGGTCCATTGAGATGATAGGCATCATAGTAAACTAGGGTGCACATTACAAGCCACGCTTATACTCCAATTTCACTATAAGGTGTGGTTGCCCTCGATAGAAACGATTGAGCAACTACAACTTTACAAACTGCCCCTAGCTGAAGCCAAAACTAGAGGCAGCCCTTTGCAGGACTTGACTTTGGAAATACACATGCATTTCTGTGATTATTCTAAAGTACTTTTTCTTCAAAGAGGTTTATCTTCCTATATCCTACTCTGCTGAGACAACACAGTCAACAAATCCATTTTTCCAAACTCTAGATCCTCATTGAATGAGTAGCAGTGGTGATTTGGTGGTTAAAAACTGCGGTTTTCCTCACAGGCGTGTTTACGCCAAAGCCGCTTTGTTGTTAGAGATCAAGACCATCAACAAAAGGGTTTTCTCATTTAACGTAAGCATGTCATCAAGATAGCTCTTCACCTTTAGCCACCCATCTCATAGCTTAATTAAAACTCTTTTCTTATCTCCTTGGTATCGTCTAAACCAATTATATAGGCAGCTCATTTCTTATAGAAACAAATAGACCTATTTAAGCAGATATAGTTGTTACTTTACCACAAAAGTGGTACATTGCATTCGTTTGGAGCGATAATGGTGTTACGCACCTAAGGCAAGAGACCTAAGGCTAATGCGGTATTATTAAATACGCTCGTTTTTATGGAAACCATCGAAAGGGTTGGGCGTCTTTTAAGAAGCTAATTTGAAAACCTTCTTGATGAAGGCATTATGTGGAAACGTTAAGCAGCAATGGACTGTTGTACGAAAAAAACAGGGTTTAAAGTCCTTAAAATGTCCATGCAGAGTGCTCGTGTGATGGTTTATTGGTGGACGCGTGCCTAACTTGTCAAGTACACAGTTTAGTTAGGGGTCGGTCAGAGGAACACATGCAATTCAATAGTTTGTGCACTGTATCAATGACGGCACGCTTACATTACATCCGTTTCAATTCTACGTAAGATCTGTGTGAGGAAACCTCTTATTACTGTGCAGCTGTTGAAGTGGGGCGAGTTACATTGCGAAATTTTCTCTGTCGCGAGCGGGGGAGTTGATTACAGTGACAAAGTGCCATAACATGTTAAGCAATTCTTTCAATATAGAAAAGACTCCAGTTTTTTAGCCTCTGGGCCTAATTGATAACATGTTTAATGAAATTGTTTTTTATTGATTGTCTCAGTTGAAGTCGTTGATAAAGCCCATTCCTTAAGTTTGTACTTTTGGGGGGCGTTGAACTATATTGTGCGTACAGTGGAATAGACCTTATTCGCTTGGGCGTATTTGTTTTCCCAATACAGGTCACGTGTCATTCCTTTGGGACTTTTTCCTTTGTTTAATGGTAACGCTTGAGAAGATACATTAATATGGATAAACCTCAAACAAAGAATCGTATTCCCAAGAGGTCTGAATTGGGAAAACATTACGCCCAAGCGAATAAGGTCTATTCCACATTGAAGGCAAATGCAGCTATTTCTTCGTCTGCTCCTTGCGCATAAAATACTTTTTCGTCTCAATGTTTTAGAGCAAGCAAGCGGGGTGTTGACCCAATTCAAATTCATCAGTCACACGGACTGGAGATAATTATGTTAATTGTTGTGCCATCAGAGTGACTGTTGCCATTCCAACTAACTAGACGATCACAATTCAATTCAAGCATCTCATCTTGGGAGCGGTTTCATCAAACATGTTTTCCTTTATCAGAATCCCCAACTTACCGCCCTCAAAATATGTTCTCAGTGCAAAAATGCTTCCGTCCAAACTCGTGGAAATTGCAGCAGATTTGTTAGCGGAAGTTTTACCGGAAAATAAACTGATTTATATTTGATTTTAATTCATTGTTAAAATATCAGCTTTATAGTAACTTTACCGGTTTCTTTTGATCTCATCTTAAGAATGACATTTTTGGATGTTTGGTCTATAGTCGGCTTTGGAACGAGCCCATGACCGTTTTGAACATGTTTGACTATTAAGATTATCAGTTGGAATACTCGCCAGTGTCGATGCCATCAAGTGCTTAATTCTGCAATCAATTACGGCCTTTCCAAGATAATACTATCTTTGAGCTGCTTTTCGCTTGCTGATCAAAACACAAGATTCTTCAATGTGTCACATTCCAAGAAATTTTTACTCCCTTTCAATGGTGTTCTTATAATGAAAATCCCCCAAACTCAATACCATGCATTTTCAACCTGCAGCTAAAGTTGATTTGGCTTATTTCTGTTTCCACTTTAACTTTCTTGGGTATCAGTATGAATAGAACTGGTAAAGATGTTAACAAATTGGTGATTGATTCAAATTTAGTTACAGATGTTAAAAAGATGTCAAACTGTGCTTGGAAGCACACTTTTAAAACTCGTAAAGTTGTGGAGTTTTGTAAACGTTCGCGAATAATACGTTAGAAATAAAGATTATGCTGAAGGTACTTTCCATTCTTGACTCGGTGTACCATTTTCAGTTTATATAACCTCTTCAAAAATAGCTAAGGTCGGCTTTTACGGTACGAATTTCTAATAAATTCTTAAAGACGAGACAATAACAAGTCCTTAACCTCTTTATGATAAAAAGCTATAGCCGGAGGGACTGACCATTATACTGCTTTTATAATCACAAAACTAATGAAAGACCCTGTACTTGATATAATGGTATGTAGTCGATTAACAGCTCGATGGTCAACAGGTACACTATATACGGCTTATTGGTTAGACTTCAAGTTCGTTATCAAAGCTTTGTCATCAAGATTTTTCAGTGAACAAAATATTTGTCATACCTGTGTGGCAAATGCATCAACTGGAAAAGATGCCAGAGATGCGTTTTCTTCATTAAAACAATAATTAAAAAATTGAAATCCACCGACCTCACATAATTGGACTAAATGAGTTCAAACATGCTTTCTTTACTTTTTTCTTTTGACAGTGTTCATCAATGAAAACCAAAATCAACCTGAGGATTTCTGCACTGCTTGCAATTTTTTTCCATGTTTTTCGAACGATGTTCACAGTCGTGTTGAGAAATGAAAACCAAACTCACCATAAACGGAGTTGTTTACAAACGGCAAATGTCGAAAAGTGTTTGTCTGGATGTTCTGCGTGTATTTACTTCTTAAAATATATTGGCTTTGTTGACATTTGATTATATTTGAAACCCCCTCTAAAACCACTGTGATTGCTATCTTGAGCACCCCAGGAGCTCTTTGGCAAATCCACTGTAATCCAAAAAATGAGGGGATGCCGCCGGGGAACATAATGAGCTTAGAATTGTTGGCGCAAGCAATTGTATGTAGCATCACGATAAACTGCCTCGGCCAAGAATAAATTGCACTTGGAGCCTAGCCGAAGATGGCATCATCAACCATTTCCAAAATCAGCAATCGATTGAAATGCAAAAGTACCTGACCTTCCCAAAACGCCGTTGACTAAGGTCTTAAAAGAACATTTACTGACCAATATTCAGAGAAATCACTGCTAAAGAATCTTGAAATGGCACTCATACAGTTTTCTATTTTCTATCTACATATTCGTCGATGAAAAAGGTTTTTCCAACATTCCGATCTTCAGTACTAGTGTATTGTAGATTTAATTAAAGGTACTGAGATCATGGGGAGTTAGTTCTCAGTAATTGAAGTATTTTTAGCTACGGTGCGGTATGTCACACTGGGAGGATCTGTTTTGGCCAGCAATTTATATCTGTGATTGATAATATTCGCGAGATTTTTCCCTGAGTGGTAAGATTACCCAGAGCTCATCCGTTTTAAGTAAAAAAAACTATATTAATAATCCAAGCACAAGTGATCATGAAATGCTATACACGGCTCTAAATGAATTTTCTTCCTTTCTTGTCCATTGTTTGATGTCAGGTTGTTTTCTAGCCTACAAAATCTGGCTTCCACATGGGCTTTGTAATTTTTACTCCCACAAAACCCATTTTCAAGGGTGAAGGGTTCAACGAAATCGCTCCATTGCAAATTGATTCTTGGTTTTCTTTATCTCACTAATGAAGAAACTGAAATATGCCATGCTACTAAATGAACAAGTTTTTCAAAAAGATTGTATTATGGTCCATTTTGAAGTGGTTGCATACAGTACGGACAGCTGTCATGAAAACAGCTGACATTGGGGTGGAAAACAGGTTTCCAGAAAGTTATCTCCACATTAGCTCACGCTTTCTCGAAGTAAAAATCTCATGTTTTGAATAAGGTAGAGACCCCTTGCAGTAATTCTCAGTCTTGGGGACAAACTGACTGGCCTTCTTTCTCCAAAGAATTGAAAACGTTTATTATGCAAATTATGAGTTTATGGACGATCCCCAAAGCTGGGAATTGATGCAAGGTCTTTATTTTTGCCAAAATGCAAAATATTCAAATTGTAAATTACATTAACCACAAAATGCACGAAGTACTCACTTTACAGGAACATTTTTTTGATTAAGTCTATGTATTATCTTTATATTAAATTACAGTCGATATCAAACGGGTAATTCCCTAGACTGTTACATGAATTACAACTGCATTTTCTTTGGTTCTACCTCGGTAACTTGAAATGAAGCTTGATTTCCCTTAGAATTAATTGTTCAGTTTATAAAAAAGCGACCGCCTGCGGTGCCTTCATTTGTCTTCGGTTCTCTATTTAAATACATCGGCTGCATACCGTAATAATCGGTTTGGTTACAGCTCATTCTGTACAGGGTCACCCCAGAAAAAATCGAATAGCTCTGTTGAATAGAAAAAAATTACATGATTAATTGGATGTTTAATCCACTTTCCTTATTGAACTCCCCTTTTTTAATTTCCTGTCCATTGCTATTTCATCGGATTTTCCCCCTAAAGAATGCCCCCTAAAAGATGCACAGTTTGACCCAATCTGGCGTGTCTTTAAGGCTATTCCCCTGTAAGGATAATTCTACTTTAAGCACTGTGACTAAGCCCCAATTACAATTATGAAATCATTAAATTCTAATAACGTTTCAATAAACGTGTTGTACACTACTTTTTGCTAAATTACCTCCGGGATCAGCAAAGGGGTCAAAATTGAAGGTAGGGAAGGTGAAGTCATCAAACGCCGCACAGTCAAAGTCCAGTGTAGTTTTTTCTGTTGTGTTCAACAGCTCAGTCATGTAAGAAATATACAGCGCGGCTATTCTGATGGTTTCTGTCTTGGATGGTTTTTCGTCTGGAAATAAGGGAATTATGTCTTTCAGGCGATCAATGTTGGCATTCAGAGTGTGGACCCTGGTTCTCTCTCGTGCATTTGCAAGCCGTCTTTGTTTACTAACTCCAGTTAAACGAGGTCCTCTACGTTTTGCTTTCTTTTTGTTTTTCTTACGATCGGAAAGCATTTCTGGTGATGAAACGACGTCCATTGCTACTGCTCTTCCCCTCTGAGGTCGTCGTGTCTTAATTTGAAATGACTTCTTAAGAAAGTACATCTGATTCTTGAACATCGCTCATCGTCGCACTTATCAATAACAGCGGTCGCACGTCATAAAGTCAAAATGGCGCGCGTCTTATCAAAAGGTCAGGCTGAGTTAACAGCCCAACCACAGTCACTTGTCACTAGCCTTTCAATTTAGAGATAATCATTGCACCTTATGTATGCCACTTAGAAGCTCTTAGAAGAAACCACTAATCTCTCTATGCAAACAGTTTTTTAAATGGTTTGTTTGTAGAACAGCACTGATAATTGAGTTTGGGTAAACATGTTTTTTTGTTTATATATGTAAGTGCAAAGTATCATGTAATTAAGAGGAGACTATCAAGGGCAGGTTAGCTCATGGGTATAATCAAAAACGTACATTTTTGCCGACTACATTTACAAACTAACTTGTCATCGTCATTTGAAGCTCCTTGTATATATGTTGAGTTCTTCAAAAGAGTGTCAAGATGGTTTGACTTGGAATCAGGAATGTTAAAAGCCGCTAAAAGACATGTCAATGTATTGTGGTTGCCTGCCTCGGGACACAAAAACATCTCGTGCATTAGGGACATCGCCCCCAAATTATACTTTCAGCAACTTTTATGTCGGCGTTTGTCTTTGATTAGCCTTCAAAATAAAGGAATGCCATCACTTTTGCCAGAAGAAAAACTGAGAGACGCGTAAAATTCAATGCTATTATTGTAGTATAAAGAGGAAGAGGAATGGAAGACCAGTTGGGATGGAGTGCTACCATTGCAAGGAGGTACCAGACATGTACAAAGGACAAACCTGACAAGTATGAAGAAGAAAGGAATGTAATGTCATCTGCCAAGACAAAAGAACTGGCTGTTTTAATGAAAGCATGAATTCCACTCAATATAAACTCTAGAATTAAAAAGTACTGCCAATCAAGACCTCTGGATGTTTTATTATCTCCTTTTTTCCCTTTTCTCCCAAATGAAACTGTTCTTTATTCACAAATTTTGGTCCTAGGAAGCTCTGTTTATAGGATATCAAGAATAGTTCTATTTTGGAAAGGTCATGTATCGTAAAACGAAAGCATTAGACCAGTAAGCCTCGCTCATTTCGTCAGCTGACTCAGCTTAAGCTTGATCCATCATTCAGTTATCATCAGCCTCGTGCCGGCACGCTTCCCAATAAATCATAGTCCCTCAGGCGCTCATGAGGAATGGATAGTTAGAACCCCAACGGCCTTGACCCATTTGCAAACTTTGTTAAAATAATGCCTTTCTCCTGGCATTTATAAATACACCTTTCCCTCGTCAACAGGAAGTTTGTCGAGCATTCCTAGACAGAGGCCATAATCTTGAAGTACTGAAACTACCAGTGTATTAAATAGTCTTGGTTTCGGTAAAACACTACACATGATTGTGTTCAATAGATGAAACCAAAAGCCTTGTTGTAAAGTATAGACTAACAAAATATTAATTCAGTTAACATGGAACTCGACACTGAGCTCGAACTCAAACCGCAAGGATGAGAGGCTACCTACCACCCACGTCCACGTACAATGAGATTGTACTTTCACTATATACGAAATGAATATAGATATACTTTCACTAAGTTTCACTACGTGTACTGGCACTAAAGCGAGAAAGCTGTTGTCAAGTTTCAATTTTTTTTCTGGCATATTTCGTCCCATTTCAATGTTGTTGTCAAGTTTCAATTTTTTTTTCTGGCATATTTCGTCCCATTTCAATGTTGTTGTCATTGTTGGTATTCCAAACTGGATGTTTTTACAGCCTCCTGAAACAGTTGTTGAACAAGAAGGAGGACAGTTGGCAAAAATTTGTAGCGATTAATTGCATTAATTGAACTACATATTTCACATAATTTATTTGTATAGTCGGTCTTTAAGAAGATTGCCAATTATATTGTGAATACGATCACTAACTAATCGTTATTGACCTAAAACTCTTAAACGTACCATCAAAAAGCTTTTATTTGTTAATATAATCACTTAACTTGGTGAGAACTAACAAAACAATAGTGAAACATTGCTAAAGACATTGAATGTCACAAAAGAGCTTGACATGTATTTGTAGGTCAGTTCTTAAAATAAGCCCATGGGCTTATATTTGGGAGAGCTTTTCTTCTCTAGGAAGGACTTTTTTGTCATAAAGGTAGGAGGACTATTATTTTTATTATTTTTGTTTTTGTTTTTGATGTTTGTTTTGTTTTTTGTTTGTTTTTGTTTTTGTTTTGTTTGTTTTTTGTTTTTGTAGGGGGGCCGGCCCGGCTTGTTCAGTCGGAATTTTACGGTATTTACATATCCTTGACAATGACTTTCGAGTACAATCCCTATAAATATTTTCAAAGTCGAGTTGAGAAAGAACTTTGTTTGTACCCACCAACCAATCACCCATTCCCTTCTAGGCATCCACGGTTCAAATACCAGAATATATTTTTTTTTATAAATACGGTAGCAATAGACTTTTATTTTTGTTTGTTTGTTTTGTTGTTGTTATTTTGGTATTTTTGATATCTAAACCTCAATTTTTGTTTTGTTTTGTTTTATCTTGTTCAAAAGAGATATTATTACAAATTATGAAAAGTGAAAAGTTGTCTTCCAAAGTTCGTGCGCTCAGTAAAGTGCCATTAAGGTATACTCTATTCTAAGCATTCTATTGGTAAAAAGCGACCAAAGGAAATAAAAAAAGTTTTCAGTGTAAAATAAACTGAGATAATGAAATGCACAATGTTCATTTTAGGCACAAATCAGGCATTTGTTTCGGAATAAATCCACTTTGATGGGTGTTTTGACGAAGGACACGAAAAACAGACGATTAAAGAGAACTGACTAACTATTCGCCCACATAGCTGTTCCAAAGGACAGAAAAGGTTTCTTTCAAAAGTAAATATAATATGCTTAACCCTTTTGGGACCAACTTGAACTATTCTGTTATCCTTAGCATAATCAAAACTTTCTTATCGTGATAAGGTCTCTAAAAGGTGATTTTGTACTCAGTTTTCTGTAAACAGCATTCATGTAACAACTACTCAGCTGTCACACAAACAGTTCAATTGAACAGACAACGAATTGATGGATATCAGATCATATCTGTGAATGCTACCAACAGTATCACTTGGAACCAGATGTGTTACTTTGATAATTGGTCTTCATGCAGGCTGTTATCACTTCGTTGTCGGCATCGCTGGTGGCACGAAACAATAAAACGCTCACTAAGCAAGCATAATCACGACTATCTTACACAAACACTTCAGACTCGTTTATATAAACTCTTTCGAGTACTTAAGAATATAGGCTATGAGTTAATAAAGCCCCCATTTATACTTGGAGCTGGCTCTTGTTTCTTCATAAAGGTCGACTAGTTATATATAGTCGGGCTAGGCTTGACTGGCTGTATCGTCACAACAAATAATGATCCCCTGTTGTCTAGGATACGATTGTGGTTGTGGTAGTTTTAACGGATTGTTTTACTCATTTGTCTTCGAGCCATATCACTGACAAACACTAACCTACTGGGACGAAGGAACATGGCACGCTAGTTTGCATCCAAGGATAAACTGCAAGTTTTCGGTTCTATGTTTTTGACATATTTCAGTTTTTCATAAATAAGTTGTTCGTTTATCTGTTGGTTTTCTTTCCCGCTGTTTTTATCAATATGAAGCCACAAAACAAATGCAAGCAACTAATTAAACAATCAATAAACCAGCAAGGAGGAAATTAAAGATCAACTTATTGATTTGGTAGAGCGTTGTGCGGGTTTCCTTTTTAATATTTTGGGGGTCAAGTGCAGTGGATAAGTTATCCGAGGCAAGTACTTATTCTTGAAACGTTTCCGGCAAACTGAGCGTTTGTTTAGTGTTACTTTTGTTGCGCCGCAGTCGCTAAAACAAAGCCGGTTTAATATTGACGGTGATCGTATTTCAGTTGGAAGGAAGGACGTCAGACCCTCTACCTTGTTGCTATTGATTTCAATCGACCTCAAGTGACGTCCTTTGATCTGTTTGTTTTGTTTTGTTTTGTTTTGCTTTGCTTTGCTTTGCTTTGCTTTGCTTTGCTTTGCTTTGCTTTGCTTTGCTTTGCTTTGCTTTGCTTTGCTTTGCTTTGCTTTGCTTTGCTTTGCTTTGCTTTGCTTTGCTTTGCTTTGCTTTGCTTTGCTTTGCTTTGCTTTGCTTTGCTTTGCTTTGCTTTGCTTTGCTTTGCTTTGCTTTGCTTTGCTTTGCTTTGCTTTGCTTTGCTTTGCTTTGCTTTGCTTTGCTTTGCATTGCTTTGCTTTGTTTTGTTTTGTTTTGTTTTAATTTGTTTTGTTTTATTTTGTTTTGTTTTATTTTGTTTTGTTTTGTTTTGTTTTGTTTTATTTTGTTTTGTTTTTTGTTTTGTTTTGTTTTGTTTTGTTTTGTTTTGCAAAATTTTCAGTATTGAGGAATTCATTTGATAGACATACAACTGTTGATGTTTCTTCGTCTACTTTGCAAATTTGAACATCATTATGAATTAGTTTACTTTAGCTTATTCGGTGCAGAGTTGTTGACAAAGTACAATGGTGGCTGATGCTTCCGAGACTTCACGGGAGGTGCGCCCAGTTAATTTGTAGCTGACGGTAGCAATTACATAGCTTGAAGGATTCAAAGGAACTTACTAAAAGGGAGCCATTTCTCAGCTGCTCCTAGACAACATATCAATGCAAGCGTTTTCTTGAAGAAATAGAAAACGTGCGCATGTGTTATGTGCAGATTTAGAGAACATGAGGGGATTGATCAGTACACGAGAGAAGTGTTAAGAGGAGCACGAGGCGTAGTAACACTTCTCGAATGTTCTGATCAATCACCAAGTGCTCTAAATCTGCACACAGCACAGCGGGCAAGTTTTCTATTCTTTTATAAAATGCGTTATTGAGCACATTTATGACCAAAATTTCGAAAAATGCGCACGCGCGCGTTGTGTGCACATTTAAAGTTCGCAGTATATGCGTCCTTCGGCCAATTAGAGCGCGCGTTGTGATTGTATAAAAAATGTTTGCAGCATTAGCACTTTACGAGTACTCGTATTACGCTTGCTTTGTGAAACTGGTCAGATAATACGACTTTAGCATCGGGGTATAAATGTGTCACCCCTGTGCATCCCATCTTGATGGAGATGAGTTCAACAAAAGGCATGCAACATATTACTGCAGCCCAGACGCAGATCGACACACGATACTTCCTTTCCTTGTAACATTGAGCACAATGTCACACCATGTATCCACCACGGCTGCGCGTACCACATTGTATAGCAAAGAATTGGCGGAAGCTGAAGCTTTGCGTTTCAGATTTATCACTATCATAGTATCTTTTCTTTAAAATCGAATCTAAAGTTTGTAAACATGGAACCACTCAAGTCAATTCAATGTGCGCAAATAAATTTCAAGGCCGTGTGTTTGTTTCTTTCTTTGTTGATGATAACTTCTGAAATTATTCTTAACTGCACACATTAATGAGAAGATGCGCCCAACTTGTGTCACTTGTCGGCAGCGAGAAAACACCTAAAACAGGAGAAAATTGAAACGGTGAATTTGCAGCAATTCGTTTTCTCTATTTTTTTCTCACTCTCATCCCTTTTTTCTTCCTTTCCTACCTCAAAGAGAGTTGCAGGCGGCCAATGCGCTGCTTTGTCATTACTTTGTAGCTCAGTGAGTCACTAGACTGACACCAAGGCAAAACGACTACACATGCGCAAGTTTTCGCGGCTTACGCGCATCCGCGTCTTCATCACAGGAGTACCAAGCAATATTTTTAGAATTTTTTTTATTCTTTCCCATATCATATCATTGAGCTTAATTTTGAGCGCGGGAGAAAACAAAAGTTCTGAGAGAAAAAGGCAGGCAATAGAATATACTACAAAGTCCTCAATCTCATTTTTTGGGGAAACTGAGTTTGGTTTCTGTGGCTTGAATTTAATTCGCCGGCAAAGTTTTGTTTGTGAATAATGGTTGGAATGATCTAGTGAGGAAATGATAGTAGAAATGAATGATTTATGGACTCTCACTAAAGTTTTGTTTGTTTGACTGCCGAATGTTTTCAATTCATTGAAACCAACATTGAGGAGGACTGGGGAGGCGCATGCGTGGGACATTTCACCGCGGTGTCCATTAGTTTGTTTGTTAGTCGTGAACTCGAATCTCTCAGGCTGACTCAAACTTTTTCTCTGAGTTGGCATTTGCTTCTGTGTGGAAATCGTAACTGTGGTGTTTCGGAGTTAGCAAACTATTTCCTCAGTTTGCCTTTCGTTTGTGCTTGAATGACATAACCCTACTCATTTAGTTTGCTTTGAGGTATTTTTTACGCCTTTGAATTCATTTGTACGGAAATCTGAAATATTAAAATGATAGAAATGATGAATGAAAGATAGATATGCTTTATTAACATGACCTGTGGTTTTACAGATATCGTTAAAGCGAATTGAATAACATTAACATATGGCTAGTCATTAAACAATGGATTTCAATAAAATATAAAATTAATCAATATGATGAAATATCAAGTAATTTGAAATATAATTTGGATGTAGATATATAATGATTATGTAAGCTATAGAGTATATACCCAAGAGGAATAAAGGAACTGACGTCAGAGTTTTCAAAAAACATTGACTTTGCTGATGTCACTAGCATTTCAGTCCTCGACAGCTATACTCGTGCTGGTAAGTCTCTCTCTCTCTTTCTTTCTCTTTCAGTCTCTCTCTGTCTTTTAACTTTCATTTCCTAGACAAAATTACTGAATCAATAGCTTATATTTTATTTTGTTTATTCAGTCAATTTTTATTCAGTTAAGGAACCCATAACGTACTGTGTATTATTTTTTATTATTTGTAAGAACAGTGTAGTCTTAGAGAATTCTAGAAATTTGATGTTTTCATTGGAGTGAAGCCTATAGCTTCATTTCATCATCAACCTCTTCATTTTATCGGTCAACCTCTTAAATAAAACCGCAACAACGTATCGTTCTTATTTACTAAGATCTTTCAGTTCTAAGGGAGGACGACATAGAAGGCAGGATGGAGAAAGATAGTAATGTTTTGACGTCACTCGTTGTCATGGTGATGATTATGATTTTCACTTAGTTTTACATTAAAAATTAATGAATATAACCATTTAATTCAATCCTTCAATTTGAATTTCATAGAATTTTTTGTTACATTGGCATCCAGATTGCCGAGCGTTTACTTTTCGCCAGAAAAGAGCGACTCTGAATTGAAAACAGTAATGCAGTCATGATTAAAATAAACCGCTTATTTGTTGATCTCATGATCAATGTCGAAACACGTAACAGCCATTTTCGGTAGGGCACTCATCGTAAACATCTGAGGACGAGAGGGTTTGAACCCTAG
Source organism: Telmatactis stephensoni (assembly GCA_029948255.1). NCBI lineage: Eukaryota > Metazoa > Cnidaria > Anthozoa > Actiniaria > Isophelliidae > Telmatactis > Telmatactis stephensoni. The sequence continues at coordinate 71,875 of JALIZF010001591.1, read as the reverse complement.
TCACATGTTCAAAAGGCCAAAATGTAACCACTGAATTCAATACTTTATCACTTACTTATTTTAGCTCATCAATTTATGCCGACTCAGGGTTCATATCTAAAGAACCGCTTCATCATGTAGATACTGATAGATAACTATTCTGTGTATCGACAAATTGACCCAGGTAACGCAATTTCTAAAACAATCTATATGTGATTCACTTTCCACTTCCGCACACAACTATGCATTGGATCTGTACTTTATGTGGATTTGGATAAATTATCTACATTATTAATATACGGAGAGGAAGTTTTCTAAATTGTAGTATTTTTATTAGTTAGACGTTCATTGTTCACTAGAGAAAGAGGAAATTTACTAGTGATGTGTTGATAATGTTATTTTACTGGTGTTCAGTGGTATGTTAAGTGTTTAAGACTTCCGTGTAGGATTTGTTGTTTTCACTTCATTGGTCGAAGCAGCAACTGACCTTGCTGGCTGCCATACATCGGGAAAGATAGATTTTTAGCATGCTTTGTAATCAACGTCAGCAATTTTTTCTTCCGTATCATACCAGAACTTGACTACGGTCATGTCGAGTTATTCCGACAGATAGCATTTTTTCGACAAAGGATGAATCATTTGCTTGCCAAGTAGATCAGTATTGAATAATATAATTCAATAGACGACCCTTGGAATTTATTTTACAACGATACCAGAAAGCTCTGGGAGGATTTGGGCAAGACCAAGATAAAAAGGTAGAGTAACTCGTGACAGACTTTGAATTATAAACGTGAGGCCCACGCGGTGCGTACTTTACCCTCTCCCCAACTCGCCATCGGGGCGAAGGATCAGAAAAGAGATAAAACAAAAGTAATAGGCAACTGAATAGGATCGAGCAATATACCCGGCCTTTTGCTGTCATATGTGCTGAAGAAGTGGACTCAACTAGGGCACCGTGCTTTATAAGGCACCAATAACTGACTCAGATTAGCTAGAAAATGAGCACAAAGTGAGAGTCGGTTCAGCCGTTGAAACAGTTGACCGAGCCAACAGTAATAATAAACTTGTGCCTTACTAATAACATTACGTTATGTACACTGAGTAATGTCAACAGTACGACAGTATCCCCCAGGGAAGACCTCTGACAGGCTTATTTTTCAAAGGAATAAGGAAGATCAGACAAACAAAACACAACTGACAAACTTCTCGACCGATTCTCTCAATTTTGCTAAGAGAGATTTTAAAAATAATTGGCTGTTTTTTCCAGTCAGTGTTTATCCACGGTACACTAATATAAAACTACACTTTAGAGATTTTTTTGGTAATCAACACTTCAAAAAAATGAAGGTCCAACATAAACAGTTTCTATGGATGGGCTTATTCACCGGAATATTTATTAAGTTGTCAAAATTTAACGGACTAACATTGCAATGTGTCACCTTAACAGGTGCTCAGTTCACTACATATGCAGACTATATACCTTCCGTTTTAGTAGTCGGCAGTTTTATAATATTCATCAGTTTTGGAGTCCTTGCCGCTCTATAATACAGAAGTCGTCGGCAGAATCCGAAAACTTTCCAAAGGCTGAAAGATGAGGAATTTTTTTCGTGTTCACTGTTTCTGAAGTAACATCGGCAAAATTCTTTCGATTTATCTTTCTGCGCTAGTGAAAAGCTTTTTAGAGAACAAACTGAAATTTTCCGAAATCCTTTTTCGGGTATAGCTTTTATTTAGAATGCAGTTAGTTTACTCCAGAACAACAAGACGAAAGTAAAGTCGTACATCATTTTTGATCCGGAAAAGAGAATCATTGACATGTCACTGATAAAACAAACGGCTTGCAGCTTAGCATTGTCGACCTCGCTGATTCGGCTTCATTTTGAAAATTCATGTCCGAACACTACTGCCGGACTTCAGCCCTTAATTTAGATAACGTAGTTATAGAGAGATGAAGCTTACAAAATCCCTTGACATTTAGATAGATTTTAATATCCTTTGACAATCATATTGGATTCTCCAGTACTGCATGTATATCAAGAGATATGATTAGTTTTAAGTGCATAAAAAACGTTTTAATTACGAATACTCATGGGACGGCTTCAATGATTAGTAATTGGGACTCGTATCACATATATTCGTTTTCCCCGAGTCATCCAGATGCCATTTTATTGCTAAAGTTATCTTATTGGCTTCTCGAAGGTTCTCCCCAGTAAATATCAAGAATTTCCACTTTACAGAAAATTCGGCACTGAATTGCAGCTCAGTGAGATAGATCTGTAGTCCAGTTTTCTGAGGTCTTCTGAAGTCTGAGTGCTGGGCTGAATAACGGACGTTGCAACAGCGACTAGAACTTTCCTTTTCTGTCTAGTCTTTGGCAGGTGAATTTTCACAAGCCGTCCACCGCTGTGCTAAGGATTTTTTAGCGACTTTTTCCTTCGAGTTGGTTTAACTAAATTTCCGACAAAACCGGTATCAATAACTTCCTCGTGCAGCGAGGACTATACCACACAAAAAACGAATAAAAATACGCGTCAAAATGAACATTTCTTTTTTAACTTGCTTTTTGGATCTTTTCTGTAACCAGCGCGTGCGTTTTTGTTTGCTTGAGAGAGAGACTGGTGTTACGTTACATCACGTGACCAGTTGTTAATCGATAACTATGTAGATATTGGTTTACTGAGTTCATCTTGAACAACAACGACTTTACTCTACTGGAAAAAGGTAAAATCATGTAGAAATTGCCTAAATATGGCTACCAAACCACACTGTACGTTAGAATAGTATCTAATCTCGCTGTACAAGTGAAAATAATTCAACTAGAACCAGTTTTGTTTTCATTTGCAATCATTTGAATTTGATCCTGTGTGTTGAGTTGAAGTCCGACGAAAGGTTCAGACAATTTGGTCTTCATTCAGGTTACGATTTGATTTATAAATTAGACACAAAATGTTTTGATTCTTACAGAGCCATCATTTTAGTTTATATTACTAACAAATGCTTTGAAATTTCAGCTTCAGAAGACCTATCCTTGTTCTAAAATTCGTGAATTTATGATCTAATTGTAAGCCGTCGTTGAGACGGCACTAGTTTCCGTACGGGGAATTCAACTCGCACGGCTGAATGCCTCGACCTGCCTTCGTACAACCTCCTTCAATTTTGCAACATTTTCTTTTCAAATCACCCGCTGTACAGGTTTTTCACCTTTTTAACCACATGTTATAAAACTAATCTTCAAATATTCAAAATTGGAGTAAGATAAGAGAAAGGATCGAAAGTTTCTTGGTGTGTCGCTAGTGACAGTTGGTAATTGGCTACCTGACTTTGTTTTGAATATTGCTAAATAACGCAGCGCTTGCCAGCCCATATTAAGTCTTTTCAAAACAAAACATGATGTTATCTTTTAGAATTTACATTTTCATACTGTTACAAAATGTGAAGCTCGGATTTTGCAAGCGCCTATTTCGCGTTAACGTTACTCATGCTTGCCGACGGCTGCCGGATTTATGTATATACATTTTATGGAGTGAAGGATATTAGGTGCTTTTTACTCCTTGTGCTTCTTATGATTTTTAAGTTAGTGCCAGTAGTACCTACCTTTCTTATCGAATACAAATTTGTTTCCTTTTCTCAGCGAATCAAGGCAGAAACTGACTGGTCACTGATCGGATTAATAGCAAAACTCCAACCAAATAAAACTAGCTATTACGGATCCCTGGCCGATGACCACTGATGGTTTGGCTTTCCTTTGCCAAATTTACACTTTTCCTGGAAGCGTACCATGCGATTTCCAGGGGTAGTCAGAGATTACAACTACACAATTCGCTGCACGGCCTATAAAAGAAAACAACAAATTTGTGAACATTCGTGGAGTTCTCCGGCTTCGCGTGGACAGATTTTGACCCCAATTTTTGATTTCCATCACAAGCGAGGACGATTAACAAATTAGGCTTAGAGCCGATATAGTTCGTTCATTATTACCTTATGGATCATGTAGCCGTGAGTTGAAGTCTGTTTATTTTTTCGCTGCAATTCGTTTTCTGTTGGCTTTTCCGACTATAGACGGTCGTTTCTTTAATGAAATATTTTTGCAGTTAGAATGTCAGCGTATTATGATACTGACTCGGACTGGTTCATTAGTAGTCATTATTGCAATCTTGTGCTACTTTCGTGACTTGTAATTATTACTATCAGCGGAACAGTTGTCCGCCATTACCCAATGAAAAGGTCTGATTAAAAATTTCGGGTACTTATTTGGCATCAGACGTGCACGTTTTCAGGTTTGAAGCTTACATCTGTGTTGAATCTTTTACAAATCCTCTTGAGTATTTGGGAAGACGCTTACTGATTTCGTACCTTGGATACTGTAATAGGAATGGTAAAACAGAGACTCTATTCTTTGCGAATTCAGTTAGCATTTGCATGCATAGCCATGGCCGGGAATATGATGAAGTTCTGACATTTCTAACGTGTCACTTCTCGATTAAAAATTATCCTTCGATGCTGTAAATATTCAGTCGTCAAAGAGTATAAAACATATACGAAAACACACTCGCACTAGTTCCGAAATCATATTTCCCTTGTAGTGCGCTGGTCCTCCGTTTGCTTGTTGCAATTCTTGCCTACCTGCATGTCTGCTGTTTGTTTGTTTATTCGGTTTGTTTTTTGTCCGACCTAATTATTTCAATATAGCCAGAATTGAACAGGAAAAAAGCTACTGAATAAGTCAGCTGTTTGTTTGCTTTCGTTGTTTGGTTCGCGTTGAGACGTAAGTTCTCAAGTTGTTTTCGATAAGAGTATAATGCATATATATTCATATTAATTGTCCGACCCACTAGTGCCGTATACGAAGCGAGACAATCTTCCATCAAGGAGTACTTGTCCATCATTTGAAAACTACTGAGACTTCACGGCTAGCACAGATGTAACTGTATCACATCATCTTTATTCTTGAATCAAACCAACTAGATCCTAGTAACTTTAAGAAAATTACGACATTGTCTTCATGAAATGATACAAATCGCAAGCACAAACTAAACTTTACATCATATTATATGCGAACAGCTCAACATTTGTCACCGTTTCACTCGCCACATTTTCACCCACACGATAACACTTCATCTAACGTTTTCCTGTATTGATTTATCAATTTCAGCACTAACTGGCGAAATCTGAAGAACGATGCTTCGTTCCATGAATCTAAAGAACCTTAACCCTCACATCACGTGTGTACTATGTGGTGGATATCTTGTGGACGCTACTACTATCATTGAGTGTTTACATTCATGTACGTTAACATACGATATATCGTGAAGAAAACTAAGTAATTGAGTTAAATGAAAAAAATGGGATCCAATTGTTATTTATTTATAAGATGTTGAATAGTATATGACATCACAAAAAGGACAGGATAGACAAACATTGGAATTTCTCAATCGCTGTATGACAAAAGAAAGCATTTATGCTAATTGGTGATAAATGTTCAAGTGAATAATTTAAAGTCTTAAAATAATAATCACTTAGCTAAACGTATTGTAATCCAATGGAAGGATTTTCCCATACAAGTTTAAGTGCAGTTAGAATGATTGATCAAGGGTTGTGAATCACTGTTAAAAATCTTTGTTAAACAACATCACTGATTTGTAAATTTTGTTCACTGCATCTATATTTATGGGGTCTTTTCTGTAGTCTGCAGAAGTTGCATTGTTCGTTACTTAGAAACAAGTTTCCATTGTCCCGTATGTGACGTTGAGATCCACAAGACAAGACCTCTTCTTCATATAAGGTGAGCTTGTTTTCAGTTGGGGCTATAAGTTGCTGGTATGGTGTGTCACGCTTTGTAACGTTACATGAAAAGCCATCAAAGTGAAAGCGCTGTAGGGACAACGGCCGGAATGTTATGACTTTTCGGTGCGTGACAGTTACGTTTCGAAATATAGTAGATAAAATTTCTTCGTCTTTTTTATCTTGTACAATTGGAACTATGTTCAACGAAAACCCGGAACAACAACTAACATTCTCGAAAGACCTTTTGATCAGACACCACATCCAAAGTTTATGAGCAAACGAAGCAGCAATCAGCGCATCCATGAAAACAGAACCACTTCATGCTGATCGGCTGTAACGACAAGTCGCTTTGCAACTTGTACACAACTTCTTTCTATCAATTTCTTTCTATTATATCACAGACCAGATCGTGTTCTGCAAGATATTGTGTACAAGCTTGTCCCAGGGCTATGCCACGGTAAGTCATCCACAACTGTGTTGCTTACTAGCACAGTGTGTTTCTCGATGGAGTCATGACCACTGAAGTGGCTCAGTTGCTACGAGGAGTGACTCGGAACGAGGTTCTGTAACACTGTATGAAAAGTACTTACCCTACTGGCCTTTTGAGCCTTAAACCTAATCATTAGTCATGCAGAGTAAGGGCCCGTTCACATGAAGGCGAGTGGTCCCTGGTAGCAGGGATAACTCTTGTTTTGTGTCCCTGATCAGGGAAAAGAAAACAAAAGAATTATCCCTGCTATCAGCGACAACTCGCCTTCATGTGAATGGGTCATTAAAGAGATTTTCGTTGATGTCTACAGTGGTGCAAAGTTTAGAATTGGTTTTCGACAAGCCCTGAGTTCGCGATTTGACAAACTTAAGCGCCACAGGAAAAAGTCGTCTCTTATTTTAGCAGGTTACGTGGTTCAAGCACGGTTATTGATCTTTGTTTACTACTTTGTTTTCTTGATTCTATAAGAGGAACAAAACCTACGAAAGAGAATGAAGGAAGAACACAAACTCGAGAAAACGCAAAATGGTAAACAAACAATGTTTTGCTGAAAACTTGATTATCCATGAAAAGTGTATATTTGCTTGTTCGTTTTAATTATTTTTCTGTTTGATCGAGTTAATTTGCATGTTAACTTGCTTCTTTGTTGCCATTTCTGGTTGTTGTTTTTTTAGTTTGCTTGCTTGCCTTGTTTGTTTGTTTGTTTGTTTGTTTGTTTGTTTGTTTGTTTGTTTGTTTGTTTGTTTTTCAGTGTGTGTTTGGTTGGTTGCTTATGTGCATGATTTACTTCGAATTGTTTAGATATACTATAAACACAAATGACAACTGACTTTCCATACCGCAGAGACTGCTCAAGCAGACCAAGGACCCTCAAACCAAGACGACACGAGTGAAGAGAAATCCAAACAGAACGACAGTCTAGATATCGACGATCCAATCTGCATATCACTTGAATACTATGGGTAAGCATGTAATCAACTTTTGGTACACCAAAAAATAATCCCCCTTGGACCACAATCGGGAGTCAGTCCGGCGAACTGCCCGAAAAGCCTTTTATTCCAAAAAAGTCGATTATTCCCACAGCTGTAACTAGAGATGGTCCACTTACTAGCTAGAATGTTTCTTGGATGAGCGCACAACACAACAAATCAAGGGACCCTATATAGCGCTTCATTGTGTTTCAAGAAGATGTCCGGTTGTAGTGTGGAAGTGATCGCTCACCAGAGTAGCTGCAAGCCAGCTTTTATCCTTGCTATAATAACCTCTGTAAGACTAACTACATTCGACATACTCCTGTTGCGACCATCATTCATAGGTGTTCTAAAGTACCAAATGACTAAGTTCAATTCCCAGTTCAATCACGATATACTAGTTGGGAAGCGAAAGCCTGGACTTGACATGGTCGCTTGATCGCTTACGGGAGGTTTAACTGTAGACAGACAATTCAAGTCTTTTTTTTTTTCCTTCTCAGGCGGAAACGCTATCTACGTACAGCTGAGCAGGTAAATTCTCTGTTAGTTTTTTCTAAAGACATAACATTACATAATATCTGTTTAAAGAGCCCAACTTATTATCATGATTTTGCTAGAGCCGTTTTCGTATGAGTGTGAAGCGGGCCGCGCCGTGCGGTAACTTCATCAGTGCCATGCATTATGTCTATAAAAACAATTCTTGCCGCAAACGTGTCGTGCCGGCGCATGCCGTGACCATGCCGTTTTCACACAGTCATATGGAAACCGCTCTAGTCAAATTGATGTTCAATAGGCAAAACGATACAAAATTTACTTTGCTGCACAGACAGAGCGTAGACTCAGTGTTGTATTCCATCTCTTAAAGATGCGAACAAGACAAACACCACTAATGAGCAATACATTACTTTCATTCAATTGCTTGTCACCTGTCAATACTGGTTTGACAAACGCTCTCATTGTCTGGTAGATTTTCCCCACTCGTTATTTACGCTGTTCATCTCAAGTCACAGTTGGTGTTCTAAAGAAGTTTCTGTCTTTGAAGTTTGGGATTCCACCAACACATCAGGTTTGGGCATTTTAGTTACTGTCCTTAGTGACTCAGTAAATGTTTTGGTGTGTCATTATAGTTTTGTGTTTTTCATGTGTGTGTTCAGTGTTTGTTTGTTTCAGTTTGTTCGGTTTGTTTCAGTGTTTGTTTGTTTATTAGTTTCGCTTGCTTGCTTGCTTGCTTGATTGATTGATTGATTGCTTGCTTGCTTGCTTGCTTGCTTGCTTGCTTGCTTGCTTGCTTGCTTGCTTGCTTGCTTGCTTGCTTGCTTGCTTGCTTGCTTGCTTGCTTGCTTGATTGATTGATTGATTGATTGATTGATTGATTGATTGATTGATTGATTGATTGATTGATTGATTGATTGATTGATTGATTGATTGATTGATTGATTGATTGATTGATTGATTGATTGATTGATGATTGATTGATTGATGATTGATTGATTGATTGCTTGATGATTGATTGATTGATTGATTGATTGATTGATTGATTGATTGATTGATTGATTGATTGATTGATTGATTGATTGATTGATTGATTGATTGATTGATTGATTGATTGATTGATTGATTGATTGATTGATTGATTGATTGATTGATTGATTGATTGATTGATTGATTGATTGATTGATTGATTGATTGATTGATTGATTGATTGATTGATTGATTGATTGTTTGTTTGTTTGTTTGTTTGTTTGTTTGTTTGTTTGTTTGTTCATTGACTTCCTTTGGTATCTTGATTTCAGCCTGAACTTGTTCGATCAGATGAAATCCTAGACAATCACATCACAATGAAAGAACTTTCTAGAATATACGGTCTGTACACTAAGGTGAGGACCAAATAGTGTAGCAGATAAACCCGGCCAAGAAAAACGCATGAAAAAGTTTTAAAAGTAAACTAAATGTGACCGAAAAAGTTTCGTTTCATCTAATTTCAGTTTTGTATACGAAAGATGTAAATAAGCCTAATCTATCATTTAACTAAATAGTGTATTACATGTAACAATATTATTCGATATTTTAGTCATATCTAGATCTTCAGTACATATTCCTGACCAGCAAGGAAGACGATGAACTTAAATCTGAAGGAGCGAAGAAGATAAAAATAGATCACTTGCAGTATATGATGGTACAACCATATCAGGTCAAGCAAAAACGACGACGAAGAAGAAAGAAACAAATTCCTACAGAACAACAGGAAGAAGAACAACCAAAGAAAAAGCGACGAAGAAGGCGTAAACAATCGAAAGATGTGAGAACAAATATCAGAAATATACAAGATGACCAGCTTCAAGCCGTGGCACCAGCAGAATTAAATCCAAATGAACAACAAGAATATAAAGAAGATCTCGACTTTGCCTTTAGTGTACCCTTTGAAAAGGTGTCAAAAGAACAAGAACAACTTTGTTCTGGAATAAATCATGATCTTCCAGTTGATGACCAGAGAGAACAAGATCAACAAGAGCCTAGTCAGCAGAAAACTGAACTTTTAAAGCAACCAACAGAGAGAAAAGATAATGAAGTTCATGACCAATTAAATGGACAACAGTACAAAGAAAATGAAAGAAATTTACAGTCGCACGAAAACATTAATATTCGACGGGAGTTTCGTGCATTCACTTCGGTCGTAAAGCATACAGATGACGAAAACAAAGACAAGGAATCTTTTGACTTGTTTAAAATTCCATCTCTTCCTCCACTACGAAGTCGTAATCTAGACAGACAAGTGGTAAATTTTACTGACTCTTTTTGATGACGATTACCTTGGATAGTTAACGGTTGAAAGCAATGCAAAGTGATGTTAGGATATTCAAGTCCATTGTATTTTGTTATGTAAGGGTTACCCAGTTTTCTTCAGTCCTGCAGTGCCAGATTGTTTGTTGTTCGTTGTGTTAACTGCATGAATCTATTTTGTGGTTTCAAACCTTCCACTTGTTTAAATTTCTTAGCGCATTCGGTTTTGCTTTCTTAACCATTTCCATTTTTAAAATAGTTAAAATCTTTTTAACTAACCCAAATGCATAACTTGCCCACCATGAAATCTTAGTAGACCTATTCTTAAAACCTCCAAAAAATTTAAAGCAGTGGAAGAAATTAAACAACAACGATATGATGCTTTGTACCACAAAAATATTTAACAACTAGCACGATAAAATCTGTGTACTGTAAAATATAAACAAATCCACATGTCAAAAAAGGACAACTGAAAATTGTTTAATAAATAAACTTTATTGGGTAATAGTTTTAGTTCAATGTTGAACAAGTTTCGTTAATGTTTTGTCCATGCATACTGAACTAAGTCTCTATTTCTACTTCTTGAGAGTCAGCTGTAGAATCAGGTATCTGAATTCCCAAACTAAACTTTTAAATAGGATGTGTTGAGGAAAGTTTACTCTTACAATGTTGTTTCCACTCGGACTTGTAACTTCTTAGTGTATAAAGACAAAAAGTATCAAGGCATATAAACCATATGAAGACAACCAACATACATATATGACTTAGTATGTCTCATAAGTTTGAGGAAAGATAGAATTAATTACTGCTAGAGCACAAACACTAAAAGTGTGGAATACTTTGCACTATATAGTACTAAATAGCAAAAATTAAACAATAGAATTAGCATAATTTATCACTATTTAGTACTATTTATGTTGCACACTTTTAGTGTTTGTACTCTAATAAGTGCATTACTAAGTCTGTATCATGTTGCTCATAGCTTAGTATGGGGTAACTAATGACAACTCCCGAGCTTCTGGGCCCGGTTGTTCGAAAGGCTATTAGCGCTAACCCAGGATTAAATCTAAAGAAAACCATTGACTTTAACGCAGGATTAACTTTAATCGCCCTTCGAACAACCTGGCCCTGAAAGTCCAATAAGCACTAATCCAGGATTAAGGCTAAAGGCCTGGTTCTCACTAGCGACTCAAGCATAAGGCAAGCAACATACGCAGACTCAGTATCCCACATAGGTGTGAAAAAAGACAATCTCTGCTAATGAGCAGTGGATTTTTGAGTCTACGTATGTTGCTTGTGCTTGTGTCTCTAGTGAGAACCAGGCTTAAGAAAATCAGTGGTTTTAACCATGGATTAAGAGGGAGTTTACATGGCACTAGGATCATCCTAGCAGGCAAATCATCCTACCTGCTATCCATTTACTGCATTCTGTTTAGTAGGATGATCCTAGTACCCGAAGTGAAGACACAAATTTCCATGTAAACAGAATGCAGTAAATGTATAGCAGGTAGGATGATTCGCCTCTCTGGGATGATCCTAGTGCATGTAAACACTAAGACTAAGACTCATTGGCCTTTCAGGAACTGGCCCTAGGTACTAAACAGTAGCATGACGGTACTACTGAAAGAAAAGGATTTTAGAGTGTCGGAGTTAGCCTTGAACTGGACTTAACTTTTAAATAGTGGAATCCATGATAGAAGTCAAAATCAAACTATGCCTTAAAAAATATAAACCAGTTGAAAATTTCAAACTACAACGATCTTAACTTCTAGAAGTGAGAAATGACTTCAGCACTAATAACTAATACATTACCGAGTCTCCACTGATATGCTCGTGTTTGAGTTGGTGACACGTCCTGAAAGTTATTATGTGTTCAATTTGAACGTCTGTTAGATTATCTCGTCTTTTATATAGAATCGGATAAAATAGTATATATTTTGATGTTTGTTCGAACAAGCAAAAAGACCGTTTATAAGTTTGATCACTCATAATCCAAAATAACAAAAGTGTTCTCAAACATATAGGAAATCTCTGGTCGGATGTTAATAGTTACAATTACGGCTGAAATTGGGCGTGCTCTTTTAGTCGAGCTGTTTCGAGAGAGAATAATTTTTACAACTTTTCACGAATGATGGAAGCAGAAGCAACATACGCAGACTCAGTGTTGCATTTGCTGAGAGAGGACAGTGAGCAGTGCATTGCTGAGTCTGCGCATGTGGCTTCTGCTCCCATCGCTCGTGAAAAACAGGCTCAACGACGTGAAGATTTTATAAGAATTGCGCATGTTACGTGCTTTTTTTTTCCAACACGCTGACCGCTGCGACAAATAATTAGACGAGTTTTAACTGATTTCAAGAGCAATTCCCTCAATCGTATGAAGGGTCGAGCACTTAAGGGTTTCTATTCTACTAAAAGTGTATGTACAATCGAGTAGGGCTTTTTGTGCAGACCACTAGCTCGTATGCAAAACCTCCAGTTTCTTGACTTCGTGTGTAGGTGTCGGTGAAACACAATCATTGTGGTCAGCGTCACTTTCTGGTGTTGCAGGACATGCGTACGTGTCGACACCAATGTCATTTTGCATCGGTTTATCAGGTACTGAGCTGTTTTCTATCTGTTCAATTTTCTGTACTCTCGATGGAGTAACAACATTGTTCAAAGTTTCATTCTGCTCTGTGACTTGGTGCACCTTTTCAGTTTTCGGTTCTTTTTTACAAGCTTCTTGTGCATTTCCAGTGGAAGGTTTTGTATTTCTCCTGACAGCCAACACAACTCGTCTACGGCGTTTACGTTTTATTGGAGTCATCCCTGTAGGCCCTGTGGTGCCATCGATAGGAGCCTTTCTTTTCCGTTTTCGTTTTCTTATGATCTTTTTAAATTTTGGTTCTTCTAATGTTTGTTGTGATATTTCTGTGTCTAATTTCTTGTCGATGATGATGTATTGAAGATCAATAAAAGACTGAAACAAGATTATATCGGAAATTGGTATTGTACACATAATATATCTATAGTCAATAAACTTGCTAAGATTAAGTACAGGAATCCCTGATAAAAACTATAAAAAACGTTCAAATATAAAAAAGAAAAGAGATATGGATGAATAAAAAAGGTAGGGAAAAAAAGAAAGAAAGAATGAATGAATGAAAACTAAGAAAGAACAAAAGAAACAATGTGCTTTCTGAATTAAAATTCCTGACAACTTTTCTTAACATGCATTTTCAATTCAAAATACAAAAAGTTGAGAGGGAATGAGCTTTTATCCTGTTGAATATTCCAATCTTAATGCATTATAATGCCTTAATTCGTATTTTTCTCCCGAGGGAAATAGACAAAAGAAGCTCTTAAAAGCATCTGAATCTCAGTAGAACTAAACTATTGTTTAATCAGCTGTATTTTTGAATCAACTATGAAGTTTACCTTGTTATGTAAACCATAAATTCTCCAGAGTTCTTTTAGTGACAAATGATCAGTTAATATTTCATCACTACGAACAATCTCCACCTAAAATTAAAGGAGTTAACGTCATCAATCCAGTTGCCATGGTTACATGCAGATTTTTATCAAATGTAAGTAGGGTTGTCAAGGCAGTATTCAGAGTGATTTTACATAACCAGTGCAGGGCCGTAGCCACAATTTAAACAATGGTACGGGGTTTTAAAAATTGGTCCGGTTTTTTCGTTTTTCTACACGGATTCATGCTTTCAAAACTGTAATAACAGTGGTTTGAATGGAAAAAGTTTTTCTGGTTGAAACCTGACTAACCGTACCGGTGGCTACAGTGACGTTTTTCACTTAGATTATTAGATGGTTGAATGGTCGAGAACCGTGTATGAATATATACAAACGCTCTGATCGGTTAAAATATTTAAAAATCGATTCCATTTGTCCGTGCGTTTGTACTGTAATAGATCGATGCAGAAAGACGTCAAAATGAGGTGAGAACAACAACGCCACTCCAATTCGTTTTGTTCTCATCACATTATGACGTCATCTGTGCATCTGTTAGACTGACGACGCACGGAAAAATGGAATCTATTAGCTAAACAATTGCTACTAGCAATATGGAGGGTATAAATAGTCTTAAGGGCCTTCCACACGAAAAACGTTTTTCTGACAAATGGAGTTTGTTCTTCTACATGAGCAAATTTCACGGGAAAAATGCATTTGTCATGTCAAATTTGATCACATTTTCTCATCTACACGAACAAAAAAATTGTCAGAGAAAATTTGCTCGTTTAGAAGTGCCTTTAGTATTCTAATAGTTTGTGTTCTCATTAAGGTATATTCTTTCTTTGTGATAACATTGTAGTAGTAAGTAAGCATGAGTAAGCAGTTAGACGTATGCACGGAAATGTCGCTTATTCTCCTTCCCTGACATGTTATCGTTGTTAGTGCCTTGTAAGTCAGTGAATTTGTTGGGTGTAAAGCAGTTCTTACAAAGTGAGACTCAGGAATGCCAAACTTCATGGAGACAAACTTCTTGAGCACTTTGACAGGCAATTGTGCCGAGCAGCGAAGATAACGAGTTGGAAAGACCTGTAAAACGAAAGACTCAAATCAGCTTGAACGCTTGACACACACACATGCAATGACAGATAGTTTTCGTTTACTAAAGAATAGTATGGGTTGTAAACTATAGCTACAAACTGGCTCTTACCGTCTCTTCTTTCCAGAATCTTTTGCGCCTTTAAAATAAAACAATGCGATTAGAATAAGCTAACTTTTCTTGATAATTATAAAAACTGGTAGTAAGATAAATAAATCTATGGCGCACGCAAATCTAAAGAAAAGTCATAAAGTTCCTCTGATTGATATCCAGCTCTTCTCTTGTACTCCCTGCTATGCACCTACGAAAAAAGCGGCTATATAGTTCTGGATTAGGGAACAGGAAGAAACTGAGCGTCTACCATCGTAGTTATAAAACAACTACCGTATTTACTCGAATTAGCGCCTCCCCCGAATAAGCGCCTCCTTTGGACAAAAAAAATTAATAAGCGCCTCCCCCGAATAAGCGCCTCGCCTCGTTATAGTATCAACTAATATCAGTACTGTTGTAGTAGTATAACATTGATATTATCGATATTAAGAGGAAAGCATATACTTTGACAGTTGTGTACGCGTTTCCTCCCGATTAATAAGCGCCTCCCTCGAATATGCACCTCCCCCGAATAAGCGCCCCGTTTTAGACGTGAAAAATTTAATAAGCGCCGGGGCGCTTATTCGAGTCATTGAGGGTTGTTGGTTATTGCTTTCGCTTTTGGACGCGTGGAGATAAAACTACTGTAGACTTGCTGCACGTCATAGAAAGTTACATTTATTTACAAAAAGATTTTTTTAAGAATAAAGAATTGTTAAAGAATAAAAGTTCTTACCCATAATACTCCAGGGTCACACAAACAGGATCATCTATGACGTCACCAGTTTTCTTGTCTTTGTTTAGTTGTTCATCGTCGGGTTGTTCTTCTTCAATCCCTCTACGTTCTAAAGGTATTTTACAGAGAAAGAAAAAAATGAAAATACTTGTTTAGGAAGGTCAAACTAGTATGGTGTACGCTCTCTGGGACGGAAGCTATGTTTCAAAGATGTTACGTCCCGTTCAAACAGCTTGAGTTAATTCTCTCTCTTTTCAGTTCACTTTTAGGTGAAGTTCGTACCTCTTTCTTCTTTTTCCCATTCTGCATCAAAGTCTTTACGTCGGCTTAGTTCATCTGAGAGAATGTGGACAAGAAGTTAATACATATGAACAACCAACCAAAATAAACAAACGAACGAACAACAAACAAAACAAAACAAAACAAACAAACAAACAAACAAAGAAACGAGCAGACACACAGACATTCTGTTTGAGCCAGTCCTCACAAACAAGCAGCAAACAAATGAATATATAAACAAACAAACAAACAGATAAACAAATAAATAAACGAACAAACTGATTAATGAACGAACAAACAAACAAATAAATAGATGAACAACAAACAAAGAGGCAAGCAACGAAAAAAAGCGAGTGAATGCCTTCTTTAGAGAATTTATAAAATCAGTATAGAAAACAATGCTTACTGTCGTAAAGTCCAGGGATGAGTTTGTAGACTACGTCTTGAAGAACACGGTCCGGTCTGTAGACCAATTTGGAAACGTCATTAACAAAATAATTTAGGAATTTATTCATATGTCATTATCCGCGAAAATTAGGTACGGAAAGTTTTCAGTCGAAGGGCCGGTCCAATTGAGTATTAGTGCCAGATTTATTGAACAATACAAACATCATTGGGACTTTGCTTATCTTTAAAACTCACCGTATGTTTAGATACGGTCTCGTCTTGTGGATCTCTGTCTCACACACCGGACATTTGTAGCTTTTCTCTAGCCATCGAATGATGCAGCTTCTACAGACTATGGATAAATAAGACACTTTCAGACTGTCTGACTGACGGTAAGACTGATTGATTGACTGAATGACTGACCGACCGACCGGCCGACCAACCGACCCACTGACTGACTGACTGACTGACTGACCGACCAACCGGCCGACCGACCCACTGACTGATTGACTGACGGACGGACGGACGGACTGATTGACTGACGGACCGGACGGACGGACGGACGGACGGACGGACGGACGGACGGACGACGGACGGACGACCGACGGACGGACCGACCGACCGATTAACGACCGACCGACCAACTGACTGACCGATCTGTCGACCGACGATCAATCGATTGATTGAGCGGCCGAGTAGCTGACAGAATGACTAACGGAAAGAATAGACACATTGAGTGACTGACCGACCGAATGGCAAATAAACAAACCAACTGACGGACGTACGCGCACTCCAACAGATTGATAATACGGTTCACGATTAGCGTAACAGACTGTCACAAAAAAACGCTAAATTTCATGATTAAAATAATCGCTTCTTTTTGTTTTCCTGATCTTTACCGTTTTACTGGGAGTTCATTAATAAATTAGTGAAATAGATATTGACCAAAGACGTCTCAAAAGCGTATATTAGGACATGCGCTATCTTTCACGAAGGAAGATGACGAATGTAGATTAATAACCGATAGCCGACTAGATTTTTGTATAGAATTAACTTTTGGACATTTTTGCAGAACTCAACCCAATACGTTAAAAATCTCTTTAAATAAAGTTATCACTTACTTTTTTGGTTATTCGTATACTTTTAAAACGTATTTTTATTTTCCAAAAAGAGGCTCGACTATTAATTTTGAAACGACGTTTCCGCGTATAGTGATATTTCTAGAGTATGTTCGTTACAATATCCAAATACATGCAAAGGTTTTGGAGTTAGGATTCACAGCAGATCAATGTAATCAAACACCTTTTCTTTTCCAGTCTTTATAAAGAAATTCGAGCTGCTAAAGCTGTATACAGCAGTCACGAGAATTTCAAGCCAGCGACCGAATACTACGAAATAAAATAAACCACAATCACTGAAAATATTGTTACAAAATTATTTCGATGTAGAAAACAGAATGTACACTAGAAAAACGTTTACATTTCTTGGTGTCTTCAGTTGCACGACGGTTCAGGTTATTAATGGAATAGAAAAACATTCCAATTAGCGTGAATTTCTCTTGATGATCTACTGCTATCTACTGCTAGTCTTGCTCAAGTCTAAACTACTCAAACGACAAGACAGTTTGCCGAGTCTTACATGAATGTAAACACTCAATGATAGTAGTAGCGTCCACAAGATATCCACCACATAGTACACACGTGATGTGAGGGTTAAGGTTCTTTAGATTCATGGAACGAAGCATCTTTGGTCCGTTTGATGGCAATTGTCCTGTAAAAGTAAAGAAACACATTTACAACAAGACAATTTATTTATTATTATTTTAGTTAAAAATAACAAATAAAAGTCTTGATTTCGACCGCCGAAACACACGTAGTAGCCTAAAACCTAAAATGTATTATTATTTTATTGTACATAGTTTGATTTTTCGATTTTTTATTTAAAAGAAAAAATAACAAAAGATTTTTAAGATTTTAACTACCTTATTAGTGGCCGTATATGAAATCGGCAATATTTCCTCGCAAATTTACTGTAAAATTTGTCAAACGACATATTCGCATTTATTCACTAATCTTATGTTTTTTCTATATATCAATCGAGAGATTTTCTTGGATAAAGCTTTTCATTTTAACTAAAAACGAATATTTCAACCCAGGAAAGCCATTCGCAAGTTTCACTATTTGTTGAAGTTTTACTCTATTCTAATCTAGTTTGTCTTCCAAGTCAAGTCTTTAGATTTTTCCAGGCTTATATAAAGCTATGTCTTCAGTTTATTCAACACTTTAGCAATCTAAAAAAGATCTAATCCATCGAGAAATATCGTTACAAGATTATGAAATGTTAAACGGCTACTTGCAAACACTGGTCGGAATTCGAACATGATCATTCATCACAAATATTTTATAGCACAATCCAAGAAAGACTCACTTTGTAACAAAAATCTTACTTCAAAAACTTAAAATATTTCAAAATAAAAGTTTAGTATGATTATGTTAACATTTTAAAGTAATTTTACGAGGTTGTGGCTGTGGTATAGGTGAGTTATGTTCTGAGTGCAGAACGCTACACTGTGCACTGTTGAATGGCTCCGGCTTCTGTCATGGACTGGTGAATGCAAATCAAGAAGACTTAACGAAACCTTGCTTCTAATTTACTCAACTCACTCAAATACGTTAAGATTTTAAGGTTAGTTTGATAAATAATCTTCTATTGAGACATCTATCGAAATCACAAGAATCATAAGAAAGCCATTTGTATGTTTCGTAATAAGATAAGTTAGCCAATACCAGACTGACAGGGTACATAACGAAACGAAAACACAAAAGCAGCCAAAATATTCACAAAAATCCAACCGACGATTACCACTTTAAGTGGCAAGTTTTGGATAAAATAACATAACAGATATCAAGATGAATTCTTCTTCTAACGTATTACAAGAAACAGAATTGAAATTAGTTAAGTTTAAGGGAGATTTTACCTTTTTCTGTGTGTCGACTAACCTGGTTGAATATGGAGTCGGAATTTATTAGAACACGTTGCCATTGAGCTGAAGGTCACGTGGGCTGACCTGTACCAGTCTCCCAGGCGCTTTGTCTCAAATATCTTGTTTATCCCAATCACTTTGTTTTCGTTTTCTAGTCCTCTTTATAGTGCACTACCTCTGTTCCTATCAAAGGCCATATATCTAACTAAAAATACAAAGGTGATGGCAAGTAGTTCATCTATAACTTAAACTTATAACATCGCAATTACGGCCTACTGTCATTGTAAGGCAAAAGGTACATGTTTGCAAATGTACAATTGTGATTCGCAGGTACAGATGTACACTGAAAATATCCCCTGAAGCTGAAACTAGTCGATCATTGAGACCAATGCAATCGGTCATTGAAAGTAATATATTATAGAAGTTTGTAACCCGTTGCCACCACAAAGTTCTAAATAAAAACAATCTAATTCAAGAGTTATTAAGTCAAAAAGTAGTCTCCGTAACGTACCGTATACTAGGCAACAAAAGCCATAAATGACAATTTACTTATATTTTCTTGTTTTAGGGTTCTTCAAGAAGGAACTGTCTTTTAATAATCTATTCAAAAATGACCAGTACACACACAGGGAAAGAGAAAACTGAGACGTACTCAAAGCACAACGACAACAATTCTTGAGTTATCCTAAAGAATTCGTTCACTCCTGTACACTGATCATGATGAAGAATATAAAACTCTCTCGTTGAGTTTAGCTAAAGAGAGGAATTGTTCAAACATGACATTGACTTAGCAGGTGAAGCAACGGAGACAACGGAGGTACAAATTTGCATACTCTGATGGACGAATTTTACACAGTTTTCAGAAAACCCTTGGAATTGGTTTTACCTAAGACACAGTACAAAACGGAGAGATTGGCAACTAAGCATACAAATAATATTGAAGATTCTGTGTTTGAGTTAAGTTAACCTTGTAAACTGCCTGTAAAATCGGTGATTCCTGAGCGTGACAAGTCTTGAGTAATGGTGGTTGTTGTTAAAACACTACTCTAAATCATTGTAAATAACTGTATGTTAATATGCTATTTGGTACAGAATGATAAATGTCTTTATTTATTTGATTCTTATTAGCTAGACAATAAATTACAGAAACCTTTGTAATTGCTATATGAATAAAAAATTGTTTGGTATCTTAACCTGCAATTGAACTTTAAAATTAACAAAACAAACAAATTTTTCGAAAACGATGTCGATGAAAGCAGCAGTGATTGAAATTGCATGCCTGTAATTTTTAGACAAATCGAAAATTGTCGGTAGAATATTAGTAGAATTAAATGGTTTGGGATCAGAATAGTTTTATTTTTTGCTGGAATTAACGAGTTGTATGCCGTGCAGTCTTTGACTATATTCATGATTCATGGCAGCTATTAGAAAACAAAATGATCGCTAACCATGGTTTCATTGATAATAATCCATTTGGTGGTCCATAGTGTTTGTACAGCAAATGCAGTAATAACCGATAATGCACTAAATAAATGGCATATTCGCATTCACTACTAGCTCCAGAATCATCCGAATGTAAAATCCTTCAATAGTCGGTTCTGATTCAATACAAATCTATGCAGCCGAATTTCTTAGTTATGCTGGAACAGTGTGCGAGTCAAATCCGGAATCATTGTCAGTCAATCTAAGGATCGGATGTTCCTTCCATGAACTGAAGACAACTTAAAACTAAATGATAAAAAGAATACTGAAAACTTAATATATATAAATCCGCGGTTTTGCCGAAATATTTAACTTTCACCTTCGCCAGTAAATTGCTTCACTGCAATTGTAAAGACTCAGCTACACGCTACGATTTGTCGGCCCGATTTGAGTTCTACTGTTTTTGGCACTCCAATTCATTTGATTGTCCTTTCAATAAAAATCGGCCAGACAATGCAGTGCAACAGATTTTTGCGAATCTGGCCGATTTCTTTCTTTTCCCGAACGAAGCTTATCAAAAATCGGGCCGACATATCCCGATCGTAGCGTGTAACTCGGCCTTAAGTTTTCAGTTCAAGTTGAAATGTGAATGAAATTGCTAAAAAAGATCACCTTAATTTTTTTGTACATATAAAGCCTAAACTTTGTCACATAATCTCTTGTGTGTAGAACCCGGCCAAAAAGGAAAAGGGTATAAAAACACATATCCAGTCTGTTTGCCTGTGATTCTTCTATAATTTTCCTTCTTGATACTCCCAGTTGCTTTTCTGAATGAAGTGCACTCGTTAAGCAACATCTTTTATGCATTTTTTCCAGTTGTTCTTCGCACTATATAAACAATCATCAGTACAATATACAACCTCGCCAACAAGAAATCACTTTTCAGACCTAGAACTGAGGTTCACATAAGTGTCCGCTACCGCCAAGCAGCGAATTATAGATTCAGTTTGGCTTACAAAGCTTTGTTGGCTATGCATGATTATGATATTAAACCATTACATCACAAATCTTGACATCAAGTGAATTCAAATTGCATGCAGCTATAACGTAACGGAAAAGAGGTCACTGTAAAAGGAGAACGTCATGCATCAACTTTTGCTCTTAAAAGGGCTAAATTTATCATTATAATCGTTTATCTAAAGTTGTCATTATAACTATTTTTCCTTTACACTTCTTCTCATTTATATTCTTTGGTAATACCATTATTTATAGTCTTGCTCTGCAATGTATCAGATTGTATCAGTAATCCTTACACTGATAATAGCACCGAAACATGTTTGTAATCATTAATTTCAGCGTGATGTTTCTCAGAATTCTAAATTGATACGAATGTGTATTTTGTTTCTTTCCGTACCCCATTATCAGTTCCTGTAATTCTTGTATTACCAGTCTTACCAGTCTCTTATCCTCCATCTCATCACTAATTAATACAAAGAAACCGCAAACCTCACCACGATCCAACATAACATAACTTTATGTTCTTGAATTTAACATTGATTTTGCGGAGTCAAAGTATTCGGCGTCATGATCACGACAGACGATTTCTTAGGGTCTGTGAATCCGTGTCTTTACGTATTTTTATTTGGATCGCCGTGAAAATGTTGCGTGCGTCAGAGTTGTTCTGAGATGAGATTACGTTTAAACACGTCACAAAACGAACTACTGTATTTGGTTTTTAGCACGAAAGCTGCTCTCATGATCTACGTGAGTGCATTCGTAGTCTAAAATACACTCATCAAAATCTACATTCATTAGCTGTTCGTCCTAAGGACATGTCCCTTTTTAGATGGAAAAAAGTGAAGTAAATAGAATGCAGGCTGCAGCCTAAGAGAAATTTGGAAATTATATCTTTTGGATATTCATGGTCGTTTTCCACGTTTATGAGGATTTTAATATGCTCAAAAGTAAATTAAGAACTATAAGGATGCCCGAACCAATGATGATAAAAGCAGATCAATAATTCTAACTTCCGAGAAGAAATTGGAAGGATTTAATTGAGAGTTAGCCCTATCAAGGAAACTGATCCGGTTACAGTCACGTTGGCGTTGATCGTAGGTCCTATTTCACCTACACCAATTTCAATTAACGTTCTTTTCGGTCTAGTCGGGTCGGCTTGACGCTAGCTCTCGTACGACCTTTTTTGTATATTTTTATATTCTATAGTCTAACATAACCGTCTTCTTGGAGAAATGCTTAAACGTTACATTCCTGAGAAATACTGGTGTCTTTTCTGCGCAGTCGATCGTTTAGGGGAAAAAAAGGTCCAAAGTAGGGACCCGATATTTTCAGATCTGGTAGTGGGTACTGAAACATACCCCCTCTCCCCTAATGGGTACCTTGAAAATCTCAATACTGACTGCATGTAATAACAGTTTCTATTTAGAAATACGTTGTTTAGTATGCCATGGAACATACAGTTCATTATTTACTGTAATTTAAAATTTACTTTTCGAGATATTTGATGACAAAGTTCAATGATATTATAATGTAATTTCTCCTGAAGGATTTACCGTGGGTAAATAAAGTTATCTATCTTATCTATCTATCTAGCATTTTACTCCTAAAGGTGATGGGTGCCGGTTAATACTCGCTCCCCCCCCCCCCCCCCTCCACCCCCACCTCTAAACTGGGTACCTTCAGATGACCATTGTTTTGACTTCATCCCTTATTGGTCACCAGTGAATTTTACCATTCAAGAAAATCAACATGGAAGACCAAGATGCAGGGCTGTAGCCACCAAATCGGTATTTAGTATGTTTTATTAGTACCTATAACTTGAGCCTTACGCCAATTTTGTACCTTTTGGGGGTGACAGTGAAAATTCCCGATGTGGTAGCCCCTTCCCCCCGAAATGTCAGGCCGCACAGCCGTGGTCTGTACCGTGTTTCAAACAAATCCGCTCTATTATCATTCTTAGGGCGATGGTTATTACACGATATACGCATCTCTTACTGAGAAATCTGATTTGGTTTTAATGGACTAACAGCAGACAATTCTCTTCATACCAATTCGTCAGTGTCCGAAGCCACGCCCATATAGCTAAACACCAGTAGCTAGACGATTAGACTGTCTTGTGTCGGTCCGACTGAATCAGACAATCTTGGTTATCCGACTTCATTTGCTATTTTAGGAGTGAAATCTATTTTGGTGAAGAGATATGACCTCACTAGTTATGTGTGGTTATTGAGATAAATGCTCGTTATAACTAGGGGAGCTGATCGGCTTGTTTTTGTCTTCTTCCTCGGTGGTCATCATCGTATGACTACCATGGAATGCCTTCAAAATTTTAAAATAAAATCCCTTTAAAACTCAGCATGATCATTCTTATTGTCTTATTCTTTAATTTTATAACCCCATTATCTGTCATACAAAATTAAAAAAAGAAAATTAAAATAAGAACGAAAAAGCTCTCGTCATTTCATTTTACTCTGGCCAGTCCGAGCACAGATGGTAGCTGTCTCTTGTATATGCCAAACTAGTCTTGTTGCACCCGCGGCTCGCCGACTATCGGTTGTCGGCAGAAGTCATTATCATTGCTTGTTTAATATATCAGCATGTACAAGCACCGAGAAATATGAGGGCTTCTCTAATGCAGAACCCGGGGGGAGGGGGGGGGGGCACTCCCAGGCATTCCGCCCACACTCTCGACCTTACCCCTTTAATATACCATTTAGCTTTTTTATACCATTGCTGTTAACGATTATTTCTCTATTTTGAAAAACCATTTCCGGCAAAGGCCGCTACATGTACATGAGCGTTTGGCTTGAATGGTAGTTTTCGCAACCCTTTTTATACTAGGACCCTTTTCGATACCCAAAGTCGCAAATTCCCTATCCTTTGGTATGCTCAAAGTCGCAAACTCCCTACCCTTTGGTATACTCCTATCTTTTCTATACTTCTGGCCTCAAAAAGGTACCCCTTTCGGGCGGAGCATCTCGGTATAGCAAATATATGGGAGTGCCCCCTTCCCCCTTCCTTTCCCCCTCCCCCCCCTCTCCCCCCTCTCCCCCCCCGGATGCAGAAACAATTTTCGTTTGACGTCTTCCCCCGACGGTGATAAAGCGTAGACATTGTTGGCCGGATGTGAGCCGCTCTGTTTTATCTTTTGACCAGCAAATGTTTGTTGTAATTGATAATAATCAGACGTCATTATCGCCAAAGGATTGCGTGCACAGCCGATTAGTACAATACCAAGTCACCATCTGATGCAGGCGATATGTCTTTCTGTGTCTGTCCTGCAATGATAACAAGCTTCTGAGTTTTTCGGGAAGTGAAGTTTTGACAAATAATTTGCTTGTCATCGTGTTGCTATTTCCTTGTCTTGTCTCTTGATGAAAACAAGCTCTGAAATGCTAAATATTTTTGTCTACAAGATTATAGAGATAACATTCTTATTTGAATTATGACGTCTTTGTAGTGATTTTATAACCAAATAATGTTAGAGTTCATAAAAATTTTCACCGAATAATATTTGGTGCTCCTTTTCAAAAGCCACAAGTTCATCGATGTCAATTCTCATAAGCGATTCCAAGTTCGACATGTCTTCCACGCATTCCGGCTCCGATGACATCACAGGGCTTGATTCCACCTCGGACTCCTCGCTTATGCTTGAACGACCTGAGTCACATTCATCCAAGATTTCACGCAGCTCCGAAATATATTTTGCAGCCATCCAGATAATTTCTGTCTTCGTTGGTTTGATGTTGACATCACCCCTGGGTAAAAGCAGCCTTAGCTGTTCAATCCCCTCGTTCAAGACTCGTACCCGCTCTCTTTCTCGCGCATTGGCGGCTTTTCGAAGTTTGCTAACTCCAGTCAAGGGAGCTGACCTCCTTCTCTTCTTTCGAGAACGCTCCATAGTTGTAACTTCTTCTTCTTGCTCTGATTTTCTCGTTTGCATAGTTGTGAAGTTGATGTCCCCTCGCTGTTGTACGTAGCTACGTTGCAACTGTGCTTTAAATTAAAACGCGTTGGCGTTACAAAACAATAGATTAAGTCCACACTTATCGGTTATCTTACAAAGATATAAGCTGCAGTGACAAGGGAAAAACTGATATGTAGTCTATCGCCAGCTCATTTTCCCTCCGTGCTTTTAATAGAAGACTTCTTGAGAAGTTAAAGTTAGTTTGCAAACTTTTAAAATGTTTAGGCGAATGAGACTACTTGTAACAAACAAGCTAACGTAAAGATTGATGTCTCTGTCAAAAGTTGACATAACTAGACGTGGCTTTAAAACAAATACGGTATCGTGCGTTTGTTTTTCTGGGATAATCTTGACGTAGAAACTTGTTGATAATCATCTTGCTCGCTTAAATAGTATTTTAGACATAACAAAATCACATCTAACGTGTTTGCACAGGGGGCCTATTTTACGATCACTTAAGACTGTTTGAAATTCATTTGCTTTTGATTGATTTGCTCAAAAACTGTTTTTGAGTAATGGGTTCACATCATGGTATCACTCATGAATTACAAGAGGTACTTCAACGTTTGGAGGACTTAATTCCCTGCTTGTTATTTTTTGTTGTTTGAGGAAACAAAAAACATTTGAGAGCGGAAATAGTCATCGAACAGGAAGCCAGAAAACACGAAAAGTAGTAAGTTCTCACTCCCAAACAATACTGACGCACAACCAAAAATAATTAGGTCTAGATTGAATTGGATTTCACTCAACTGTACGTTAAAAGGGATCTTCCAGCGGTTTGAAATGGACACTTTTTACTAAGAAAAGGTTCTGATTTCAAAATCTGTACTGACGGAATATGGAGAATATTCATGTCCTCTACTTTGGCGTCCATTTTTCTTGTTTTGGAATTTAAATTCCTCTATCTTTGATAGACTTCCAATCTTTTGCCCACACCCGGCTTAAAAGCAACAACATTGACATAACTTATGACCTCATTTGTTGGTAGTAACTTGATTTGGTCGCAACTCAACGCTGGATAGTGATGATAAGACCTCAAGAAAATCTTAAAGCGCTTCAAGGTAAGGAATGATATTTATATTGGAGTCATCTATCACGGTGCCATATACTCGTACCCAGCCTTCTCCTTGGGAACAGTGCAACCCCACCTTACGGCCACCCCAGTTAATATCTCGTTATTATATACGACCTGTTAGTGCCAAATCTCGTTTTTGTTCTGTCTGTTTGTATTTCGTACGTTGTCCCGTGTTCGTCTTGTCCCTTGTGTATTGTAGTCAGTTTATAGTTCTTTAGTATGCGCATAATTGGTTCAGTTTTCACCGTTCAGCGTATCATCCAGGTTACACATCGTTTTGTAAGTATTTTTTTCAACGTATTTCATATTTTGTATTTAGATTTAGATTTCGTCTTTGTAATTTAGTATTTGCTATTTATAGGAACCGTTCGTCTATGTGTTTATACTGTATTCCAATCGAAATAAATTCGTGTCAACTGCGTTCAATGTGTAACGATGTAGTTAAAGAAAATCACCGCTACACGGCCTTTTCGAGCTTTCAGTAAAATTAAACAATGAAAGCATACAGAAATCCGAGTCAAAAGTCAAGCTTTTTTATTCATAACATTCGAGAAGTCATCCGTAAATATAAATTAATGAGTAAGTCCATTTTGGTTTAAGATCAGACACAATCAGACGAATTTAATACACAACTTTATTTGCAAAATGTAAAAGCTGATTTACACGCTACGATTGTCGGCCCGATTTTTTAACAAGGTTTGTTCGGGAAAAGGAAGAATCGGCCCGATTCGAAAAAATCGGCTACAAAGTTTTTCGTGTCGTGCCGATTTTTTGAAAGGAAAATCAAATGAATTGGAGCGCAAAAACAATGGATTTCAAATTGGCCCGACAAATCGTGGCGTGTAAATCAGCCTTAATGGTTACTACTTAATTCTAAAGGCTGGTTCACACTAGCGTCGGAATCAGAATCGGAATCGTAAGAAAACAACAAAGAATTTAGGGATTAGAATACAAAAGAAAGGTGTTTTTCTTTGTTCCTTCCTTTGTCTTTGATTATGCTTATGCTTGGTCTTATGCTTCTTGCGATGCTTATGTCGATGTCTTTATGTCACACGCTTGACTTAACTCTTTTGTCTTTTCCTTTGTTTTCTGCTTCCGATTCCGAATCCGACGCTAGTGTGAACCAGCCTTAATGCATAAATTGTGAATGGGTTCATTAGCGCAACTAATGCACCAATCACTTGTCCCGTGCACCAGTGATTCCCAAAGGTCGATTTAATATAAATCTACACAACAATACCTATTGTTCAGACTGGACTACTATAAGTACCAAAATTTTGCTGCTATACATCATCCGTAGGATGCAGTGACGCAACGCGTGGAATTAGCTACAAATGGACTAGGACCCGGCTAATTTCTCCCTCACTGGCCCGGCTTGCCGGGTTAGCGTTGTAACTGGTGTTCTGCCGAAGGATAACGGGGTTGGGGCCGAAATCTTCAGCCGTACCGTAAATCAATGCGATGATTCAGCTCCTCTGGTGTCTGGATGCATTGTCCGGGATTTTTTTGCCTTTTGGGTCGCGGGTTCGAGCCTCAGCAGAAGCAAACTGTTTTTTTTTTCTTTTTTTCACTCCAAATATTTCCTTGCTTTTTTCTTCTCTCTTTTTCCCTCTTTCGGGCCTTTCTAAAATGTTTTCCTCTGATTTTTTGCGCATGGGCTGACTGCGCAATAATAGAACCACAGGTAGCCCAAGCTCGACACACCACATCCGTTTATTTACTAGCGATTATAGAGGACTTTACTAAACTTAGAATCTTTACACAGGGCACGCTTTATTTGGAGCCTAGGCTCTGTTGTGTGTCCCTTACCATTATAGTTTATTGCTATTTCTTCTTCTTATTTTTATTCAATTACTATGTATTTTTTAGGTGGAAGTATTGTACATAAAATAGACAAACAAACAAACAAACGAACAAACAAATCAATCAATCAATCAATCAAATCAAGGAGGACTACCTTTCTAATCACGCAGACCAGCACCTTGTTTATTGACGCGCGCGCGTCTGATAATTGAAACGGTTAGTTAAACATAGACATAGACAATTTCTTTATTTAGTACTGACATTGCATATATTTTTTGTTACACGATAGTTGTACATATATTTGTAGGTACAAGTTATCCACAATAATATTGCGTCGAGGATAGTAAAGTAAAGTAAAGTAGCTAAGATATAGCTAAGATATATTCATATAAATTGGTCTAGTTAGTTTAAGGAAGCACGCAAACACAGTAAACTTTACCCATGAATTTACACAAAGTCATAGCTTGACTTTGCACGAGTAAGTCACGCTGGTTTGAGTTTGGTGCTGAATAGTGTTTTCAATCTCTTCGCGCGGCGCCGACAATAACATTTGAACTCATGAAAGTGCGTCGGATTGAATTTCAAACGAAGAGTCTTAGTTTTACCTTGATTGAGCCTTATTTTCTTTAGTGGGAATCTCTATCACATTACTTTACTTGTAGGTCATTGCTGTTATTACCCAGCATTCCAAGACGAAAACCGAACAGAACGATATCTTGACCACATTTCTAGCTTTTCAAACACTTCACTGTGAAGCACCATGATGGTGGTACCCAAAGGCTTCTGGGTACCGTTTTGCACATCCTCGGCGCACACGATAGACAGATTGATAGAAACTGCAAATCTACGACTCGTACGGCCAGAGGCCTGGACACGAGTAAATGATAATCAACAATTAGTTATCAATAGATTAATTGGCTTATTTAACCATCAAAGAGTAGAATTAACCGTCAACCGTCAAAACACCATTTTTTTCCGTCAACCGTCAAAGTTATACCCCCACTGAGACCCACTGAGGGGGAAGCATCGATCCTATGGGGAGAGGGACTTAGTTAGGAAATGGTTAAGTTGGACACCGTTTGCAGGTAGCCTCGTCTGGCGTCTCACACTACAAACGTAGCGTAGACTGTGCGGCGCCTCTAACTTCCTTCGCGTCCTCTTTAGGTCGCTTTAATGTCGGTTTCCAATCCCCCTCCCGACACTATAAGCAGGATGCGAAGAGGCTAGCGGCGCCACGACTCATTCCGGCAATCGGAAGTCCAAACAAATTACAAACCCAAACAGGGACACAATTTGTTGATGGATTCTGGCACTGAGAAATATAATTTTTATAGTCCACGTGCCATGCGGAAATATACGTCTTTATTCTAAGTTATACCGGATATATTACAAATTCCACGAGCCCAAAACTGGATCCATTACACATTCACATCGAGTGATCATTGGGAGTCCCCCCTCCCCTGCCGTCAGTGGAACAAAAACAGTTACGCCAAAAATGAAGTCGGACTACAAATGCGGTCACTTACTAGTGTCAAGAATTTTTGACATAGCTGGACCGGTTAGCTAGGTTTGGGTAGGCTAGGCCGTTGTTTAGGAAATTATAATTTTACAAGCCCGTCTTCATTTCTGAGGCAAAAAAATACGCGGTTTTCGTTAAAAAAGATTTTTCAAATTCATCCAGATTTGTGTGGACGTCGCCTAAACCTTTAGTGTCAGGAATTCTCAGGGAATAATTAGGCCTACTGCGGGCCCTAAAGTCGCCTTAACTTTGGGCAACTTAAGGCGACTTAGGGCAACTTTAGGTGATTTAAGCTAAAACTGGCCAAATGTCGATGGGACGTAAGGCGACTTCGTGCGACTGAAGTTGACTTTAGTTCCAGGAGTAACCCTATATATAATTAATGTGATGATTCAGAAGAAGGTTTTGTATGTAGCTAGTGAATAATATATAAGCCGTCAGCTCTTACTACTGAAATCGTATATAAGAAATGACACACATTATTTCGAAAGAACACTAAGATTGAAGTTCGAAAAACAACAACTTAGACGCGAACTCGACCGTTTCTTTCTCATTATGGCTTTGATGCGATGCATTTTTCATGCGTTGATTCAGTAAGAGAAACTCGGTCATCAAGCTTCGCGGCCATCCTTGTCCACCGAGCTTGTGGTGTTTCTGCTATGGATGGCGTAGATGGGCCCGAATTATTCATCCTTAACATATATAGGTTATGCGACCATCAGCGATTTTTGTATGCATGGTCTGTTCTTGAAGAAATTCCTGACATTCCTATAATTTCATTCGAGAAAACAGAAAAGAAATAAAAACGCTTTTGCAAACCGTATAGAATAGACGCCAATCCGAACAGACAAGTGTCTGTTAATGGACTTTATTTCTTAATTTAAATGTGTAAATTCAATGATCTGATAGTACCGCTGTAATATAGGCCGAGTTGCGCTAGCTGGTGCTAGTCATCCACAAAACAACGGTCTATCAGTTAATCACTCGTGTGAATAAAGACGCCCCATTTGACCTCTCACTCCATAATCCCCGGCACAAACGAGTATTTCCTTTAGACTATTACAAACCAATTAGTCCAAACGCGGCAATATTAAATACCCTAAGCGCTATGAGTATAGTTTGGCACCATCGTTGATGTGGGTCTGGCTTTGGGATGAGTCGTGGTGATCAAAGCTGCTTAATTGCGGCATGGTTTTACAGCATGCACAATGCATATCTTGCATTTGTAAAGACTGGCAGGCTGATCTTTACAGCATTTATGCTGTATTATTTATAGTAAAAGCAAGGCTTCACTAGGGTAATGTGAACAGATATAAGACAGTATAATTGAAGTAGAAGGACCAGATGACACAATCGACCTGCAAGCGTTCTGTAAATCTATTTATTTAACGTTGTTCAAAACTAAACCCGCTACAAACAAGCATGCTTTGACAACAACCCTGCAGAACTATGTGCTCTTAGTGCACTCCTAGTCTAACTTAAAATGAACAGCTCACATCTAAGACAACTGAACATACGATATTATAATGCCATAACCATCTTACATCTTGTTCTGTAGCTTTTTTCAGGTACGTGTAAAGTCCATAATCGTCTTGGCGTTCGTCCTGCGGGCAAAGCGCCGTGTGCTATCGTCTTTAGCTCTTGATTCTCTGACCACGTGTTTTGCCGCTACAACAGATTCCGACGAATAATGCTCCAAATACAAAGGTATTTGTTTAAAGCTCTGATAATTGAATATGAATCGGTTGAGCTGCTGCACGTGGACCCCCCAAGGATGGGCATAATGTAGCCACCGATATGCAATCACACGCAGAATGGGCAAAATCATCTCTCTCTTTTTGTACCCAAGTCTTGTTGAATGCAAGAATGTGTGGCATCATATCTACATACCGACTGTGCCTTTTTATTGGCACAGTTTGCGACGGAGAGCCGTTTGACAGTATGTTTTTTCAAAGTGTACGCGTATGTAATCTCAGTCTGTGATATACTGTAGACGTTCGCGAGAAAATACATTTTGGTTTGGCGTGAGATATTGGTATAATTCTTTTTATCAACTGGCTTTAACATCACATAGTCACGATTTGAAGAGGTATTACAGTCAAGAGCGTTTGCACAAAGAATGCTAAGAAACAAATAAACAAATTGTATCCTAGGTCGGAATATTTCATGAAGCCTGGTATTCCATAAATCCTAGAATCAAGGAAACTTTATAGACGAGAGTCTTGAGGCCCATCATGGAGAAACAATATCTATTAACACGATTGCACGAGCTTTTTTATTTTTAGATTATATCTCCTTGATCTCTTTCACATGGCTTTAAGTTCAAAAAGCCAAGTGTCGAAGCGTGCTTGTGTGTAATTATAGTGCATCAGCCAGCAATTAATTTATTATTAGCTGACATGCTAAATTTGTAACGGTTATCGGCTCAAGTGATCCGGAAAAAAAGCAAAATTGATGAAAAGTTACCTCATTCATCTAAGAAACAAGAGAATCTTCGATTCCCTCACAATTGTATACAAATTATACTTTAAATATGTACAAAATTGTATTTTCTTTTGGTACAAGCATCACGAGTGCATCAACAGTCAGAAAAGTAACATTTTTTGCCACCATTACCATCTCAGTTAGTTCCCAACTGGGTTTTTATTTGCTTGTTGTAAATATTTAGAGTTCTTCTTCGAAACATTGTCTCTATTGCTATTGTCTGCTTGCCTTTTATTAGGTAGATTAAGGTAAAAAGTCTTGGTTGCTTGGTGATCAGATCTTTTAATCCTTTGAGAAGAGGAATTTAAGGGCCCTCTTGACCTCTAGTGATTTGAAAAACACTACCATGCAGAGCTATCAATCTTAAGAGAAAGAAAAACAGTTAATTAGCAGCCTCGATAATTAAACCCCAAATTGCAACTGTATTATTCATGAAGATGTTTAAAGATAGCAAAAAAATGAACTGTTTCATCGATATGAAAAGAACTGCTCAGGACCGACTCTCCCTCCGTTTTCTGTTATGTCTGTTATGGCGAAACGTTGTTATTACATTCCTGGACCATGAGTATTTTATTCGGAGTCGAAAACCTCAAAGGGCTTCTTTTAGATATCCTATGTATAAATTCCAAACTTCTGTACAGATTGAATACCCATGTCATTGTTGGCAAAAAAGCTAGATATGTTTTGATTCTAATGAGTACTAATTATATACAAGGTATTATAGATGATGGTCCTAATAACGGGTAACGGGTAGGCTTGTGTTTGTGTAACGGTTTCTTAAGTCAGCTTTCATATTTGGGTATGTGAAGTTGTTTTCTTCAGCAAACAGCAGGAGTTTGGAGGAAATTGATTACTGATACAAGCCTTTCAACTGGTGCTCCGGAAACATGTTCTTAATACCAAAAAACAACATTACATTTTACTGCTTTAATTACATATGAAAGTAGATGCTTTGGGTAATTTTTGGTTTAAAGAAGCGTTTGCCATTTTCCCCAGCCTTTGTTTGACTTTTCTTTCCAAACAATACATGTCCTCAAAAGGTTCCGGCAAGGTTTAGTAAGAAAAAAAATTGGATGATTGAGCATCTCGGAAATGAGTGCTCAAGACAAAATACCGTTTACAAAGACGAGAACAACAAATATAGTATTTAAAAACCTTCTAGGGAAAGAGGTTTAAGCCCAAGGAAAAAACAGAAGCTTAAGAAGGCAGAGAATGAAATGCACTGTCAATAAATATCCACCACAAATTGTACTCTATTTTCTAACACCCTATGGTGCATTCTAAACTAGTTGTTCATTTTCTTTTGGGGGGCTTATTTTACATGACAATACTACTATGACGGATTACTCCAAATATTTTTATCTCTTAAGATTTCAAGATCAAAACGAACCGCTTCTATGATGTCTTGGAATTAGCTAAAACGAAGGATGTCATTTGGTGCGGCGAGTTCTTCAGTAGAGCAATCACTGAGCTATGCGTTAAGTTTGTTTTTCAAAACAGTGACTTTCCCCCTTTGCGCATATTTATATTACGAATTAGTAGGTTTATAACCTTGAACATGACGTTTTTTCTTAGATAAACCGCCACAACTACGCGTTATAAGGTTTTAAGATATCGTATTCTGCTCTTGCGAAGCTGGTAGCTGATGTTCCTATCGCCTTTTCTGGGATAAAAAAAGAAACCGAAAGTGTTTCAATTTCTTGGGGTTTCGTCTTCTTGTAGGAATTTTGGATGGTCATTTTTGAAGCACGCGAAGACACACGCTTAAATGGAACCCCATTGTGAATTCTTGGTTTTTGAAGCAGAAAAAAGCCATAAACAACGCTTACTATGCATACCTTGTTTAAAAGATTGTTGCTGAGCACTCATATAATCAAGTTAATCTGTGATAAACAAAAAGGATGCCAGCAGGGAAAGAGGAATGGCATCCGAATCATTGATAATGTTTTGATATTGCGACAGGAGCAAGAAAGTCTAAATATGTATGAATATGGATTCGCTTGTGGGGAAAGGTTCGGTAAAGACCTGTCATGAACCGGGCGTTGCGATAAACTCGATGACAAAGGGTCAGGAATTGTCATAGATACGAAATTAATCAGCAAAACGTCCAAACTATGCTTTTGTTGACATGTGTTAATGATAGCTTAGTCGTAAATTAATTTGCCATGGAAGCAAATCATATCATTCCAGGGACAGAGGTGTGCCCTGAGCCTAGCGTGAAACGTAGCCTTTTGTTCTTGTTTCAATACTACACAATGTTCTGCGATGCATAACGATCTCCAGGCACTCCTTTTAAGTCATTGTTATTTGGTCAACAAGTCAGAAGATTTAGACCGGTGCATGGACACTTCGAGCCACACACTCTCTCGAGCTGGTAAGATGGAAACACCCTTCGATGATCCACTGGACATGGTGTGTATGGACGACGTCCTTCCTACAGTATCTTCGCCTGAACCAGATTCTCCACAGAACAAGAAGAAAAAAGCCAGACGACGTGGACCTAGACTCACTGGGGTTAGCAAGCAAAGACGACTTGCAAATGCTCGAGAGAGAAACCGTGTACATATACTGAATATGAACATTCAAGTCCTCAGAGAACTGATTCCACTGCCACCTCAGGAAAAAGAGCCCACAAAAACAGAGATCATATGGATGGCAGCCAAGTACATAGCTCTTCTTGGTGATATGCTCGATCACGAACCTGTAGATTTTGGAGACTGCGTCTTAAATGATCTATTTTTGGACGCATTTTGCTAGTTAAAGAAGCTCGGTAAGTTAGACGAGAAAAAATTGATGACCTGTCATAATCTTAACGATAAGGATCTTTGTGCGGGGACTTTAATTCCCATAACACCCAATAATAATACTCAAAAACTGATATGATGAACTAGAAGGTTTACTAGTTCTTTTCATTCTCTCTTTTCCTCTCACCTCTACTTCCCCAGAGCTGACTCGAATTCCACAACGCTCAAAAAAATGTACCGAATTGGTGGTTATTATGTACGTTGATGAATAACAAAAAGATTGATCTATTGTTTTATTCTCTCCACAGAATCCTACCACCTGTTATGCTGATCAAAACACAAGAATTTACACAGTCGCTGAAGACTTAACTTTCAATCGTACATCTGCTACCACGTTAAGATGTTAACAAGGACTATTGACGAAGCATTTTAAGCTTCCAAGGTATCTAATTCACTGCTTTTTGTGCAGTTTTCAAGTAATTACGCCATGACAGAATTTGACTCATTAAGCTATACTGTTTTAAGTACTTAATGATAATAATTTAGCAGCCTGTTTTAAGGCCATACACAACACTTTATTATTTAAAGTGAATCTAATTCAGTCCTTCATTCACCGAAAGGAAAATTTTCAATTTATTTGGAAGAAATACTTAAGCCCTTATGGGACGAATTTGATATAATTTAGTAATTCCGTTTTATGGAAACAAAAATTATTCATTTGATTGCAAATTAAGCTATAGTTTATATAATTATCAGATATATATAAATCTATATTTTCATAAAAAAAATTATTTTTATACTAATAGGTATTTTCATCTATTTTTATAAATGACATAAAATGATTTATTTATCACGTTTTTATTAATTTAATTCTAGTAAATTCTATAATTTACATTTAGTTTGTTTGCTTGATTCAAACTGGTATAAAATACCTTTTAAATACTAAAAAATAGTTTTATGAAGGAAAGCTAAACCAAAGATTTATGACTTTAAAGAGAAAGTGATAATCGCTCATGACAGTTGAAAACGGTTTGGCAATGAATGACCTTTCCAGTAGCCGTTATGGTACTATAAAACTTGTATAATTATTTGAAAGAGTTCATGAATTGTTTTCGATCCAAAAAACCGTAGATATTAATGAAGCTCAAACGAACTGACGAAGTTTCGGTTTTTAATTTGCAAAAGAAACTAGCGAATAAACTGCTCAATGTTTTTAATTGGATTGTGTCATCGCCCAGGTGTTGGTCGTTCAACAATAAGCCTAGCGAAAGTCAAACTGAATCAAATTCCACAACCTAGAGTGTTCTGTTCTCCTTTTTGTCTACAAGAAAACCTAAATGATGTGTAATTCACTGAAAATTGGGTGCAAAATTAGGCTTATTGAGTTTCAACACATTTTTGTTCTAGTTCAATTTTCTACTGAATGAAGTTTAACTAGGAACGGACTGTTAATGCATCACACATGCGTTGAATGTTTGAATTTATTTGATTCACCAAAAATGCCTTTCTCATATAGTGTTAAAACTCCTTTTACAACTCTAAAATTGATATTCTACAAATACAGAAAACATTATAACGATTTGCTTACTGGCAACAAATTCTAATCAAAACTGAAAATTGGCGTTAGTCGACTTAAACAAATATCTACCGAAGAAATGCTGTATTAACTCATATTTTTGTAATGAAAAAGGTCCTGAAGAATAGCAAACAAAATTATGTTTTTAATAAAAGGACGGTCAAATGTCAGATTCTGAAAACGATTACCAAAGATCACGTGACAGATAAGCCTATTGAATGTTTGCAATTACACAGAACAATTATATTTCTTTCATTTTGCCTACTCATATGTGCTGAAATTTACGCCCATCGATACATCGATAAAATGGCACCTTTGCTGTGACAAACTCATTCTCAAATGTACAGTGAACTATCTCTCAGCTATGAGTTCCATTTTGTAGTTCACTTAAGATAAGATCTTGTCAAGAGAATATAATACTAAGAGAGAGAAACTCAGTATTGATGTCTGTGCGATGTTCGTGGCGGCTAAGGCTATTTTTAGTAACTTCGCCATCGCGCGCACAAGGCTCTCAAACATGCAATAGAATTTGATTTTCGGACGGGCCGACCGTTTGCTTTCGGTTTTTGAATTCTATTGTTTAATTTCGCTCTCTTAGTATTATGGTCTCGTGATCTTGTTTGATAAAGGCTATTTTTCCAGCAGATATTACGCTATTTTAAACGATTTTGTACAGGATATTACAGAATATCCTTTTAAAAAGACTTGAGAGTCGTAATTTTCAAAACGTAAACAAGAGCCCCTAAAAATCAATGAGATTTCCCTCCTTAAGTGTAAGTAAGTGATACTGATTGTACGTCAGTTCTACTATTAAAAATATGTTGTCAAAATTGTCTGTATAATCTTATCTTTTCAATGCCAACTCGAAATGTAACCTGGGAATCGAAGGGTCTTTCAATGGAATCCGCGATATAATGACCCCCCCCCCCCCCCCCCCCATAGTGAAGTACTGATTTTGAACTCGTTGTAACGCCCATGAACAAGTTTATTTTCCATCCCTTGGTAGACCCTTGGCAATATATTGCCGTCGTGCGCTATACCGATGTCTCCATTGTTCTTGAGAGTGACGTCATGAGATCCTTGACCACAAGAATACCAGTACAGGAGCCACAAAAACTGTAACGTTCGGAGAGCATTCGGAAGTTCCATGGTCCTTGAGTGACGTCATGATCGAGCTTTGACCACAGGAATACCAACCTAAACTCGATACACTCCAAAGAAATACTGGCATAGGTGAGTGCGCTGGTTGCGATAATTAGTGCGTACAATATAAATTTGTACTTTTTAGGCGTGTAGTCGAACGGATATCGATGTTTTATTTCAGTTTAGTGAGCACCACGCCTCAATTGACCTCCTTCAACGCCGTGTGCCCGCTTTCCTTCTGAGAGAGAATATCAGACGCGTTTGGCGTTAACAAACGTAGTAGTGAAGATGTATTACTCTCTGCGCTTTGAAAGCTTTGTACATGTTGTACATCAACATCTATCACGCTAAAGTACGAGGTCAAAGTGCCCGCGATACGGGATATCTACGAGGTAAAATAAGGGTCAACTTATTCACCGGAAAGGCGACGAAAGCGCTATGTGAAAAGCCCATGGCCGGACCTGACGTCCATTAGTGGGCAGGAAGCCATTCAGCGACATGACAGCTGTCATCATTATCGCTGTTTGGACAGACCGATGGAACACGTGACACTTTGCTTGGGGTGGCAAGCTCCGATAGGCTTGAGTCAGTTCAGTCTTGCTTCGAAAGGTGTAAATTTCCTGTGTGATCTGTAAGAATGCAATACACCGTCTTCTGTGGATCTTTTGTGGATGAAATTTTGGTCTGAAGAATGTCTGACTGATCAAATAGAGAAGTATAGTTGATTGAACACTCTCTGTCAGGACCGATTGACCTCGTTCAGGATTATTAAACTCGTTTATACACGGAACAATCGGCGATAGAATTCGTATGAAAACAAGGTTTTCACCGGACGACAATGTCTCGGGAGGAGCATCCAGAAACAGCACATCCCAAGGTCAGTAGCAAATGATATCTTCACTAACTTCATTTGTTTCAGTTAGTGAAGATATAATTGCCACGTTGTGGTTAAATTTAGCACCCTCTCGATGTTATTCATAAAACAAATAACACTGTGTTAATTAATGGTCTTTGTTTCAAGAAGAAAGGGGGAAAAGAATGTTTTAAACAAACAAAGTCCTTGGGATATCATCTTTTACTTAAGTACCTTAATTGCCGCTCACTAAAGCGACTCGAGCTATCACACCATCTCTCTCTCAACTCTGAATTGACTAAAATATCATCTTTATGCTGTACGAGAGTTCACCAAGACAAACATGAAAATCCACCTTCAACTCAATGTTTTTACACTGATAATTGTTGAAGGGGCACAATGTTATTTATCCAGTTCATTGAGTGTTATAATTAACTGTTACTGTTGAACACCGCTATCAAAAGAGACCCGCTTAAAGTGTCAAGAGCAAACTTATTGATACTTTTGAATGAATGCGTTTCCACTTGAACTAAGTTGGATCACTTCACCATGATGTAGGAGAAATGTACTTCAATAATTGAATGTTTAATCAACATCTCCCGTAACGTTGAGAAGGAGCCATAGGTCATGTCAGTTAGGCAATCGTTTGTGTGCTCTGACTACATTTTATCTAAGAGCTATTGAACATACACACCTTTCTCAAAAATACAGAGAGTTTATAAGTTTGGAAGAGCTTTCCAAAGCTATTAAAGCTCGAAATTTGTTCATTCTAGGACGGGTTAAATCCAATTGATTCACCGACATGAAGCCAACCCACGATCTACTACAGAACAATCATCACCTCCCTCAACGCGGTTACATTCACGGATATTTTTTAGTCTGCGTTATATCTTTTTAAATCTTTCCCCCAAGACCAGTCCCTTGACCATGAAACTTATCCCTGATTCTTTTTTATTGACAAAGATTGATGTCCAAGTTATGAAATACCACAAATACCTCGAGGCGGTTGCAGTAATTATCTCCTCGACATCTCAACGTTTTTATGGAGCCACCATTGATCTATTACGAGCAAAGATAGTTTTGTAAATGATCTTACGCGCCGGGTCACATCTGATTGGCGCGAAAATTTCCTGCAAACTGTCAGATGTTGCCGCCTTATACAGACTGCATGTGATGTTTGTATTGTGTCGTGTTGAGATCGTGTCCCTTGAAATCAGTATTAAAGTAGCCGAGTATTGCTCCCTTATTGACGTTGTTTTCGCTTTCTTTTCAAATGGAGATTGGACGAAAACGACGCGAACGCAAACCAACAGTTAGTGACGAAGAAGGAAGCGAAGGTTCGTCGAAATACTCGGATTCTGAAAACAGTCTTGTAAGCCAAAGAAACAAGAAGAAAAGAAGAAAGCCGCGACTTACTGGACTAAGTAAGCAGCGCCAAGCAGCCAACGCAAGAGAAAGAAACCGAACACACAGTGTAAATGCGGCCTTTAATGCTCTGAGGTTGTTGATCCCTACAGAGCCTTCAGACAGGAAACTGTCTAAGATAGAGACATTGAGACTTGCATCAAGTTATATAGCTCATCTTGGTACAATACTGATTAGTGGGACGCAATGTCCCAACGTACCTTCTACAATGGACAATAATCGTACAGCGATTTCACCGACGTCTGCTCGCAGAGTTTGTACGTTTTGTTTGAGCCTTTTAAAAGTGGTGAGTATGAATACTTTGATCTACCAATAATTGAAGTCCTTGGACATGGTAATCGTCTTCTCTTCTAATGTATGTTCTAATCATTTGTGAAAGCGCAAAAAGCCGAGATAAACCACTGGAAGTAAACCTTAACTAATTGCCATTGTTCTTAAATTCGGACATCACCTTCGTTGATGGCTCTTCCCCATTCCAAACCCGCCCCATATTAGATTCACCATCTAGTCTACGGTTCTTAAAGTCAAATTCTTAGTTAAAGTTTCTCTATTCAAGCAACGTTCCGAGCAAGGTTAACGAATCGATCTCGTGTCGCGTTGCCATAAGTTCTCCATTATCGTGCTTATCATAGTCTAGTAATCCTTCGATGGAGTCAAAGGATGTTCCTAATCCACAACATTTGTCCCAGTCAACATATTCTAGCCATTATATCTTTCTCTTTTGGTATCTATCTATAGAAAAAACTTCCTTGTTTGACGCTGACAATCACCACCTTTTTGTAAGACATTTAATTGTCTGAGAGCTAGAAATTGCGATCAAGAGTACATCAACAAGAAACGTTTAGCGGTTGAAATCAAACACCAGAGTTTGCTCCCAACTGCGCTCATCGTACAATCATTAGGCACTATTCCTCTGTGATTAGTCATAGACTTGATGAAAGTGCTTACAGATGGACACAGTTCATTATCAATGACGTGAAGTTGAACTGGTGCCCAGATGTAGTCTTTATAAACTTAGTTTTTTGTGTCGCTGTAGGCTATGCTGAGCAAATTCATGTTCCCATGGTTTACTTCCGAAACCAAAAAGTCTATTATTGCCAGCTTTTCGAGTCTATATTTGCTAATTATCTTTCTTTTTCTCTTAATACTGATTTTGTTATTTTGCCGCATTCTAGAGCTCTAGTGTTTCAGGGGAATAGGTTTTGGTCCTTATTTACGACAAAAAAGGTGGCGTTTAATTTACAAGTTTGGTTTAACTTGAGACCAATATAAAGTTTTGACTTATATTCTTCTTCTTCTTCTTCTTCTTCTTCTTCTTCTTCTTCTTCTTCTTCTGATTTGTATATTTTTTGTACGTCAAATGGTTTCCCATATGTTCTATAAGTGATATTAAGTCAATATCAGTATTAACAAATAGAATAATTTTATGTCTTTACGAATGGCTGAATGTTTTTCGTTCTGCACTATCTTCTTTAATATGTGTATAAAGACCATAGAATGCATTTTATTCCAAGATTATTAAAAAAATGTTTGGTCAGTCTGAAATATTCCTCGATGTTTCACAATACAGAGAACGCGCGCATGTCGTTGTACTGTGATAAAAACACGAAGGGAGATGTAGAACATAAGAAAAGCAAGCTTAGTAGCACAGAGGCGTAGTCGAGTGTCTCTCTTGCTTTTCGAGTGCTCTACATCTTCCAGCTGAGTGTTTATATCACAGTACAGAGACATAAGCGAACGTTTATAATGCTTTCAGTAGTGGGAGCCATGTCTCTGTTCTCTGATGTAGACATAGTAGCCAGCCAATCAGCGCGCGCGCTCTCAAATATTCTATAAATGTACTTATATACAGTTTATCCGATCGAAAGCTTAATCCTATCATGCTGTTTTCACTTTCATTCTTTAATCTACTTAGTCTTAAGTTGTCTTTAATTCGTGTTCCTTGCCTATCACACTGTTTTCACTTTCATTCTTTAATCTACTTAGTCTTAAATTGTCCTTAATTCATGTTCCTCGCATGCAGTTGGCTCGGCTATGCTTCCAATAACATGTCTAATGGAACGGCGCTGATGATGTTACGTGCGTAGAAAGTTGTCTCAAAAAACAGACCTTGCTCTCTGGAATCTCTAACTTGCCACACTGGTGACTTGAACCACCCACTAGACAACGAGTAGACGGGTTTTTAGAAGCAATTCTAGAAGCACACAGCTGAGATCACTACTAGGTTGTTTTCTTTGCAGTACTCTTTGTTTTTCTATGATACTAAATAGTGCTATTTGACCAAGTGCAACCTGTAATACAAGATTAACCAGTAATCGTAGATTATAGCAATATTATTTATCTTGTTTTTATCTTGTTCTGCAAATGCCTGTTCTGGTGAACTCAGAGTTCCATCTAACTGGATTATATTTCCAGTGAAGGCCTATTTCCCATTCAGTCATTTGAATTGATATATTAAGTGGATATTTGTGAATAAGCATGTCTATATATTGTCGAACTGAGGGAGCTGCTCTAAGCCGGTATATTCAAGAACTGTCCTACAAAATCTTTTCCAACCAGTTCTATCTTTCGGTTAAGCTTGAGATCTGACTATAGGAAAGAAAGAGAAACGATGCTGCTCCTGTGATTCTTTGTTTCATCAACTTGCGTTTATGGACTGAATTGTTATGTTGTGGGATAACTTGCTTTGCTTTAGGATAATTAGCCAATCACTTGGATCCTGGACAGATGACCAAAGCCTTCAAAAGAAATGAAATGTAGTCGTAAAAGTTGTACTAGTAAGAACGCGCTAACCAACTCACCAACCAAGACGTTACAGTATTTTGTTAGTAATTTATACAGTTAAATCCCAAAGTAGATAATCCCTGATAAAACTTTATAATTACAAAATGATCTCAATAACAGATTCTGGCAAGGTAAATGAAAAATTGGTAGATTTGGTTCTTGACAAGCAGTTGTAGTTGGGATATTTGGCTCTATTCTCTACTAATCAGTAATGGATTAAAGCAACAAACAAATGGCAAATCAAACAAACAAACAAACGAACGAAGGAATGAACGAACAAACAAACAATGCACGAGCAAAGAAAGCAAACCAACAACAACTGACAGACAACAAGTAAGATTCCATACTAAAGTTTCAGTCAACAAACAATCATGGCCAAAATTATGACATTCAAACCAGCCAACCAACCAACCACTGTGACTTTCATACGGCGAAATATGTGAACGAGTGCTTGGATTGAACTGGGAGCCTGGAGAGAGTTAAGCAGCCTGGAGTGATACCCATCTTTTGGAGGAAATTAAAAAAATACCAAGAAAAATAAAGTAATTAAAACGTTTCCGGTTTTTTAACCGTAATAAGTCTAGATTCAACCAGCTAGAGACTTAAAATAACCAGATTTTCATCATATTTTTACTTGATGACCATCTAGTCTCCGTTCATCCTTCAAAAGTTCACATTCAGCTTCTGCTATCTTTTCTATTCTTCTAATCAGTTTTATCTTGAATTCAGACCAAAAAAGGAACTATAGCTCTTTCCTTCAAGATTTCTAAGCTTTATGGGGTATCGAATTGAATTTTTAGCTTGTGTCACTTGAAGAACAATTATGTAGCTCTGTTAACCCTCCTGACTAGACATTTTGAAATGTTAGACTACTTTCAACCTTAATTCCAATTTCTTATATATTTTAAGCAAGTATGTTTCTTATGTATTTGAAGTAAGAAATTGGGCTAGCGTCCTCATTTACTGCCATTGAACTGAGCACTTAGACAATGCAGAGGTAATCAAGCAAAGTATTGATTACAAAGACAAACTCAAATTGAAGTGTTTTGATACTGAGCATACTGCAAGTTGTATCAATGCAATTATGCCTCTTATCGGCTGAGATATCGTGAATTTGTTCATGGCTGCCCTATCGTCTAACTGAATTGAATAGTGATGTCTTAAACTGATATCAAAGAAATGCGGTTTGAATATCTGTCAAAATAATGCATGGTGAACAATTT
This sequence comes from Telmatactis stephensoni, assembly GCA_029948255.1. Taxonomy (NCBI): domain Eukaryota; kingdom Metazoa; phylum Cnidaria; class Anthozoa; order Actiniaria; family Isophelliidae; genus Telmatactis; species Telmatactis stephensoni. The sequence goes on along the minus strand of JALIZF010001591.1, from coordinate 27,814 downwards.
TATGGGTTTCAAGACTTAGTGCTAAACCCGTGAAACAGAAAGACGACGAACAAACAAATAAATACGTAATCCAATAGAAAAAAATCAAATAGAGAGAGGGGAAAACATTAACGGTTATCATAAACTTTTGGTGCCCAAATGACGTTTTGGTAAGTAGTTTTTCGGCCCGAAGCCAAAAGGGTGTGACGAAGTAAGAAAAGGGCGTCATAGGAGACTCCTCGCTGATTACTGCACTAATAGTACAGTAGTAATAGTACAATAATGGCCTCAGTGATGGACACAACCCGTCCAAGTGGTCTTGGGGAGTTATAGTGATGCCATACACCTTTAGGTTACGATGGACAAGGTCGAAGACATCAGCACTCAGAAACTTCAATTTTCCCCTTTATTCAGTAGAAAACTGCCATTAAAGTTTGAATGTCTAAGAAAATAAAATTTGTATATAATTCTGTTTTCAGACTTGAGATGATGCATAGGATGCATAGAAAAAAACTAAAATGTCTTTGTCATATTGCCAGTTGAAGCACAATGTAATAAGAAATATGCAGTTCTAGCATTAAACCTGAATACATAACTAAGCGATAAATAGTTGGCTTGAGGTTAGGGTCAATTATGTGGTTTTACATTATAGCTCTTGTAGATTTGGCTTTTTTGCTCACAACATAATAAGCATACTGAGTAGGCTTAGTCATGTTCTGCTCATGAATACTGTAGCGAATATCATTAGCAATGCTTTTTGCTAGTGACAAGTATAGCAGTACAAGCGGTACATGCGCAGACGATTCATACTGACTGTCAGTATGTTAATTGGCATATGCTTATGCCACTAGTGAAAAGACAAGCACTGCTGACGACCATTGCGTTACTGATTCTCTGTGTGTGTATGTGTTGCTTGTGGTTAAAGTTTATGTCACTGGTGAAAAGACAAGCACTGCTAATGAACAGTACATTACTGAGTCTGTGCATATTGCTTATGCCTAATTATGACGCTAAAAATGGGGTCGTTGAATGGTAGGGAGTTTGGAATAATACTGAAAGTGACTGATTAGTCGTATTTTATTCTTGTTATAATAAAATTAACGTAAACCTCATTTATTTTTCAGCGATGTTCTTAAAACCAGTAATGGGATTCAACGTTTTCACATACTACAGGAAGCCCATCCGCGAAGTTCAAAGAATCACACGTCCAAATCGCCAGTCAATTTTTATATAGATGTTAGTGTGCTATGCATTCACAAGTGTCTTTTCATCGGCTGGTATACCATGGATGACTTGTCGTTCCAAAGTTTATCTCGTACGTTATAAATATACCAAAAAAATCAAATCGTTTTGTTTGTGGAAACTGTCGTTCACACATATGTAAAGAGGTTGGAAAAGAGTAATTTTATTGAAGGCCAAACTTACAGTGTTTCGAACGTGGATAGGTAAAGACGCTTGTTTTAGAGCGCATTCCTACCTGATGTCTTGTAAGCGTGAATTGGGACTGATTCCAAATAGCGTAGTTACGCTCTGTGCTTGCGACTTTTATGTACTTATAAGGATAAATTACTTTATCTGCATAGTGTGATAATATTCCTGTAGTTTCAAAATCCAAAAGTTCTCAAATCTGCTCTAAACAGAAGCTTTATTTTTCAACTAGAAGTCACTGGTCTCGTGAATCAAGACTGACCAACCCTGGCCAGCGGCATGAAACAACTCACTCACGCTCGATAATGAATTTATTGAAACAAAGGAAACCCGCTGCTCGTTTATTCTGTTACTCGTTTCTCGCTTCCAGAAAAATACACCCAGGAACGTTGTCTGTTAGAACTTGTCCCGGAAGTCAAACTTTCTCTAGCTCGCTTCTAATTGGTCGACATAGCCTAATCAGGTCGACCAATCAGCATCCAGGATATGAAGAAATTCACAAAAACCGTACGTTAAATTGCCACCATAACAAATTTGGAATTCCAGAACAAATTCTTACAGACAATGTTCCCAATGGTATTTTTTCATGGAGCGAGAAACGAGCGACAGAACAATACTCTTGGGCCCAGTTGTCCCAAAGTTGGTTAGCACTAACACGAGGTTAAATCTAAAGAGAACCATTAGCGTTAACCCTGGGCCCTGAGTTCCGGAGGACGCACTACAAGCATAATATTGGCTCATGAAAAATCACTGCAAGACTACTTGTATATCTTTCGTACTGAAAACAAAATTCATTTCAGAAAATTAATTGTAAAATCGCGAGCACGAGAGTGCATAAACCAGCACACAATATCAACTGTGCGCACATTCTGTGTAGAGAACTTTCTGCACTCATTTTTTCGATCTGCTTTATTGTCTTGTGCTTGTCATTCTTTTTATTGTCAACACTGAAACCTTACCTGGTGACTCTAGTTAGACGAACACCTCGCGGTAGCCTTAACAGTGTCCTTTTAAAAGAGATGATGTACGTGTGTATTTAAGATAAACTTGATAAACATTTTGGGGTCCCTATTGTGTGGTCCAAGCTAATACAGTTAAGATAAGACAAGACAGACATGCATAATGCTACCTTTTGACGGTAGGTGAAAAGATAAAGTTTTATGACCGGTGATGACACTGGTGATGGCAGACTACTAGTTGGTATTAGAGAACGACACCAAGGTATAACGACTGCGCATGAGCGAGTTTTCGCGGGCTTACGCGCGTCCGCGTCTTGATCACTAGGAATCCAATGGCAATATTTTTAGAATTGCATTTTCATATATCATATCATATGTTTGAGCGTAATTTTAAGCAGGAGAGAAACCAGAACATTAGTGGGAGAAATGACAGGCAATAGAATAAACTACAAAGTCCTTAACCTCTATTTTTGGGGCTGAGTTTGGCTTCCTGTGGCTTGAGTTTCGCCGGCAAAGTTTTGTTTGTTTGACTACCGAATGTTTTCAATTGAGGTCAACACTTGAGAAGGACTGGGGTGGCATGCTTATGCGTGGTACATTTTGCTGCGATGCCCGAGAGAACAGAAATGTCAATATCAACTTTTAGAAATTAAGATCTCTAGGGGTGTAAGTTTCATTAATTTAAGGTGTCTCAACCTAGTATCTGGCGCGCCTGATGACATTTAATACCAGTTTTATCGTCGATTCCAACAACACTTTCGCAATTCCTAACAACACTTTATTATTTTACATTCTTGGGAGGGCCAATAAGTACATTCTCAGGGACTCAACTGCCAGTGTTTGCAATGCTGGTTGCTTTGCGTTGCAAGTTTTTCCCTACCCTCTCACCTCTGGGTCGGTAGGTTTTTTAAAGGTTAGTATACTACTTCACTGATGTTCAGTGTGACGGGTACCGGTGGTGAGATGTGGCCCGGTTACCATAGTTACCTTCCTGCATGGGCATGGTCTGTCGCTCGCCCTGGTGCCTAACCCCATCTCATTTGTCGATTAATTTTAATTTTGATTAAGATTTTTATGTAATAAACGACTTTTTAACAAAATTGGTCATAAAATGGGAATGATTATGATTGGTGCCTCGTTAGCGCAGTAGGCAGCGCGTCAGTCTCATAATCTGAAGGTCGTGAGTTCGATCCTCACAGGGGGCAATCTTTTTTTCTTTTTTCCATTGTTAGTCTTTTCATTTACTCCTTTTTTCCGTTCCTTTCTTGTCTTGCATTTTTGAAATTTATATATCGATCACATCTTTTTCTTTTTCTTCTTTTCTGCTAATTTTCTGTAATTTTGTTTTCACCTAAAATAAAGCAAAGCATAAGAAGAATGTTCAATTAGGATTTTGCAATTTCTTTTTTGCAATATCTGTGAGTTTGAGTGTTATTCAACCGAACCAATATTTCACTTTGTTTCTTAAAACTAATAGTACTATTAAGGCGCTGTTACTTGGTGCAATTTTCTCTGTAACTGGTCTCGCAATAGACCAAATCGGTTATGTACGTTTCTACCCACTTTAAATTTCTGGGAATAAGAACTTTTGTTACCCAAAATTTCCACATGCAGATGATATCGAAATGCAAGAGACAAAGAATCAAGAGGTTTTGAATTGGGCATAGAAACGTACATAGCAACACGTTAGCCGATTTAGTCCATCGTGTTGCGAAACAAGTAGCGCGAACCATTGCAGCGTGCAACATATCCTGCATCGAGCAAAATTCAGGATCCAAGCCAAAATTGGAATACGAGCGGAAGCGGGATTTTGTGTTTTTGAGGGATCGAGATACGGGGATCTTTAGGGAGCTAGATACGAGACTGTGACTTGATTGTCTAAACTTTGAAAAATCCATGGCGCAATTGCAGTTTTCAACACAAATACCAACGTTAAAAGCACTGGAGAAACTGTGAGGCGATCCCATTAGTCAAATATCGAAAAATTGTCTATCCAAGCAATCTAGTGTATTACCACTGCTAACTAAAAAAGAATGATTAATTTTAACTCAAAATTCGACGGGATCGGGATTTCTATTAAGAAATTGGCGGGATGCGGGATTTCTCAGGAAAACTGTGGCGGGATGGCGGGATTTTAGGGCCTGATTATATATAAAGCGGGCTGGGTTCGCCGAGATTCAGGCTTGTCTATAAACCATACATAACCGACCCAGCCCGCTTCATATAATCAGGTCCTTAGAACCCTATTGATCGTGAGACCTCTCGTTTAGAAATCGTTGTAGTCAACTCACAAAGTAATTTATTTCACTGGCAATTCACAATTGCATTTGTTTACATGCAAACCTCACTATCGCACGGTGTAAATGCAGGCTTAGGTCGTTTTTCTGTATTTGTGTTATATCCGTTTCCGTATTGGTATTATTTCCGTTTCCTGTTAAGTTGTTTTCCCTCGAGTCTTAAGTTAATTGTTCTGGTGATCGTTTTGTTTCCCACGAGAGATTCTTATGCAAATTCGTTAGTTTTCTCTCATTGCAAGATTACTTTAGACTTGAATTGAATTTTTTGCGACATTAACCAAAGAATTATCTGCGATCTGCGATGCGATTACTATACTTGAGTGTAGAGCGGGATAGTTGGTAAGTTAATTTATATTTAATTTAGATCTTTATATTTCCAAACAAAATTATTCTGATTAGTATACTCTGCTTGTAGTTTTACGTTTAGCAATAAACCGTCAAGAAACACGTCTCTCTGTCCTCTATTACTCAAGTTACACACGGGTTAACTCTGTGGAACATAACGCTTAAAATAATTAGTTTACCTCTTTGTAATCTCAATACACACAGATCTCTTTTATTCTCCAAGGAGTTTAGACGTATGTTCACTGGACTAAGATCTCCTGATAGCGTGGACGAAGCTGAAATCTTCATCCGGAACGTAAGCCAATTCGATGTCCAGCTTCTCAGGCTGAATGTCTCGGGAGAATCGTCCGCCTTTTTGATCGATCACGGCTCTTCTTGAGCTCTTCCTTTTTTTCCTCGCATTTTTCATTGCTTTTGTTTTGTTATTTTCTTTTTTATAATTGTTTTCGTCAGTTTATGTTTTCATTAGTGTTTTAACTTGACCAGTTTCATGTCGGACCAACACCACAGGTAACCCACGCTATTACTAATGAAGACAGTGTATGCAGCTATTTCTGAGGGGTAAATTTTTGCGTTTTTCTATACTTTTGTTTAGTTATTTTCTCTTTTTTTTAATTCTTTCCGCCAATTTATGTTTTCATTAGTTGCTTTTGGTCTGGATCAGTTTGCCATTTCCGTCATGCATTTCAATGTCGGACCACAGGTAACCCAGACTATTACTCGTGATGACATTGTAACTACGCAGTAATGTAGTTGTTCAACACCTTGAAAATGTAATCGAGTAAAAGATAACATCAAACTGTGCTTATGATGGTTGCAGAACATCAGTTAAACCTCTCGGTACAGACACCTCTATAATACGGGCACTCCATATTATGCACAGATCTTTTGGTCCTGGTAAAACCTCCATACATTTTTTGTTAATGATACTTCTATATTATGGCCTCTCTCTATTACGGATCGGACAACGGACACCTAATCTCGGCCTCAGATGGCAAAATTCATACAAATTCTACCTCTTTATTACGGACAGTGTGGACCTTTCTGTCAACTTGTACATGTAAGTTGAAATATTGTCCTGATTGTAAAATTGTAATACGGAAAGCACTGTATGCAAAATGTTGAAGTGATGGGCCCATTAAGTAAATTCAATTCAATTTATTCACACCATTCATTAACATAATAATACAACAGACATTTTTTTACAATATGTTTTGGTGCTAGGGCGCCTGAAATAGTTTTAGCTAATCAGAGTCAGACCCCCTAGTTCATTAAGACACAGATTTACAAATTCCTTATTGGGTCGGTTGGGTCGGTTGGGTCGGTCTGCAAACAGATAATCCTACGTCTTTTTGATCAAAAGAAGAACATGAAATACCGTATATTTGTTAAGAAACTTTAAAATTCCGTCATATGCCCGACCTTGCGGACACTTTGCACTCTGCAACATTGCGCACACCAAAGAGGTGCACCGTGTGCATCATTTCCAGGTTTAGGGATCAAGTTTCACTCGACCTACAACTTTTTCTGAAACATATTGTACAAAACATATCAGGAGTGGACACAGTGCGACTGTAGTTGCACAGTGCGACTGGACATTCAGAAAACTACAAGTCTAATGAAGGACCGACACCAGCGGAAGTGTAAACATACAAGTCTAATGAAGGACCGACACCAACGGAAGTGTAAACATAAGTTCATCGATCAAATGCCCTCCCCTCCCATATCATTTGGGCCAATGCCAAATTCTTATGTATGGCCAACTGAGACATTGCTCAAAAATGGCCCAGAATCAAGAACGTGCAAAGACTATAGCTCACGCAAAACAGTCATAAATGACCTAAAATCGAGAAAATACAAGGGATATGGTCTATCCACAATGGTCAAAAATGCCTTGAAATACAGAAAATGCAAAGGCAATAGCATACAAAATGCTTAAAAATGGCCAAAAATCAAGAAAATGCAAAGGCTGTAATTCATGCAAAATGCTTTGTAGTTAGTTTGTGTCTTTCATATGTCTCACCCGACATCTTGAAAACTTGTGTGCATGCGGAATTCTGATCATGAGCATGCGCAAAGTACACACAACAATAACTCTTCCATTGTCTTTCGAGACGAAGGTTGTCAAAAATAATAGAACTCAAAGGAAGGAAGGAAGTTAAAATTTTGTAATTCAGATTTTCCACTTAAATTTTTTTAGAAAATTAGATCTCCAAGTGTGTCCAAAACCGCCCGTAAAAATGGAACGAAAATGAAAATGTCTAACTTCTTTAGGTCTCAAATAGAAGTTTTCATTACTCGTCCAAACACGAGATAGGATACAAAACCCCAGAGCAGGAAAGTCCCACCAGAGGCTGATTTTCAGCGAATCATAAAATTAAAGAAACTCAGAAAACACCGAAGATCCACCAAAGATCCACATTTTCAAACTAAAAAGTCCCTATTAGCAGCAAAATTTAGCCTAAAATCTCATTTCTGTTCCTATACGTCACAGCCCTTGGAGCTGTTCAATAAGCTCTGGGCCGGGGCCCTGGGTAATAAACTGTTTCTTTTGTGTTTGTCCCCCACCCCCAAGCACATAACCTACCAAACATTACACCCTAAACATAACACTGATCAAAACAACCCTAACTAGCATTTTACCCGCATTCAACAACACCGACATCAGTATGCGTACAGTCATTCTCAAGCAAGTCGGTTTCAGTGAAATATACATGTACATTTATGTAAATATAAGATACTATCTAGAAATACAAAATTTGATTTTTAGACCATATAAGTTCTACCACGATAGATTGGTTTTAAATTGACCATGAAGGAATAGACAAACTAATAGTTGGTAGTAGACTCTAAAGTCATTGTTTTCTTTTGTTTCTTATCAACTACTACAAACTAAATAGTCATTTTTCTTTCACGGTCAAATGAATATCACTCTATTTACTCTGATCAGTTTGCTTGAAAAACTACTTGCCATTTGGTACACCAAGCCAAGATCACATAAAAACTTGTTGCATTTTAACTAAAAGAAATGTATTTTATGAGTTGACCTAAATAACAGTTGGCATCTCATTAAATGCATGATTGCCAACATGATATGATACAATAGAATACCATTATTTTATTAGTATAGTAATTTTTTACAATTTTACAATTATGAAATATGTAATGATTAGTATCATAAAAAGGAGGTACAGGCCATCTGAGATTGTCTGCATACTGAGTGACAAGCTGTACACACTTCAAATGGTTGCTGCATATTGTCTTTAATTCTTCCTGCCTGTTGTCAGCTGGAAAGGTTTGTTAGCTACAATTTGCACACATCTATTAGAACCATAGATTTTGTTAGGTACTTGGTTTGCTTTTTCACTAGTACAGTACACTGTTTGACAAATTTAATAGCTTCACTTCTTTTATCTATAAGTGGAATTTCCTCTTGAAATGTTCTACCTGGCATAAAATATGCTTGTCATTGACATCTGTCATGGCTAGTTGCTTCAGAATCTCATACCTAGCATTTCTTGAGCTATGTTTTCCTATGGTTTTCCATGTAGTTAACTCATTGTCTAGTGGGAGAGAAGACATAAAACTATCCATAATAGAGCCAGAAAAAACCTGTGGGGAGTCAGTGATGACTGATACAACCTCTTCATGGCAGAAAACAAACTGGTTAACTAGTAACAATGGAGAAAAACAGAAGAACAACTATGATCATTCAAGTACAAGTAATGATGATAAATAATAAAGAATGAAATGACTGGAGATGAATCAGAAATATCGAAGATTTCCAGAAATCCTCATGGGAGACATATATAAAGAAAAAAATGTCAATGTGTCAAGTTTTTGTGAACTGAGTATCAAGTCAGAATACTTCATTTACGTATACAACAGAAAATGTACAACTTCAGCTTTGTAACAATCACAAAAGACCAAAGGACGATTAGTATCTTCTGATGGAAGACACTGAAACAACCACTAGCAATCGAACTTGATTAGTGCCTTTTGAACCTTTTCTCATGGTCATGCGAAAACAAATAAGATCTATTATGACTGAAGAGATATCAGGTACATAACTGACTGACTTTGGCCTAATAAAACATTTAAAAGCAGAATATATAAAAAAAATGCAGAGCTAGAGTAAATACTAGTTAGCAGTATCATTGATTTTATAAGCTACAGTAGCAAAGTATCATTAGGTACAAAACCGTATGCATATTCCAGAAAAAAATGCCAAAAATAAACATGCATATAACCACACATTATATCGGAACGGTTGTTATTATCTATCTGTAGACTGCATTGTAAAAAAGATGACACAGTGACACGCATTATAAATGTGGAACAATAGTCTCGCGTCGCTCTGTTCTGATTTCTAAACCGTCTACTACAATTGTATCAACTATCACAAACATAACATGAGAACTGAAACATTTTCATTCATTGCGTGAGAAAAAGAAGAGCAAGACATTGATCGACATTGATCAAAATAATTGATCCGCAACAACTAATCAATTGGTTTCTTGAATGTCTTCCCTTGGCATATGAGTATACATTTTCAGCTGATCGTGATCTAAGAATGAGCGTTTTAAAACCAATAGAACTAGATAAAAATGTACTTGACTTGCTTATCTTTTAAAAGGTTCATAATCCATACCATCAGGGCTGTACCCCGTGCAGGCTCTTACCTCAAAATCCTGCCGTGTCTTTGTCTTCCACATTCCTTGGATTCCAATCCATGGCAAAGGAAACACCGCGCTGTGCCGAAAAACTGTATGTATTTTACAGATGTCTCCCTCAAGACGTTCGCAATATAAGATATTAGGACCAATTGATCACTGGAAAAAGGCTTGATTTTGGTCTGAAAACGAGAAACAGTTTTTTGATCCACGATTTTTCGGACATTGGAAGCGTTTGGTGCACATCTTTGAAATGCGTTATAGTCTGGACAGTACGCATGGAAAGCGATACCTTGAGGTTGCATGAGATTGCTTTTTCAGGCTGAAGCGACCTTGGACAATTCCACGACTGTTTACCAAAACAACAGAAGGTCCTTAAAATATAGACTGATCAGAGATCGATCGTTGTAAGGTTGTTTCCTTGTCCTTGCTGATAAAGCGAGGAATTGTTGTTCTAGCATTAACAGCTAATGATGTCACAGTGATCTCCTTTAGCGGGATGTGTTCATTGCCTCAGGACAAGTCTAAGTTCGTCAGCCCTTAACCGTCTGTTCAAAATATTGCCTTATACGCGTTCCTTTCTAAAAGTTTAGCTCTTGCATAGGATTCTTCTTTGATCAGTTAAGAAGGCTGATACTCTTTTCATTAAATAACGTCCCATTTGCGAACTGTATACAACGTTGTTCGCGGTTTATCGCCCGTGCTTCCGCCTATCAGGTTTATTATTCCTTCGTGATTACCGCTTATGAGTTTACATTATCATGGCCTAACCAACAAACTATAATTTGAAATCAAAAAGGGATATAGAATTTTCTAAGCACCCGACACATTGTCGAGAAAAATGAGCAACCCATTCAGCTTTGGAATTCAAGAGATGTGCATGGCAAGGGTGACAGTGTGTAGCTAAAAGATACAGAACCGAAAATAATTTAGGTGCATTTGCTGCAAAAGGTTTTACTGTTACCTACTTTTTATGTTTGTAAAGTTTTAAAGAAAATGGTGTTGACGATAGTTGTAATGTTTTACGCTCCTTGACACACATTACCACAAAGATTCTTCGGAGCCACGTTTTCGAAAATGCGCCCCTTTCTATTTAATGATCGCATCTTCCTGAGTCTCATCAGGTACTCCTTCAAAACTAAATGATTTACCTTGGTGTATTGCATATTAAGGACAGCAACACATATTTAAAGACCCCTTACTCTCTTTTCATGCAAAGGATCAAGAAAGACCCATGTGCTAGCTCTTTCAAATACATTATCTTCAGCCATCCAATTGAGGCACAAAAATGACCCCTACATTTATATAAGAGCACTTTAAGTTTGTTCTTGATTTAAGTGATAAGTTCCTTTGAAGGGATATGACATTAGAAGCCATGAAACGCATTCTAACTAGCTGAATCAACAAGGAGAAGTCATTGAGCCGTGTGTGGCATAGGTGGGTCTGCCGAACAAGATCTCACACAGCAGGACTCAAATCTTCAAATATGAACGTTAAAATCCAGCAAATAAATCTACTTTACTTCTGTGTATGATGGCTTAATAATTAGCGTTTGATGAGTTGTCCTGTTGGACTTTCTCAGAGGTTATGTTGATGTTATTCTAACGGTGATGAACATGGAGAAGACATCGCTCCCTCTGTGTTTTACTCATTCGTGACTCATCTAACTCCAAAGTACCCTACTTTTAGCAACTACTAGAACTTCTCATTGGGCATGCAAATCCGGATTCAAAATACAAACTGATTGTTTGTCTGTGTGGATTGCAACAAAATTATTGCAGTAGATTGTGTGGTAAAAAGGTATGTTTGCTCCAAGCCGTTCCTGTTAAGACTAGTTCTTGGATCTATTTCAAGAAAAGAAATCCCCTTTTCATGATTCTCTCATGTTATCGTTAACCACTTTTGAAAAATGCCCCTTCTTAGAATTAAAGGATTGATCGAAATGTTTTATGATTTTAAAGCGGCTAAAATACGGGTTTTCATCTTTGAGTTCATTAACATGATGGACTCACAAAGAGCAAAAAGTTCAATGAAAGCTGCTCATGTGCCCAGTGTTGATTTTGGCAAATAGCTAGTAAAAAGTGCAAGTAAACAGTTTCTTTAATGTACTTTTGTTTTCTTTGTGCTATAGTGCATCTCCTTCGAAAAACAAGTAGTTCTAACACGGTGTCATATCCTTTAGTGACATAGTTTGGTTTACCAAACAGTTTCATATAAGGTACCTACAGGAACCAGCAAAGTGGTTGGGAGGAAATCACCACAAAGTAATGCCAAGGACAGTTACGGATCTCTTTATAGAGACCTTGTAAATAACTAAGAAAAGAAAACTAGAATGCTCAACAAGTAATACCATGAACAACGAATAATGTACTATGATATGGTAGGTGAACAGTTTTATGTAAGCTGCCTACCGAGGTCGCATTTATATAGGAGGGTTGAACTAAAGGTGACTTTCCACAAAGGACGAATCATTCCTAGCTTAAAAATACTAATAAATAACATCCAAACAACTGACCTACGACGCCACATAAAACATGTTGCTTGAGTAGGTAGTAGAAGGGATAGTTAACCAGATTCAACCAGGCTTTTTTCTCATTATCGCAGAACAAACATTTTTATTGATAATCATCTGATTACAAGTGTGAAACTCAATGTTTTCATGGCTGAGTCTCTCGATTGACTAGACAAAAATTAGCCGACAATAAAACGAACTTGAATAAAATGATTCATAGCTGAATGCTTTGAGAATTGTTCTTGTAGGATTACATGCTTGTATTTACAGTTGGTACGAACGAACAACGTCTATCAAGTCTACACCACAAAATGTACACAATGTTGCTAGTGCATTCACAATGTACAGGTAATTCTCTACAAAACTGAACATTTTCTAAACTAGAAATTTCTGGCGTGGTCTCACAAGGACTTTGATTAGATCGAGCAGATAATTTGAAGTACTCAATGATAGAACTCATTAAACAAAAAAGAAAGACAAAACAGATGATGAAGGGATCCCGATCCTCATCTCGGAACCAGTCTTCAGTGAGGTTATTCATCTAGAGCAAGTTTTCTTAATCCAAAGTTATCATGCTTGGTGGAATTTGAGCATTAAAGAAACGAGTGTCATTGCACTATGTAGATCCATTGTGAACTGTCTACAGAATGGACTTCTCATGACTTCAGAAATCAAACTGCTGTGAGACTAAAACGAAACAGACCTTCAACTCAACAGGGAGCATAGAGACAAGCACGTTAGCGTCAATACGGACAGTCCCAAACCCTGTCAAAAGTATCCTTATTGCTGCTTGAACCATGCACCTTCCATCCTCCAAACACTGAATGCGTAAGAAAGTCGTTCATGAGCGATAAACGATGAACTCAACGCTGAACCAGGATGTTTCTCGTTGTTACCAAGGACTTGACACAAGAAGTCGATGTAACGTGCTGCAAGCCGAAGAGTCTGAATCTTGGAGAGTTTATCTGAAGGCAATGTGGGGATAATCTTGCGTAGTTTATGAAATGCATCGTTAAGTGCTTGTGTTCTTTGTCTTTCTCGTACATTTGCTATAGTACGCTGGTCGTTCTTACCGCTACCTCTGCGAATGCCATTTCCGCTGATCTGTTTTTTGTACCTTTTCTTCTGTGGTCCGTCTCCCGTACTGTCCTGTAATCGTGGAAGACCCATCACTAAGGTTCTTTCTTCTCTTAATGAAGGCAAAGTCCACAGGAATATGTTGCTTTGTAGATTGGCACAGTATGGTGAGCGTAGACAGAGGTGCGTTACGTTGAAGGTGAGCGACGTATGTTTGGCCAGCCAATCTCTGTCACCTTTGTACTTGGATAAACACCGCTATCAATTTTCGTCCCAACAGGCCGAGACTAATTGAAATGCATATAACTTTCCATCTAAGCCAATCAGAACACGAATAACCTTTGGTGGTTTAAATTTAATTAATGGCTCGTCTTATCTAGCGTAATGGGTAATAAATGTGATATTTATAAACAGTTTCGGCAAGACAAGGTGTCAAACACTCCAAAAAAGCCGCGACAGCTCCTATCTATCTTCACCGGTACCCTAAGGATGCGGCGACCAAAGAATGTCAACCCCTCCACTGATTTTCGGAAATATAGCGTTGGTTCGGAAATAGCCTGAAGGGGCATAGTGTGTGGCTACCGCTTAAAACATCCAGCGAAAACATCTAAAAACAAAGATTTTTCCTAATATCTTTTCTATTAAGAAAACGAAGTTTAGGGCGGCGAATCATCTCGGTAATAGTCTCAATTCTGCCTCTGAGTGAAAGCTCTCTGATTAGATCAAAGGGTGTGAACTGAAAAATGGTTGCAGATCGCTTACTGGAGTACTTGAAAGGTCAACAGCGTTCGCCCTGATATTTCACTCTATGTTTCACACATCTCTATCTGAACCTTATGTTGTTCAATACGCGCTCTTCTTGGTACAAATCTACGACAATTGAAGTAATCTACTGATAGCGTATTAAACTTTTACGCATTAGTTTCACACTTGAAGATTTTGTTGCGAAGATACATGACTGAGGACGAGAATCGTTCCTAAAATGCAAGATTTGCCAGGGATTTGGATGAAGATTTTCATTTGCAATCCTCGAACAACGAGTGCAATAAATTCGGCAAGTACAAATCATCAAATCAGTTTCGAATCGGCAAGAAATGTTCAACCGGTATAACCTTTAGTATCAATAAAATTACTAGTTTTCCTTAGATTAACTAGTTACTTTTGACTGCTCCAATTTTTAATTCAAGCAATTTCTTTCAATTCAAATTTGTAAAAACAGGTAGGAAGGTAGCTTTTCAATTTATTCTACTAATTGTTGAAGGTAATTTTCCGCGGTAAATCCGAACTCTGTCGGATTTAAATTTCCTGTTCTGGAGATTGGGAACAAGTTACTGAGGAGATGCTAGATGACGTAGTGGTAGTTAACCGACTATGGCGTAGCACAATACGTTAATTATTATATCCTAGTGTAAGTCGTGTCTAAATGCATTACATTCTATTTATATTGCAATAGGACAGCATGGGAATCCAGCTGTTAAAGTCGTTAATAAACTATGACGATAAACTAAACAAAGTCTTGTGCTATCACAGCATGCTAATGACCCAAATTAGTCCTATCTTCTAAGTCTAGTCTCCCCAATTTCCTCATATCAAGTAGCAAACTACAACCCTTCGCCCCATAACGAAGCTAATAACAAATCTACATCATGTATATTACCTCGTTAGGAGAGAAAATCGCTTGTTCAGTCCAACAACTTATGAGAGATTTCTCTTTGATCCGCTTGTTTCTCACGATATAGAAATGTAACGTTTGACCTTTGTGTGAGTTGGTTTTTGCTCGCTTGGACCAAATACAAGGCTTTGCGCTCGAGGCTATCTCAACTAAAGTTAATTATGGAACCGCTAGTCACGTTGCCTTTCGTGTTTGTACAGCTTTGAAGCTTTAGCCTATTGCTCTTAATCGTTTTATTTGTATTTGTATGATTTCTTCCCGGCCATTCTGTTGTTATTCATTTTCTTTTATCAACACAGAATAATTCAATCACGTGTCATTAAATGATTGTCTGACAAATTGAACTAGTGCCACTGCCAGCTTTTTGCCCCCCTTTAATGTAACAATGGTTTTGTTGAAATTTTGCTGAAGCAAAGCGTAACTTCTTTTTTAGACGGGAAATATTTTTGACAAAAGTACACGGCTAAAATGAGCATGGGAATCGCGACCTTCAGACGACTTACACAGTTCAGCTGCAAATTCTTTGTGAAATGATTTGGTATGTTTATCTTTCCCAGCATTTGTAAACTAATTGAAATGTTCAGATAAGATACGAAAGAACATGCGCCGAGAGGTTTCTTGTTGCATCAAAGTTCTTTGCATTCACGAGAGTGTTAAACGAGAATGAAATTGTTTATCTTTCAACGCAAAGTGCGGCTCGATTGAAGACATGAATTTTTTTCCTCCTGAAGGTTGACAGGAGTCATTACAGACCAATTACGTCAGTTAGAGAAAGACTTTCTGCGCTGAATTCGCTTTATAAAAAGTGTTATCAAAACGAACAGAACTGACGAACAGCTCTACAATCAACTTAGTGTAAAACGTTTACCGACAAAACAATTTTATGCTGCAGACGCCTTTTTTCTTCTAAAATTCAAATGTAAGTCAAATTTGAGGACTAATCTGCCCAGTGACACACTAGTTTTAGTTTTAGTTTGTTATGAGACTCAAAAGAGACTTTTTAGAAAACAGCATGTTTTCCTCGTCAAACGCCTAACCAGTATATTTATTGTACACATGCAGATCGGGTTTAAAAGTTAAAAAAACCATAACCCTTAAGCATTCAGTAACTGATAACAGCAATAAAACTGAGGTTCGAGGTTCTTCTAATAAGCCTTCCTAAATCTTCTGAAATTTTAGGGCGAGGTCGTGCCAAAAAAGTTAATATCTCGACCTCACAAAACACATTAACTTGTACCCTGCCCCTGAAACATTTCTCTCTCTGACTCGGCTATATTCTATTGTCTAAAAACTTGCTTAATCCTCGTTTTTTAAGCCAGTGAGTCACTAATGGTGTATTCTAGATTCCTCCAGAAGGTCAGTTGTGTCTATTGTATCATTTTCGGTGACCTTGGCAATGTATCGTGTTTTGTGGCCATACATAAGGCCTGTGAGGTTTGCAGACTCACATAATGTTCTGCAAAGGGAATGATCAATGAATGGCAACTTCATGACACTTTGCATTCCCTCGAGGTATAAACTGTTTTTTAGTTGACGATAAAAATTGAGCATATCAAATCTGATAAACACATTTTTGTGGGATGCCACAAGGATCGGTCCTTAGTCCTCTGTCATAGTTGATTATAAATTTTTGCTTCATAACATCACTATTTTTCTATGTTTTGGCCACACAAATACTTCCGTGAGGTACAAAAATCAACTATTAAATGTTAATTCAAGTAGGTATCACACCGCACGTGTGTCGGATTTCTTTCAACTGAGGAAGAGTCCATTTTCCACAACCGCTGGTATGTGACAACGTCCACGTACGTGACTAATCAAGGTTACCGTCCAACTCAGCGTGATCAGGCACACAGATATTCAATTGTAAGTTCACTGAAGCTATATCTTGAAAGAACATCGTCTAAGACTCTGTTTATGTGAAGATGAGTTGTCCCTAGAAGCCGGGACAACTCTTCTTGTTTTCTTTTCCCTGACTGCCCTGACTAAAGAGCTATCCTGTATACAGCTCGGCTTCATATAAACAGGTGTAGATTGATGCTGGTTGTATGCCTGGGCATGTGTAACAAAACATCGATAGCTGGGGATAACGTATGTGATTAATATTAAAGGAATAAGAAGACATCTTCCCAGATCCTTCATCCTTTGTTTTATCTCAATCAAACTTTACAAGAACTAACGTTTTTGACCTGTGATCTTGTTGCTTAACGTGCAGTTAGGCGGCCTCTCTATGGTGAACAGTTTTCTATGTCCTGACAGATCGGTGGAAATTACTCCTTCAGTCACGAATAAAATCTCCGTATAATACACACACACACACACACACACACATCTCTTTAATACGAATATTTATCTTTTCTTCTTTTGTGTCACCGCTTTTGTGTCAGTATTAAAAATTCTCGATCGACTGCATTTCTTTTTTTTTTTTTAGCTTTTAGCATTTCTTAACTTTCGTTTTATATATTTAGCTTCTCTATCAGGCATAGTATCGGCTATTAAAATCACTTTGGTTGGATTTTGAAGTGGGTGATAATTCGAGCATGAGAGCTACTCTTGATTGTACTTGATATAAGAAGACTTAACAATGCCTTTCATCGTCAAGATCGCCGCACTAAGTTGCCGACAGATTCCCGCAGTGGATTCACCGACAGACAAGTTAGTAAAGCACTGCACTGTCACGTGAAACTCTTCATAAATTTAAGCATTCGAATTTTGTACATGAATTTTACAGGGGCCTCATAAGCATTTGGGAGAGCCGACTTTGCCCTAGACTACCAAATATAATCATAATAGGCAGCATAAAAAAATGAGCCAAGTACAGTTTAGTAATTTTGTCTCTAAAAAGTTTTGAAACACTGAGTCACATAATATATATATAGAAACAAAACTAGGGCACGTTCATATCAAAGTTGAAGCACAAGAAAAAGTGTTATGAAAAATGAAAATAGTAGCAAAAACAATACATGAACAATCAAAAAATAAAACAAAATCATTAGTATTTAATCCTTACTTCTTGTTCGAACTTTTATCGGTTCTTGTTATATATCTCTCTCACCAGATTATCAGTCTAACTCCAGGTCAGACTTTTTAATTTTCAGCGAAATGATCGAGTCTGTTCCATATCTTTCCATCTCAAGTATATTAAGACCTGGATTGAACCTAATTTGCATAACTCTAGATTTTAAGAGATTTTTTTGCCTTTTCTTCTTAGGAATTTTTAATAAAGCTACTATATTTTGTCGAGAATACCTAGTTTTAAATCAGATTTTATCATTTTGTGATAAAGCGGTTATAACTTTTAATTTGTATCAGCGCTACACAAGCAATTTATTATTATTATTATTATTATTATTATCATCATCATCACTATTATTATTATTATTATGGCATCTTTATTTTGTTTTCAATTCAAATCTAATTACATGCAACAAAGCGGGAATGCACCTGTGCTTTGTTGTATTTTTTTCTTATATGCTAAACATCACTTTTTTTTTAATTTGCTATTTTGTGAACTCATAGAATTTTTTTGTAATTTCTGCGTTTTGGGAAAGGATCCATTTTTGTGATTTCTTAAGGAGATAGTCTGTTTCTTGGCTATTCGTTGTCACAGAGTTCATTTCTTTCTCTAATAGATGGTGATAACCTCCGAGAAAATCAAATACAACGTTCTTTTGGGTAACTGTACAGTCTCTGTAGATGTTCTTTATGCCTGCTCTTAGTTCTGTGTATTTTTCTTGCTTGTATCTTGTTCTTTCTTCGATGCTTCCAACGCTGCATATGGTTCCTTCTACCAAGATCCATGTTTTGTTTCCTTTGTCTAGTACAGCCATGTCGATTCTATTGGCTCCATTTTCAGGGGCTTTATCAAGGTGAAAGGGCAGGTCCCAAATTATCTTGGCTTTCTCGTTCTCTACGATTGATTCTGGAATACTTTGTTGATACCAAGGCTTGGAATGATCGCTTTCTTGGAAGTCGTATCTGTATAGGAGGTAATGGTAGATAGGTCTAAGCATCCTGTCGTGTCTGGCTTTGTACAAGGTCTGTGCAATTCTTATTATTTTTATTATTATTATTATTATTATTATTATTATTATTATTATTATTACTATTATTATTATTATTATTATTAAACAAAACCTTTCTGAAAAATAATCACTTTACAGGGGGATTACGTGACAAGCTAAATCGAATTATTGGTTTAAAATTTTGGATTAAAAATGGGGTACACAAAGATTTGTTCCATTTTAGCAGTTTATAAACTGTTTTGTTTCCTTTACAAAGGTCTTTTTAGATTACAAAAGTACTTTATGATTATAGAAAAGAAGTCACAGGACCTAATTTGCATATAGGTTTTTTCCTATTCAAGGCGGATTCATAAACCTGCACTAAATATATATATCTAAAATACCAGTGAATTTCAGTTTGTGAGGATAAAAGTGAACGTATCATGTTTTCAAAAAACTGTGATGTTTGCCTTATAGTCATTAAGACTATAGCCCATGCAAAATGGTAAAAAATGGCCCAAAATCGACAAAATGCAAAGGCTATAGCCCATGCAAAATGCGCAAAAAAGTCCCAAAATCGAGAAAATGCAAAGGCTATAGCTCATGCAAAATGGTCAAAAATGGCCCAAAATCGACAAAATGCAAAGCCTATAGCCCATGCAAAATGGTCAAAAATGGCCCAAAATCGACAAATTGCAAAGGCTATAGCCCATGCAAAATGGTCAAAAATGGCCCAAAATCGACAAAATGCAAAGGCTATAGCCCATGCAAAATGGTGAAAAATGGCCCAAAATCGACAAAAAGCAAAGGCTATAGCCCATGCAAAATACGCAAAATTGGCCCAAAATCGACAAAATGCAAAGGCTATAGCCCATGCAAAATGGTCAAAAATGGCCCAAAATCGACAAAATGCAAAGGCTATAGCCCATGCAAAATGCCCAAAAATGGCCCAAAATCGACAAAATGCAAAAGCTATAGCCCATGCAAAATGCGCAAAAATGGCCCAAAATCGACAAAATGCAAAGGCTATAGCCCATGCAAAATGGTCAAAAATGGCCCAAAATCGACAAAATGCAAAGGCTATAGCCCATGCAAAATGCCCAAAAATGGCCCAAAATCGAGAAAATGCAAAGGCTATAGCTCATGCAAAATGGTCAAAAATGGCCCAAAATCGACAAAATGCAAAGCCTATAGCCCATGCAAAATGGTCAAAAATGGCCCAAAATCGACAAATTGCAAAGGCTATAGCTCATGCAAAATGGTCAAAAATGGCCCAAAATCGACAAAATGCAAAGGCTATAGCCCATGCAAAATGGTCAAAAATGGCCCAAAATCGACAAAATGCAAAGGCTATAGCCCATGCAAAATGCCCAAAAATGGCCCAAAATCGACAAAATGCAAAGGCTATAGCCCATGCAAAATGGTCAAAAAAGGCCCAAAATCGACAAAATGCAAAGGCTATAGCCCATGCAAAATGGTCAAAAATGGCCCAAAATCGACAAAATGCAAAGGCTATAGCCCATGCAAAATGGTCAAAAATGCCCCAAAATCGACAAAATGCAAAGGCTATAGCCCATGCAAAATGCGCAAAAATGGCCCAAAATCGACAAAATGCAAAGGCTATAGCCCATGCAAAATGCGCAAAAATGGCCCAAAATCGACAAAATGCAAAGGCTATAGCCCATGCAAAATGGTCAAAAATGGCCCAAAATCGACAAAATGCAAAGGCTATAGCCCATGCAAAATGCCCAAAAATGGCCCAAAATCGACAAAATGCAAAAGCTATAGCCCATGCAAAATGCGCAAAAATGGCCCAAAATCGACAAAATGCAAAGGCTATAGCCCATGCAAAATGGTCAAAAATGGCCCAAAATCGACAAAATGCAAAGGCTATAGCCCATGCAAAATGGTCAAAAATGGCCCAAAATCGACAAAATGCAAAGGCTATAGCTCATGCAAAATGGTCAAAAATGGCCCAAAATCGACAAAATGCAAAGCCTATAGCCCATGCAAAATGGTCAAAAATGGCCCAAAATCGACAAATTGCAAAGGCTATAGCTCATGCAAAATGGTCAAAAATGGCCCAAAATCGACAAAATGCAAAGGCTATAGCCCATGCAAAATGGTCAAAAATGGCCCAAAATCGACAAAATGCAAAGGCTATAGCCCATGCAAAATGCTCAAAAATGGCCCAAAATCGACAAAATCCAAAGTCTATAGCCGTAAGAAAATGGTCAAAAAATGGCTCAAAATCGATAAAATGCAAAATCTATAGCCCATGCAAAATGCGCAAAATCGACAAAATGCAAAGGCGCCCATGCAAAATGCGCAAAAATGAAACAAAATCGATATAATGCAAAGGCTATAGCCCATGCAAAATGGTCAAAAATGGCCCAAAATCGACAAAATGCAAAGGCTATAGCCCATGCAAAATGGTCAAAAATGGCCCAAAATCGACAAAATGCAAAGGCTATAGCCCATGCAAAATGGTCAAAAATGGCCCAAAATCGACAAAATGCAAAGGCTATAGCCCATGCAAAATGCCCAAAAATGGCCAAAAATCGACAAAATGCAAAGGCTATAGCCCATGCAAAATGGTCAAAAAATGGCCCAAAATCGACAAAATGCAAAGGCTATAGCCCATGCAAAATGGTCAAAAATGGCCCAAAATCGACAAAATGCAAAGGCTATAGCCCATTCAAAATGGTCGAAAAATGGCCTAAAATCGAAAAAAATGCAAAGGCTATAGCCCATGCAAAATACGCAAAAATGGCCCAAAATCGACAAAATGCAAAGGCTATAGCCCATGCAAAATGCCCAAAAATGGCCCAAAATCGACAAAATGCAAAGGCTATAGCCCATGCAAAATGGTCAAAAATGGCCCAAAATCGACAAAATGCAAAGGCTATAGCCCATGCAAAATGCCAAAAATGGCCCAAAATCGACAAAATGCAAAGGCTATAGCCCATGCAAAATGGTCAAAAATGGCCCAAAATCGACAAAATGCAAAGGCTATAGCCCATGCAAAATGGTGCAAAAATGGCCCAAAATCGACAAAATGCAAAGGCTATAGCCCATGCAAAATGCCCAAAAATGGCCCAAAATCGACAAAATGCAAAGGCTATAGCCCATGCAAAATGGTCAAAAATGGCCCAAAATCGACAAAATGCAAAGGCTATAGCCCATGCAAAATGCGCAAAAATGGCCCAAAATCGACAAAATGCAAAGGCTATAGCCCATGCAAAATGCGTCAAAAATGGCCCAAAATCGACAAAATGCAAAGGCTATAGCCCATGCAAAATGGTCAAAAATGGCCCAAAATCGACAAAATGCAAAGGCTATAGCCCATGCAAAATGCGCAAAAATGGCCCAAAATCGACAAAATGCAAAGGCTATAGCCCATGCAAAATGCGCAAAAATGGCCCAAAATCGACAAAATGCAAAGGCTATAGCCCATGCAAAATGGTCAAAAATGGCCCAAAATCGACAAAATGCAAAGGCTATAGCCCATGCAAAATGCCCAAAAATGGCCAAAAATCGACAAAATGCAAAGGCTATAGCCCATGCAAAATGGTCAAAAAAGGCCCAAAATCGACAAAATGCAAAGGCTATAGCCCATGCAAAATGGTCAAAAATGGCCCAAAATCGACAAAATGCAAAGGCTATAGCCCATGCAAAATGGTGAAAAATGGCCCAAAATCGACAAAAAGCAAAGGCTATAGCCCATGCAAAATACGCAAAAATGGCCCAAAATCGACAAAATGCAAAGGCTATAGCCCATGCAAAATGGTCAAAAATGGCCCAAAATCGACAAAATGCAAAGGCTATAGCCCATGCAAAATGCCCAAAAATGGCCCAAAATCGACAAAATGCAAAGGCTATAGCCCATGCAAAATGGTCAAAAATGGCCCAAAATCGACAAAATGCAAAGGCTATAGCCCATGCAAAATGGTGAAAAATGGCCCAAAATCGACAAAATGCAAAGGCTATAGCCCATGCAAAATGCCAAAAATGGCCCAAAATCGACAAAATGCAAAGGCTATAGCCCATGCAAAATGGTCAAAAATGGCCCAAAATCGACAAAATGCAAAGGCTATAGCCCATGCAAAATGCGCAAAAATGGCCCAAAATCGACAAAATGCAAAGGCTATAGCCCATGCAAAATGCGCAAAAATGGCCCAAAATCGACAAAATGCAAAGGCTATAGCCCATGCAAAATGGTCAAAAATGGCCCAAAATCGACAAAATGCAAAGGCTATAGCCCATGCAAAATGGTCAAAAATGGCCCAAAATCGACAAAATGCAAAGGCTATAGCCCATGCAAAATGCGCAAAAATGGCCCAAAATCGACAAAATGCAAAGGCTATAGCCCATGCAAAATGCGCAAAAATGGCCCAAAATCGACAAAATGCAAAGGCTATAGCCCATGCAAAATGGTCAAAAATGGCCCAAAATCGACAAAATGCAAAGGCTATAGCCCATGCAAAATGCGCAAAAATGGCCCAAAATCGACAAAATGCAAAGGCTATAGCCCATGCAAAATGCGCAAAAATGGCCCAAAATCGACAAAATGCAAAGGCTATAGCCCATGCAAAATGGTCAAAAATGGCCCAAAATCGACAAAATGCAAAGGCTATAGCCCATGCAAAATGCCCAAAAATGGCCCAAAATCGACAAAATGCAAAGGCTATAGCTCATGCAAAATGGTCAAAAATGGCCCAAAATCGACAAAATGCAAAGCCTATAGCCCATGCAAAATGGTCAAAAATGGCCCAAAATCGACAAAATTGCAAAGGCTATAGCTCATGCAAAATGGTCAAAAATGGCCCAAAATCGACAAAATGCAAAGGCTATAGCCCATGCAAAATGGTCAAAAATGGCCCAAAATCGACAAAATGCAAAGGCTATAGCCCATGCAAAATGCCCAAAAATGGCCCAAAATCGACAAAATGCAAAGGCTATAGCCCATGCAAAATGGTCAAAAAAGGCCCAAAATCGACAAAATGCAAAGGCTATAGCCCATGCAAAATGGTCAAAAATGGCCCAAAATCGACAAAATGCAAAGGCTATAGCCCATGCAAAATGGTCAAAAATGCCCCAAAATCGACAAAATGCAAAGGCTATAGCCCATGCAAAATGCGCAAAAATGGCCCAAAATCGACAAAATGCAAAGGCTATAGCCCATGCAAAATGCGCAAAAATGGCCCAAAATCGACAAAATGCAAAGGCTATAGCCCATGCAAAATGGTCAAAAATGGCCCAAAATCGACAAAATGCAAAGGCTATAGCCCATGCAAAATGCCCAAAAATGGCCCAAAATCGACAAAATGCAAAGCTATAGCCCATGCAAAATGCGCAAAAATGGCCCAAAATCGACAAAATGCAAAGGCTATAGCCCATGCAAAATGGTCAAAAATGGCCCAAAATCGACAAAATGCAAAGGCTATAGCCCATGCAAAATGCCCAAAAATGGCCCAAAATCGAGAAAATGCAAAGGCTATAGCTCATGCAAAATGGTCAAAAATGGCCCAAAATCGACAAAATGCAAAGGCCTATAGCCCATGCAAAATGGTCAAAAATGGCCCAAAATCGACAAATGCAAAGGCTATAGCCCATGCAAAATGGTCAAAAATGGCCCAAAATCGACAAAATGCAAAGGCTATAGCCCATGCAAAATGGTCAAAAATGGCCCAAAATCGACAAAAAGCAAAGGCTATAGCCCATGCAAAATACGCAAAATTGGCCCAAAATCGACAAAATGCAAAGGCTATAGCCCATGCAAAATGCCCAAAAATGGCCAAAAATCGACAAAATGCAAAGGCTATAGCCCATGCAAAATGGTCAAAAATGGCCCAAAATCGACAAAATGCAAAGGCTATAGCCCATGCAAAATGCTCAAAAATGGCCAAAATCGACAAAATGCAAAGGCTATAGCCCATGCAAAATGGTCAAAAATGGCCCAAAATCGACAAAATGCAAAGGCTATAGCCCATGCAAAATGGTCAAAAATGGCCCAAAATCGACAAAATGCAAAGGCTATAGCCCATGCAAAATGGTGCAAAAATGGCCCAAAATCGACAAAAGCAAAGGCTATAGCCCATGCAAAATGCGCAAAAATGGCCCAAAATCGACAAAATGCAAAGGCTATAGCCCATGCAAAATGCGCAAAAATGGCCCAAAATCGACAAAATGCAAAGGCTATAGCCCATGCAAAATGGTCAAAAATGGCCCAAAATCGACAAAATGCAAAGGCTATAGCCCATGCAAAATGCTCAAAAATGGCCCAAAATCGACAAAATGCAAAGGCTATAGCCCATGCAAAATGGTCAAAAATGGCCCAAAATCGACAAAATGCAAAGGCTATAGCCCATGCAAAATGGTCAAAAATGGCCCAAAATCGACAAAATGCAAAGGCTATAGCCCATGCAAAATGCGCAAAAATGGCCCAAAATCGACAAAATGCAAAGGCTATAGCCCATGCAAAATGGTCAAAAATGGCCCAAAATCGACAAAATGCAAAGGCTATAGCCCATGCAAAATGGTCAAAAATGGCCCAAAATCGACAAAATGCAAAGGCTATAGCCCATGCAAAATGGTCAAAAATGGCCCAAAATCGACAAAATGCAAAGGCTATAGCCCATGCAAAATGGTCAAAAATGCCCAAAATCGACAAAATGCAAAGGCTATAGCCCATGCAAAATGCGCAAAAATGGCCCAAAATCGACAAAATGCAAAGGCTATAGCCCATGCAAAATGCGCAAAAATGGCCCAAAATCGACAAAATGCAAAGGCTATAGCCCATGCAAAATGGTCAAAAATGGCCCAAAATCGACAAAATGCAAAGGCTATAGCCCATGCAAAATGCCCAAAAATGGCCCAAAATCGACAAAATGCAAAGGCTATAGCCCATGCAAAATGCGCAAAAATGGCCCAAAATCGACAAAATGCAAAGGCTATAGCCCATGCAAAATGTCAAAAATGGCCCAAAATCGACAAAATGCAAAGGCTATAGCCCATGCAAAATGCCCAAAAATGGCCCAAAATCGACAAAATGCAAAGGCTATAGCTCATGCAAAATGGTCAAAAATGGCCCAAAATCGACAAAATGCAAAGCCTATAGCCCATGCAAAATGGTCAAAAATGGCCCAAAATCGACAAAATGCAAAGGCTATAGCCCATGCAAAATGGTCAAAAATGGCCCAAAATCGACAAAATGCAAAGGCTATAGCCCATGCAAAATGCTGTCAAAAATGGCCCAAAATCGACAAAATGCAAAGGCTATAGCCCATGCAAAATGCGCAAAAATGGCCAAAATCGACAAAATGCAAAGGCTATAGCCATGCAAAATGCAAAAATGGCCCAAAATCGACAAAATGCAAAGGCTATAGCCCATGCAAAATGCGCAAAAATGGCCCAAAATCGACAAAATGCAAAGGCTATAGCCCATGCAAAATGCTCAAAAATGGCCCAAAATCGACAAAATGCAAAGGCTATAGCCCATGCAAAATGCGCAAAAATGGCCAAAAATCGACAAAATGCAAAGGCTATAGCCCATGCAAAATGCTCAAAAATGGCCCAAAATCGACAAAATGCAAAGGCTATAGCCCATGCAAAATGGTCAAAAATGGCCCAAAATCGACAAAATGCAAAGGCTATAGCCATGCAAAATGGTCAAAAATGGCCTAAAATCGACAAAATGCAAAGGCTATAGCCCATGCAAAATGGTCAAAATTGGCCCAAAATCGACAAAATGCAAAGGCTATAGCCCATGCAAAAATGGCTGCAAAAATAGCCCAAAATCGATAAAATGCAAAGGCTATAGCCCATGCAATATGGTCAAAAATAGCCCAAAATCGATAAAATACAAAGGCTATAGCCCATGGAAAATGCGCAAAATGGCCCAAAATCGACAAAATGCAAAGGCTATACCCCATGCAAAATGGTCCAAAATCGAAAATGCAAAGGCTAGCCCATGCAAATTCAAGCACAAAATCGACAATGCAAAGGCTATAGCCCATGCAAAATGGTGAAAAATGGCCCAAAATCGACAAAATTGCAAAGGCTATAGCCCATGCAAAATGCCCAAAAATGGCCCAAAATCGACAAAATGCAAAGGCTATAGCCCATGCAAAATGGTCAAAATGGCCCAAAATCGACAAAATGCAAAGGCTATAGCCATGCAAAATGCTCAAAAATGGCCCAAAATCGACAAAATGCCAAAGGCTATAGCCCATGCAAAAATGTGCAAAAATGGCCCAAAATCGACAAAATGCAAAGGGCTATAGCCCATGCAAAATGCTCAAAAATGGCCCAAAATCGACAAAATGCAAAGGCTATAGCCATGCAAAATGCTCAAAAATGGCCCCAAAATCGACAAAATGCAAAGGCTATAGCCCATGCAAAATGCTGCAAAAATGGCCCAAAATCGACAAAATGCAAAGGCTATAGCCCATGCAAAATGCGTCAAAAATGGCCTCAAAAATCGACAAAATGCAAAGGCTATAGCCCATGCAAAATGCTGAAAAATGGCCCAAAATCGACAAAATGCAAAGGCTATAGCCCATGCAAAATGCGTCAAAAATGGCCCAAAATCGACAAAATGCAAAGGCTATAGCCCATGCAAAATGCTCAAAAATGGCCCAAAATCGACAAAATGCAAAGGCTATAGCCCATGCAAAATGCTCAAAAATGGCCAAAAATCGACAAAATGCAAAGGCTATAGCCCATGCAAAGATGATCAAAAATGGACCCAAAATCGACAAAATGCAAAGGCTATAGCCCATGCAAAATGCTCCAAAAAATGGCCCAAATCGACAAAATGCAAAGGCTATAGCCCATTGCAAAATGGCTCAAAAATGGCCCAAAATC